>JAYRCH010000499.1:1800000-2002311 GCA_037179445.1 Phengaris alcon alcon
TGTTTGTGAGTAAATTTTTTAAATTCTGTACACTACTAAATAGTTCTCGGAAATAATAGTTATAATTAAATAGTTTGTTAAACTTTTTAATTTAAATTAACTTAAAGATTACAGCTCGAAGAATTCATGTATGTGAAAGTAACATATTATAATATGTAAAAACAATATCTATTTATTTACCCAAAATACTAAGTAATAATATGTAATATTAACCACATTAACACTACACAATACTATCTTTATGTGAATTATTTAATATTAAGCGAAATATCAACAATAATTAATACTTGCAATACTGACTTGTGTAGTGGACCTACCGGAGATCAAAGGGAACCATCGCAAGTTTCGAACGTTGGTCACGAGCTACATAGGTATTGTAGGGCACCTAAAGTACTTTGTGTGCGTGTTGCGGGGCGGGTGTTGGTCTATATATATACCTAGGGAACTGGCTAAACGAGAATAAGCTATCCGAGAAATCTTAAGAGGCAGAGTCTCCATGGATTGCCTTGTTAAACTTCAAAATTTCGAAACCAAGTCGGCTGACACGGCTAAAATCAAACGCTGTTTATTGTTGAGGGTCCCTCAATCACAGCTGATCTGTCTCTGCTCGGCAGTATGACTACACCGGCATGTGCCTTGAGTGCCTCGTATTCAAGTAGCGTTTAAATATCCGACTGATACGGCAATCTTAATAAAATCGTGCTCGAATGTCTTCACATCCTTGCAATTTGAACTTTTGCTGAGTTGTCAAATTATATGAAATGTACTAGCAAATGCCCTGACTATAATTGGTGACTATGACACGTTTTACTAGGGTTGCACTATGATTGAAGTATATTATGTATTTTAAAATTGGCCAATTTTACTTCAGGATCCTTATTCTTGTTTGGTCAAAGAGAACTTAGTCAGATTTCAACTACATTCTAGACTTTGATTTCCTGTTGTATGAGTGTGAGAATGCTGAACCAAATAGTCGGAAAGGGTAAAAGTGGTCACGAGTATGGGCATGTTCCCTTAAATAGTAACACCAAGCTAGTAAATTAGGTTATGTTTTGATCGCTACTTCCAATACTGTTTCGTATAATTTGTCTTTGTAAAATAAATGATTCATTTCGAGTAGTATTGTAACAAAACCAACACCCAAACCTGTCTTGTAGGCGTTCACTTTTGCAGGTGGATGTTTTTTGTTTATTACCAATTAAAATCCGATTTGTTTTAATTTTATTTCCAAGCCAATTTTAATTTTGAATTCGGCATGTTAGTTTTTTGTTTCTGGCAATTCTGTTTTTCGCATGACGTTATTTATTTTGAACATGTGAAAGTCATGCACGCCTCTCCCCCGAAATTATCAATTGAGAATAATACCTGTTTTTTTATTCCTTTCCAACAATTGTCCGTAATTGGATTCTGGCGCGGATTTCTGGAGGTCTGAGTAAGTGAAGGCCAGAGAAATTAGCATGATGTGTTACCAGTTAATTCTTGTGCCGTCGAAATGGGAGATTGTTATAAATTGCTATCTTTTTTCTACCACTTTATAATGCTAAAGTGTCAAAATTATATTTATAGCAATTTCGATAGTAGAACGGCCAGTCCTGTATAATTATGTGTCGATTTTTCATTCGCACTTATTTTCTCAATTTTTCTCTGATTAGTTTGTGCCCGATTTCTGATTTTCTTTCTCCATAGCTAGACTTGTGTGTAGTTTTCATACTCATGATACTTTTTTTCTGTCTCTTTATACTTTTCTAAAGTCTATCTTAAAAATTATATACAAATAACTGCAAATATTTATTTTTCAAATAACTATTATTATCTGTCTATTCTAAATTCTAACTTTTCTCTCTGTCTAATAAATTCAGAAATTAAGTCTGAAGCATGGTTTTCACTGAAACGTGATTTTATTTGAATTTGGCGAAGCTTTTTGTACATTTGAACGCTATTATTTTATTTTGACAACGAAGCACAGTCAAAAGCAGCTTAATGTTTTTTATTGGCATTTAATGTATCACGCAGTATCAATTCGAATTTATCGCCAGTTAAGAATTGATGCACAATATTTTTATTAATTGACGGTATTCTAATATTGCAATTTAAATTTTACAGCACTTAAACACTCTCCCTCGAAGAGAAAGAGTATCGCGAAGCCATCCACGAGACCCACGGAAGAAATTGATAATACAGGTATGTGTAGTTTTCGCTTTTATCATAAAAAAACATCATCAAGTACTATTCTATAATTGTACCAAAAATTCAAAGTATTTTCAATACAAACTTATTTTTTATTTATGTTTAATTCTTTTTTAACAAATTATTGCATGAACTATATTTTCTAACTACCCGCATGACGAATAACATCACATCAGTAGCTAGAAGTAGATCCTTTCCCGCAAGTGAATGCGGTAAAATATTGTTTGGTACCTTTATTATATACATTTCAGTTTATTTTAGTATCCCCTTTCCCTCCTCCTATCCGGTAATCTCCTATAGATGTTGTGTCTTTTCTTTTTCCTTTTTTTATTTTTTACAAATTTTGAATGTTTTCTGACAACGCGATACCCGTGTTTGAATCCGCGAAGATCGATTGTGTTTGTGCTAACGGTGTTGGTTTGTGCCCGGCATGACGATCCAGCTCCGGGGTAAGAAATAAACTGAAATGTACCATGTGTAGTGAGAAAGAGAGAGAATATTAAACGTCGTAATTTGTACACAGGAAGCAAAGTCATCGGGCGACCGATTAAGGACTATAACCCGGACTATATGAGGCAGAGATTGTCACCTAGGTCTTCGCTGAGATCTAGCATGAGCGATTTTACAGATACAACAATATCCACGTGGAACCAAAGACACCAACTGCCCACTGAGTATCCATCTGTCTTGTCGGATAGAACCAAAACGATGGATAGGCTCCCGTTCCCGCGGAGGATAGATTTCGATATGTCGAACTTAATCCGAGAGCCGGGGACGTCTTATGCGGATAATGCGTATCATTCCTCCATGATACAAGACAGAATGGAGTCCCTCTCAGATCAGCTGACTAAAGTCCTAAGCACCGGGGCGGGGAGCTCGCATATTTACAACGGGAGCCTAGCGGACAGCGGTATCCAAACAGACAATACTAGTACTAGCGTACCTCAAATATACATAGCTGAATCTACCACGCAAGTTGTGTCAGTCGGTAAAATATTGAAAGACGCGTCTGTTGACACGAGAAACGAAAATAACTACCAAGAAATTCCATTTATAGACGAAGACGACGACGAACGGTGGAGACGACGAACGAATATATCGAAACACAAAAGTATGACCAACATACCAGAGAGAATAGACGAAGTTAGCTCCAAGGAACATTCCAATGAGAGACTATCGAGTAGCCTGAACAGAGCGAAGTCGCCGACATTCGTAGAAAAGTTTAAAAAGTTCTTCGTTGATATTGGTCTAGTTAAAGCTGAGAGTACGCCAATAACACCTACGAGGGATACGAATACGTTACCAAAGAATTTGAACTCTAGTTTTAGAACACGGAGTGCAACGCCATCTATGACGATAGAGGCAAGAGATGCTTCGACTCTACCTAAAGATATGCGCTTCAGAAAAGTACGGTCTACACAAACGGTGTACATCAAACCTGACTCGCCTCTAACAGTGCGTAGCAACACCGAGATGAGGGCCAAGGAGCATGTCTCAGTCATACAGTTGAACGGCGTAGAACAAATCAGAGATTCGAAGTCAGAAACTTTCATAGCTAAAGTAGACTACGTGAAGAGTATAGGGAACGCAGCGATCTATACGACTAAAGATAGCGGTAGTACTATAATAAAAATACCGGCCGATTGAGGATTTTATGAATACGTCTTTGGATCTGGATTAAATTCCGATGGAAGTGATGGAGTATTTATTTAAAATTGATATTCTTGTACATGTAAGGTCAACATGATTTGTCACAAGTAAATAGAACTGATCAGATCGACTATGCTTAAAGTGTTTTTTGTGCTATTGCTATTAATGTAGAAAATTACTTATATTGGATGATAATAATATCCAATTATGTATTGTTTTGCATCATTCCTATTTACGTATAACGAACGTGTTCACTGTTGTAAAACGTCACTGGTTTTTTTCAGGGCTTAGCAGTTCCGGGCTGCTTTTTCTATTTCGTTTTGCAAATAAATATTCATCCCTCAAATAGCAAAAGAATGGGTTTTAAAACCTAAATTTTCTATTTTATGTTAACAAATAATACACGTTGAATATTAATAAAAACCGTTGTCAAATGTTTGACTATCAATTACTTACAAATGTCTTGTCTTCCGAAATTGTAATGATCTTGTGTATTTTTTTACAAACTTTAACTTTGAAAATTAATGAATATTAATTTTCTTTTAATTAAATAATAAATTAATTTTCAAATTGAGAGAAATGAGAAATCTTTATTTTATAAGGCATAAATATTATAATAAACCAAAAAGTGCTGTATGTTTTTGTGGTGGTAAAACATTAATATTATATATTTATCTTTGTCAATTAAAATGTTATATGTATTGACTAAAAAATTACAATTAACAAACACTTGTAGAAAAAAAAGTTAGATACTGTTTAAATTGTAAACCATCTAAAATGCTTAAGATGACGCATTGACGTTGGAGTGGGAGGGGTATGAGGGAGTTGCGTGGGCACGAATATTTCATAGAAAACCGTCTCGAAATCGCTGCGGCGTTTGCGACAAAACATTTTTCCCGTGTAAACTATAAATGTATTTGAATTGTAAATCGCTTCCGAATGTCGGTGAAATGGGAATCTCTGTTTTATAGAGGTCTTTTCACATTTTTTTTGTGTTAAAGGTTGCTTAATTGCGTTATGCTGCAGCTAAACAAAGCTCTAAACTGTAAGAGGTCATGAATCTCTAATTAAATCATTCTTTTAGCTTTGGAAATTGGTGAGAAAAATAGGCAAACAAAATCTCTCATGCTTCCTCTTAAAGTAGAATTGTTAAATATTATTACTGATATTGACCGAAGATAAAATGGCTATGTGTTAAATGAATGTAATGATCGCTTATAGTAATTACTATCTATTTATTCGTGATGTCTTGCCTTATCTTACTCAATTAGAAAAAACGTCTTCTTCGTTTTCTAATTGAGTAAGATAAGATTTATAAATATGAAAGCTGATTATCACAATGTAAACCAATAATAGAACATAATAAATCGGCTGATATTAAAAAATATATGTTTCGTTAGTAAAAAAAATGCCTTACTAAAAGTATTATAGGCATAATAATAATATAGTTGTTCGCTTTAACGTTGATGTTGTTAAAAATGAAACATACTACTTTTGAATGAATGCTGGAAATTCAAAGATACTCGATTACAATATTCTCAAATATCACAAATCTTAGTATTACTTTTGGGAGTAAAGGTTTATTTGTGTAAGTTTCGGTACGAGAGGGTATTTTCATATTTTTCGACTACGATTCCTGTTTATGTAGATAGAGAAATAACTAGACTCAATTTTATCTTCTATTTCACTCAACCAAAACATTATATTGTCAAGTCAAAGAACGAGATAGAAGTATGTTAGTTTCTCTGTCTACACTTAATTTACCAGTAAGGTTAAATTATTTTAATAAATTATTTCATATGTATATATATGTTGGCAGTTACTTAAAATCAAGTTAGTATATTATGTAGAATTGGAGATTTATGTATATAAGTTTATACAGATATTAATGTAATAATTTTAATTTTGAAGGCACAAATAATAAACGAGACTTCGAAATCGATATTTTTATTTATTTAAATATTTCCCTTTTCTAGTGATGCACAAAGTCTATGTGGAAAAAATATTTTAAAAAGTACTACATAATATTTACTGTGTCCTTACTAATCGCGATTAGATGTTTTCTCATTATGGTTATAATGAAACTCTTGTTCTCAATTGGATAGCAGCTACCACATCAAGTAGTGCTCCAGCGAAAGCAGGTGAG
Source organism: Phengaris alcon alcon (assembly GCA_037179445.1). Taxonomy (NCBI): domain Eukaryota; kingdom Metazoa; phylum Arthropoda; class Insecta; order Lepidoptera; family Lycaenidae; genus Phengaris; species Phengaris alcon. The sequence goes on from JAYRCH010000499.1 coordinate 1,805,984, forward strand.
GTGATTGATATGATGATAATGTGTATATTAATAGATACTTATAAATAAATAGGTAAAACATCACAAAAGCGACCAATGCTACCTGTACGCAAAATGCGTGCACAGTACAACCTTGTCGCAAATCCGTGCGCATTTTGCGTATGTATTTGACGCAGCAACATTTATCATAAAAGTTTAATGTTGTATATTTATGTAATTATTATCGTATAAACACATGAAATAAACAAAAATTAATAATTTCTTATAAAAATAATTATGTGCGTAATATATCCATTAGCCTAGTGTAAAAATTATTAATTGTTCATCTTGCTAATTCATGTAAAAATCCTTATCGTTAAAAGTTTTTTTTTCTTTTACTCATCTTAGAGTTCAATTTTCGTTCGCAATTTATCTATAATATTGCTTAATATGTAGGTATTTTAAATCGAATTTATTCTTACTCCTTAGACAATGATATTAAGTAGTCATAGAATACATTCTATTACAGCTCAGAAAAGTATTAAGAATTTTTTTTTTCATTTCATAAAAAATATAATTTAGAACTAGAAATATTTAACATCCCAATGGGTACATAGTTAAACTTATGATTGTAATTCTTTTATTTCATGCTGCTATTGACCTATTGGATCTTTTACTATTGGGTATCGTTTACTTTTCACTTATTCCTACCGATCTGCATGCTTTACTCTTAACGCACTCGACACTGCACCAATAATAAATACGATACATTAACGGTCAAGCTCAACATAAAAAATATAAATACAAACACGCCATTTTGGACATATAACTTCCTAACCTCAACTACGCTTCGAAACACAAATCTTTTGTTACCCCATGCTTTATTGTATTCTCCCTCCGGTGCCAATACTATTTACTCGATATATTATTTATACAATGTACATTTCGATTTTAATAAACCTATACAAACCGTCGAGCGTTTACTTTTACCTGTAGTGTCCCTGACTGATGTAACGGCTCAAATAACACCGACGTCTGTGACCACTCCTGTTTCTACAGCGGCCAAGGTTTCTCAAGCCACGGCGAAAACCACACCATCAGAGCCGGACGTCGCTTTCCCCGCGGTTCTTAAAGGCTCGCAGAAACAAAGAGTGCCTCCGCCTGTACCTCCTAGAGGCTCCCCAAAAACTAAACGAGGCGGAGCACATTCCCATGCGTCCAGTCATGACACTAAAGGTGATTATCAAAATTTGTTCTTTACTGTTAACGATTTACCCCAACCGCACTTTACGAGCGATGATGAATTTTATTACTATGAGCATGATTTGAATTATGATTCTGTTGCATGCCGTACTCCACCCTCTATTTCTGCTCATCCTCAACAAATGTCAAAACTAGAAGCTTCTGACTCTTTCCTGGGTTACGTGCAAGAGGGAGACATACTCAAGGAAATACCCGCAAAAGGCTTAGTTGCGCAATCTAATATGATGGCAAATTTCAATATAAATGATGCAGTACGTGATCATTTAGACACTGGGGAATACGATGGTGGCTCCTTCACTGACTCGAGTAGCGACGAATTTATTGTTGTCCATGAAATAAAAGAAGATAATAAAGTTGTTGTAAATACAACTACGATATCCTTGTTAAAGCCTACGAGACAAGATACATTCCAAACAGAAGACTCCCAGTCTTTAGACACGTTAGATTCTCCAAAAATGAAACTAAACGTACCCATACCTGCGCCGAAACCAACACCGAAGTCGCAAGGTTTATTGTCGAGAATAAATACATTGAAAAGAAACTTATCTAAGAAGGAAATCAATCAAGAAACAGAAAAACCAGCTGAAAGAAATAATACAAAAGGTGGTTTGATATCGGAGCTGACCAAAAAGTTCATTTTTAATCAGTCGAAAAAAGAAAGAAGTACAAAAACTACACCTAAAATTGAGATAAAACCATATACTGAGGAACATTGTGTGGAAGAAGTGAAAAAAGAACAAGAAGTATGTCTGATGAAAGCTAGATCAAATATAGATTTATTCCAAAGGCAAATTTATAGGACGCAGTCGGAAACAGAAATCAATTCCGTAATATCATCGCGAGAGAGTTTAAATATGAAAAGAAATATTGAGAATCGTCAATTCGTTAACGAAAGAAAGAAAATGTTTGAAACTTCTCCCCAGAGTCAGGCAACGAATAACAGAATTCCAAAGAGACCTGTACCGAGTAGAAAAGGGCGAGCCCCGCCGCCTCCCCCGCCACGAGTAAAACCACAGCTACAGCCCTTAGTGAGTGAGAGAATAAGTAAATTTACGGTGACGAGAGTTCCGGAAGCCAACCCACCTATACGAACACCCAGAGTGGGAATCAAGGAAAATAGAGCTAGTTTCAAAAGAAAACTTGACAATAGAAAGATTTATGTCATGCAGAAAGAGTTTGAAGAGATATTGTAAACGGTAGATAGTATTGATTCTTTGGATGAAACGGAAAAGCGTTTTGATGGGATAGAGCGATATTATGTTATTATGTACACTTATTGTTGTACAGTTATGACAGTTATTATGTTTAGAACATATTTAAATGTATTTTGCATGTTCTGTAAGAATTCGTTTAAATAAACAAAGCTGTGTTTTCTGTTCTGTTATTATTTATATTATGCATCTTTCGTTTCTGTTTATGCGTTATGTTATGCTTGAACAATGTACATTTTCGTTTCCTTACTTGTGTTGCATGTTTGTCCTATGTTCATTCATTATACTACTACTCCATTGACATTATTGACATCCAATAACCTTATTTAGTGCTCATCGACCAAAGCTAGTCCATTTAGTAACGCTAGTCGTGTATCAGCTGGCGTGCCGTTGTCCTGTTGCTCGACGCCACCGCCACCGTTCGAAGAGTCTCTGCCCCAGAGGTCGAGTAGAACTAATTCATCATCAACCACCTCTTCGAGCGCCTCAGGGCGGCGGCGCGGCGCGTCGAGTGCTGCGAGCGTGATGACTACGTCGTCGGCGTCATCGCTGGCGCTCACTCCGGCGGCCCTCAGCAGCGCGAGGAGTAATGAAGCGAGGTATGTACTTTACTTTTTCTCAAAGAAAGAGAAAGAGATAAGGCGTGGCTATTGCTGCCGCCGGCCGTTTTTCGTGGTCGTTGGCTACGGTGATTACGGACGAAAATTATTCACCAATTACGAATGTGTGCCGGCTCGACCGGATAAATACCATGGCGTCACAGAAAACCGGCATGAAATAACACTTACGTTGTTCTTTGTCGAGTGAGTGAGGTTACCAGAGGCCCAAGGAGAGGTTGGTGATATTAAGTACCAGGAACGCACTTGTAACTCCTCTGGTGATGCGGGTGTCCATGGGCGGCGGCAATCATTCACCATCAGGCGATCTTACTGCTCGTTTCTCCTTCCATTTCATATAAAAATGCATGAACTTGCGAATTTCAGCGTGTGTTGGACACCGCCCGCTTCTGTAGAAGGATCGACGCCCACTTGGACGGAGGGAACGCCCAGTTTTACAGAGTCCAGCAGTAGCGAACAAGGTTTGTATCAGTTCATTGTTATTGATCGTCATTCATTTAAGTATGATATTACTTAATTATATAATTAATATGTTACATTATTTGTAATAATATGTTGCGTTTATTATATTTTATCGAGAGAGCATAAAAAGTCTGTTATAGAAAACAGATATACACAAGTTTTTACTAATAACAAATGAATACCAAAATGAAAATGCGCGTACGTGCCTACATACCAACATGCGTACACGCGTGCGTGTGTGCGTACGTGCACCGAGTGTCTGGACATGCGTGCGTGCGAGTAGACATACGTACGTGCGTGCGAGAGTTAGTATGTACGAACACGCAATCGTACCTACGTACGTGTGCGTAAATTATCATGAGTGTTCATCACATCATGTTTTACAAAAGGCTATCCACTAACACCGGGGCGGGGAGTAACTCCCAGCACGGGGCGAAGGTCCCCCCGGCCGCCACCTCCGCCGCGAGCGACTCAAATCAACTGCCTCACCACAGAAGTGGTACGTACCATATTATACCATATTCCATATATTCATATTCCATTATATACATAGCATTAATAAGTTCTAATACTCTACTAAAAGTTCACTAGATTTAATTCGTCTGATTATAATTATTAATTGATTATTAATACGTGAAGCAAAAACTTTCAATACTTTTTTACGAGAATTTTACGAACGGAGGAGTATGATATTTGGCACTGTAAAAGATTATGTGGAGGAGGATGTGCAGAAAGCTTATATTTATTTAAATAATGCTTAGAAATACATAAAATTAATAAAAATAACAATAACAACATACATTACCTCATTATTGACACACACTACCGTGCGTTTCATAGATACAATTTTGTTAAACGTTGACGTTTGTCAACATTTATTTTTTTATACAAGAGGCAAAAGAACCCTCATAATGTCCAAACTTAAAAACTTATATGGACGAATTTCGACCTTAGGGCGACCTTTAGTTACTAAATAGTAAGCAATAAGTAATGACCATAGCGTGATGTAGATCAGACGAATAAAGTCTACGGAACCATCAAAGCGCCGCAAGCAGAAATATACTGCTTATGCATGTTTAGTGCGTAAAGAGGACTATATTTCTGAATGTAATGACATGCTTATAAGTCAATGACTTATTCAGATATAAGTACGGTGTACGACATTATGATCTTATTACTATGGCAGTAAGGTCCAAAAGTGATACACCGGGTCTGTCGGCGACCGTACCTACTACAAACGATATAAATATTTATCCTTTTTTCTGTAAAATCGGATTGAATGACATTGTTAAAAATAACTGAATCAGTCAATGCACAAGTAAATAGAGTTGATACTGCGTAACTAAATAATTTATATTTATAAAAATTCTAATAGGTCCAAAGAAATCATCACTCTTTGCTCTATTTACTTAATGATATTTAATAGGCAAATTACCCAAGGCTTTTACTAAAATGAAATTGGCTTATAGGTATAATATCTTGTTACAAAAAATAAGCAATTACATACTTTACAATTTTTAAATAGCTTCTGATCCGCGACAATGAATATCAATTTATAAATAACCAATTCAAGAGCATGTCAGGACATATCTAAGGAGGGCTCCGTAACTAACAACGTTCAATAAGTTTTATTCAAAATTACATCAAAAGTTTTTGTCCGGATTCGCTCAAAATAATTTCCCTAGATAGTTTCTAGCATGATCAATGAGCATAGAAACTTACAAGTTTAATTTATCTCTTATAGTTTAGAAATGCTATTTATGCTAAGTTAAGTTTAGGATAGTGGGGGAACCAACTTAAAATCCACTTTGGAGATTACTCAAAAATGGTTGACATGGTAAAAATATGTCATATTGTTTGAAACTTTGTCTTTATTCTAAAAGACCTATTCGTCGATTACACAATGGGGTAGAATGAAAAAAAAAATCATCCTCCACTTCACGTGTATGAAGACCCAACAATTTTTATTTAATGACGCCAAAACCGAGATCTATACAGAATCTATTATTATACCAAATTTACTTACGCTCATAATTACAGAAGTTAGAAGGGCGAACATACAGACAGACGGGCGGATAGAGTGAAACTATAGGGGTTACTTGTAATACTACAGAACTCTAAAAAATACCTAAAAGTATGTAGTTTCTTATACGCATTTGAACTAACAACACACATTGCACGCTTATAAATATGGGGGTTTATTATACAGGATGTTTTTTCAGTCAGTGTCCAAATTTTCAAGAGTGAATATACTCTTGAAAAAACAAATCAGCTGTTTCCTACAAAATGCTATTTATGCCGTAGTCCTTTTCTAGGAAACAGCTGTTTTTTTTTTTAAGTGGGAAAGTTGATTGTAAAAGCTGCTTATATTCGAGAGTATATTAATCCCTGAAAGTTTGGGAAGTAACTGTAAAACACCTGTATACTTATTGGTTGAATTGAGGTAATAATGTGAAAAAAAAAACAAAGTCAGCGCCCTCTAATTTCGTGTTAACGACTACAAAACTGTTTTAGAAAAATATATCCCAATTTCCTAGGACTTAAATTGCGAGCACAACCATAAGAAGCAGTTACTTTTTACGAAAAAAATGTTGCTTAGTCCATACATATTGCTTAATTAATGCATTTTAAATTATCTGTTAACAAAATGTTGTGTCTGTGTTGTTGTCACACAAAAAAAATCTAACGTATTAATAAATATCTGTTATAGCATTTAAAAAAAACTATTGAAACATCATGCAAGCAAAATTAATTTTGTATGTACAATTTTTGTTGGAACCATGTGTATGATTGTACCAGGATTTTTGTTTACTATTGTATGGCAATAGATTTCTATGAATACGTTAGAATGAATAAACTGTAATAATTCAGCGTATACCTACGCATTATAATGCAAATTTTTTTTTTGGACGCCGCTTACATGGTGGGTTTCATAGTTGCAACTGAAGAAAAAAGTAGAACTAGATTATAAATGATAAAAATTGTGCGTTAAATCCTTTGTTTTAGTGTTATTAATGCTAGCTTACTTGTTCATTGTTTATTATATTTTTGCAACCTCAAATTTTGAATTTTAGAAACTATCATGTGTGTGCTTCCTCTAAGGAAAAAAAAAACAAATTAAATGTTGTTGCCAGGATTAATGAGATTTAAAACAACAATTAAAAATATTGTTACTTAGGTTGTAACACTTGGAAATGTGATGGTCCAAAATTTATACAGAGTCGATAACCCATAACAGCAAACTACATACACCAACAAATACATCTACACCCACATCACCACCTTCTTTGATTTTGGATTTTCTTCTTACCCATCATAACTTCTATAAGTACCTCACGTATTTCAGGGTTGTCCCTTTGGAGACATCAAATATGATTCAAAGTGAACCCATTGGTAAACTTTGATTGCTGTCGACTCTGACTTCTTTTATGAACTTTGGATCATGTCATTTAGGTGGCGAAATAAAATAGTGCCATGCCTAAGACCCATTTTTCCTTTTTTTGTAAATTTAATGCAGTACATTTTCATAAATTTACACAAATCCTTTTCGTCTTCATAGTAGATTTTTTTACTTTTCAACAAGAGATGGTAAAACATATTTTGTACATTTTTGCAGATTTTCAACTGTGAGATTTTATTTTTCTACTCTTCTTACTACTGTGTAGATATTTTTGGTATTTTTTTTCTAAGATAGTAACATGGAAAGTTAAAATTTTATTTTTTCCACATATACGATATATTTTTAACGACAATGTTATGAACGCAAATAAAAATTACTCCATTTTACGAAAGTTTCATATTTGCTGAAGAACAATACAAGTTGCGTTGAAGCATGTTATTAATTTAATAGTAATAATAATACATAATTATAAAACACAACGACGACGACCAACAAAAAGTATTGTAGTTAGTGTAAATCGTATCGAAAAATGATTGTTGTAAAAGCAATTTATTGATTTTATTTGATGATGTGATTAATATGTTAAACGGTGCGTTACAGGATCACAATAATTTATTTAAAAATCTTCAGTAAATCTTAAATTAATTTGTTTCCCTTATTTGAGTAAACTATTTTAGATTTCAATGCTAGAGTTGCAATCCTAAATGCTCTTTAACGCACTCTGTCTCCAGAAACAGACATAATCGACGTCAAAACCTCATTTTTTGCCGCAATCACTTTAAATCTAAACTTAACGCATTGATGTTTTTCATTTGTGCATATCATTATCATAAAAAGTAGTTTTTATATCGATTAAAATTATAAAATTTTATACGTTTAAACTACTTAAATAAACTAAAAAAGATCTTCTATCAAGAAGTAAGTATTACGTTTTAATGTTATGACTTTCAAATGCATTTAGTAATAACAATTTAATATAATATATAACTTGATAATCGGTATAACTGTTAGGTTTTCATTACGTTTCAAATTAACCTTTTTTTTTTGTTTTAGATATGGGTATTAAGATGTGTCTGTTATTCGTTAAAAAATGTTGTGTATTTATATTATATGCTTGCAAATAAGTAATCTGAAATCATTGAATGCCTAGTAAATTTTGAGACTTAACATAATTATTATCTACTTTATAGTTTTAAAGAGTTCCTCTGTCTGTCTCTGTCAAGATTAGTAGTCGCACATTTTATCTTTAAATTATAGCGCATTACATCGAGTGGCACAATAAATACCTTTTATATCTGATCAATATTTAAAGACTTTTTCACGAAAAAGAAAGTAAACATACACGAACGTTTAAAGAAAAGTAAACCAAGCACTATAAAAACAACGATTCTTAAGTAAATGGAAGTACCCATGGTGATAGCATGGCCTATAATATTGACCAGACCACATGAATGAGGCATGCTTGTAGGTGACGCTTAACCCTGCTAGCGCCAACTATGCTCAAGCTAATACGCTTATCCCTTATTGTAAGTAGCAAATAATAATTATAATTTTTTCATCATTTACATCTAACGAAAATAGTAATCAATAGTGGTATGAATTAACAGGTAGAAATAACGCATCTGGCATCAGAGACATCAAGCATAACGATACGATCTTACGACGTCCAGCAGATGCAGAAAGAAGAGTACAGTTAGAGTCCGACACGCAGGCTCTGCTTGAGTCCGACGTCCAAAACAAACCAAAAAGGTTCCGTGTGCGATTTTATACAATCAAGGAGTTAAATGAAATATTATAGTAGTTACAATGAAGCAATTAAATGAAATAAAGATATTATTGGGAATGGGACATGTTTAAAGCGTAATGTAGATAGAACTTTTGTAGTTAAGTTGGTTTGGGGTGTCAAATTGCGTATTTTTTTTTATTATTGAAATGAAGGTTTTTGTGAAACCTGTCGCTTAAAATCTTTCCTCTTAAGCGACAAAGTCATGTTAAAAATACTAAACATTTTAATTTACACAAAAATGAAATAATCATTATAAGCCCATAATTTATGTTATGCAGCTCAATATTTTATACATTTTAGTGATTCTAAGTAATATTTTTGATATAAAATCGCACACATTTCCAAAAAATATTTCCTTGTTATTATTTGTAAATGGTTGGATGATTTCTAAATTTATTTCAAGTTCTGAGGCAATGCTAATCTATAACAAAATAAATTGCATTATCATCTTCTATGCCGGTATATACGCCACCATTATAATTAATTAATTAATATTTTGATAAAATCAGGATCTTCAATTTCTTCTGGAGTAAATTTTTTTAATCATGTAATGGGGCCTTCCTTAGGTAATTTGCTAGATACCTAGTTTCTTTAACTTGTCATTAGATATACGTGCATTAGCGAAAACGAGCATTTTTTTATATTTCTAAGTAGCAAAATACGTTATAATATATTGTTATTTATATAGACACAGTATCCAAGTAATTAAAGGCATAATAAATAAGTATATAAACTGAATCTTAAATGTGCGAATCGGGCTCGACTCAACAAATCCTAAAGAAATTAGAAAATAAAAAAAAATTACACAAACCCCACCGAAAATTCTGTGGCTTTTTTATTTTATTTTATACTCTATTTAGTAGCATTGAATGTATCACATTTTAGTCTTTACGAAAAGGAGGTTATAATGATACCTGTAATAGTTACAGTCCGCGCGCGAGTTGAATGCAAAGGAATGCAGAAGCTATCAAGGACACTAAACAAAACAGCGCGTGTGGTCCCCCCTCATTTCAGGCTCCGACCTCATTTAACCCGCGCGCGGACAGTACTATACAATGCAGTTTTACAAGGATTTCCTATTTGCCAAGATCTGAATGGTGGGTGATCTTCACCGCCTGCTAATGTAACATAATATAAACATTTATAAATATTTTGCTCATTCAAATGTATTACTATTAGATACCGCTGTATTTTTTTTTTTTTTTTCTTAATCGATTGTCCAATGTCGTGCTCAACTTTAACTTTATTTTAATGTACCTGTACTTTTTTTTAATCCTGTTAAATATTTTTGTTTTGATTGGATAATGTATATTATTAGGAAGTATCTTTTCATTTATTACCATTTGCTTATGTTAGGTACCTAATCACCAGTATTTATAGAGTGTGCTATTGCACTTGTATTTTTAAATATAGGTTTGAAAAGAATTATTTTGCTCTCATCAAACAATATACATTAAAATTTCCCCAATGGCTTAAAGGGAACAATTTTATCATCCCTTTGTTCGAGCTATATCCTGTCAAATACTACTATATTACGCGTCAATATGACAGATTATATTCCCTCTACAAGAAACTGTAATTAATAAAAAATAACAGACAATCACTGCAGATATGTACTGCAGACAGTCACAGTTAACAGGCATTCATTCTAGGTTAGGGATGCTATGGAGCTCCGTAATTGTAACCGAAACTATCGAATATCCGAAATAAAAAACTACCCGCAACCAAATTCAATATTTCGCATTATTTCGGATAATTTCAAATCAAGGTGGTCTAAATTTTGTATTTTACTTTTCAAATTCTCTAGAAATCGATTATCCTTATCCCAAATTAACATTTAACCCGATAGGTATTAAACTACATATCCGTAACCGTATCCGTAACCAGTATAGGTATTTATTTTCATATTCGTATAGTAATTAGGGTCCAGATCCGAAATTTCATATCCATAACATCCCTACTCTAGCACCCGGTTTCTGAAAGGCTAATCAAATTGTTGATGAACTAACACGTATGTTGAGTTAACAGGATTGTTAAATCAATTTGCGTTTCTGAAACGCTAATTAGTGAAAAGTTTACTACTTTACATGATACACTTACGCCTTATATAGAAACCGTTGTTTGACATTAGTTTTGTTAATCAAGCTTTTTGCGTCGCAAATTGCACTTGACAAGAGATTTGACCGCTGATTAGTTAATTTTGGCATTGATTAGCCTTTCAGAAACCGGGGTTAGTGACATAAAAGTTATAAATGAAAATTATAACCCACGGTCCACGGCCTACCGATAAATAAATAATAATCAAAACCAAATCTTTTACATAATATTTTCATATAATAAATAATGTTGGCAGCTAATAAGCAAACATGTATGTCTTAAGCTGGCATCTACAGTCATATTGTATTATGTTAAAGTGCTGAGCACTTAGAACTTCGCTACTTGTCTCTGTCACGCGCGCACGAATGAATATACTGCTATCGCGTTTACACAGTGCGCGATAGGAGCACGATAGCAACATATTCGTGCGCGAGAGAAAGAGACAAGTAGCGAAATTCTACGTGCTCCGTGATTAATATCGAAAGATGTTTTGTAATCCAAAATATCGAAATGAAAAAAAACTGATTTAAGAGTTTTAGTGTAAAGATAGGTTTAATGCAATTCTTAATTTAAGACTTACTTGTTTATCCCTCTTACTAATAAAATATAAGACAAAGATTTATATTTTATTAGTAACGGGATTAGTATATAACTTCCAAATATAAAATCAAAACGCTTGCCAGGAAACTTCTGCCAAATGCCCCAAACAACATAAACAAAACCAAACCCTATCGGTTAATCCAGTTTTATTTTTCCTGTATTGTGATACACGAATCTCATAAATTGTTAAATATAAAGTAGATAGTTTTTTTTTACGTATAATGTAGATTTGTTAGTAAAATTTAAAATATATATTATATGTTTAGTGCTCCTATCATCCATCGAAGTTCTATTTGTATTTTGAACCACAACTGTATGAAAAATGGGACGCTACTCTGCATTTCCTGGCTTTCTTATATAATCATGCATATATTTAACGATTGGGTCCGTATGTATTCGAAATGGGACCCATAGCTTAGATTTGTGAATACGTATTTTTCAGTGGTAATATGTCGATTCAACATTGTGCCAACATACATTTACAAATTTAAAGTAGTAAAGTTTAAAGTATACAAAGTTTGCATTTTGAATATGTATAAAATTGTACTACTTTTTACTGTTTGTATGTAGTGTTTACTGGTCTAGCTTTTTACTGTCCGTTTTGTTAAAATGTACACGAATATTCATAACAATTTACATGACTAGATCGCAAAATTTTGAATCATAAATTTTTCACTTCGTATAGAAGTAGCTATCTAGAATATTTCCACTGAAAAATGTCTCATATTCTTAAAACTGTTCAGATCAATAGATATGGTTGTTGTTAAATATGTAATGTACAGCGTTTTGTATTCGTCCTGTTGTTTGCTAGTGCTATATGTTGTAATGTATATGTAAAGTTGTAGATTCACAGTGGAGCGTTGCTTTTTCAGTTTTTTATTGTATCTATTACTATTTTATTGTGTCCTTTTGACTACTTTAATGTTTATTTAAATGCAATAAATAAATTAGAAGTCACACAATATATTTTACTTGAATAGCTTTTATTTTAATACAGTAATATATATTATTATTTTTATTTTTCGTTATATTATGCCATTTTATTACCGTTTAAATAAAAAAACCAGCGTTCAGCGCCATCTAGCGTGTATACCATGAAACGCTCCACTCGGCGAATCCACAGCATGAGAACGTACTTATTCTGTAAATCGAGAATGTTCGATTAAACGCGTATTTCAACGTTAAACGATTTTTATTTTTAATAACTCCCGTTATGTCTTAACACTAGATGACTAAGTTTTAACATGTATTGTGATTGAACATGATTTGAAAATAATTATTTGGGTATTAAGTCCTAGTGGTATTTTACCCTGGGACAAAAGTTAAAATAATTTTAAATTTCTTGTGTTTAGCAGATTGAAATTGGTAATTATTATATTATTAATTTGATAAGTCATATACTTAACATTATAGTAAAAAAGTACATAATTCAATCCCCTTAAAACACTTATCAGACTTTTCCTAAATACATACTTAAAAAGTGCTAAATAACTAAACATACTTATTTTACATTTCATTGAAAATTTGACAGTAACTATGATACTGCTGATGACTTTACACAGATGTATGTCCACTATATCACAATGTTTGTGCTAACTGGCACGGTTTTGGGTTTACGAGGTAAGTTGTGCACGTCTTTGTATCTCGTAACAGAAGGCTGATTCTACTGCCTACTTAAATCTGTTAAAAATGCAGTCTCGTTTCAAGCAAAGCAGGGTCTGCTTTAAAACACGCTATAAATGCGTTTACGAGTGCGACGGCATGACCTAAGATTGAAGCGGGACTGCATTTTCAACACATTTATTAAGGCATTTTCCTCTGAAAAGCTTCTCAATATTTGTTTTACAATCTTATTCATTTCAAATTAATGTTCGTTTTGATGATGAATTATATTTATTGTAAATTTAAAATATTTGTCACCCCGTAACCCCGCGTTGGTAACGCGAGATTTTTGATATGCTTCAGAGGATAATAGCCAATTCGTAGAATCGGCTTTCAGTTGAAATGTTTTGCCTACACTACATACTAATACTGTGCTTAATTATTTTAAATTTGCAGACAAGACTGTAAAAGATGTTGAACGTGACGCTTTACCAAAGAAAAGGTATGTGAATTGTGTAATGATGATCATTGATCTCCTTTCCACGAGTTTATTTTTTTATCTTCAATGATCGTGTGTTTGTTGGGCAAAAGAAATCATTCACGCTCCATACAAGTTTGAATAGTATTATATAATTTATATACCATTGAGCGTAAAGTTTTGTTGCCAAAGCAGCAAAAAATGTTAAGATTGACTTGCCCTATATTGTTAATGTTATAATTTTTTTGTCGATCTCTGTCTCTAATGGCTCAATTTTTTTACTTTTCAGATTGATATATTTAATGGTATGCTATTTAAAGTGTAAAAATCTGCCCTTTGAAAGAAAATATGGTGTATTATACTTGGCTTACGTCCAAGAAACAATTAGAAGTAAAAGCATAGTAATAACAAGTTAAAATGTCAGGCATATGGGGTTTTATGTATGCCTGAATGTAAATCTGGTATGCGGGAGGAGAGGACCACTTAATCGTTATGGTACATTCGATAATTTCATAAAAAAATGTCCATACATTTTGTTTTCGAACTTCGCCGACATGTCGCTTAAGATGCCTTATGTCAAATCCCATACTTTTTTTTGATTTCGAACTCCGGCGTCGAAATTATCGAATGCATCTTGACTAAAGACCCTGTATGGGCAATACCCACTTTATAGTGGCTATGTCGGTAGTATATGATTCCAGCAAACTTTTCCAAATGAGTAGAACCGTCGGATCTGGCACTTTTTTAAATGGCTGGCAAAAAAAATGTTGCAATCAACTTTTATTTTGTAACCTTTTATTCTGATTACAGTTATTTAGCAACTATATTTAAGATATTTTCTTAAAAAAAGTGTTAATCTTAATAGACTTTTACGATTAATTTTGTTTATAGCATAAAACTACTTAGCACAGTAATTTTAGGCATTTTAAACCCCAATCTGCGGAAAAATTCCTAGTGAGTTGAATTTTTGTACACACCTTTATTACGAGATTGTAATGAAGATGTGAAATTCCGAAAAGTGCCGGCTAAAAAAGTTATGTGTTAAGTAAAAGTCAAATGGTCACGAAAATCAAATTTTTCGCAAATATCTCGCGAACTGTTCCTCGGAGGTCAATAGTGGTCATTTGTCTCTTTCTCTCGAAACAGATTTTAAAAATAATTTATAATATACGGATAAGGATTAAAAACAAAAGGGGGATCAAGTGTCCCCAGTTTGTCCTATTAAAATGGTGTTTTTTACTTTTGTATGTTTTGAGGTAATAAAACGATGATATGTATCAAAAATGAATTTTATTTTAATTCCCACACAAAACAATAACAAAAACAAATTACAAAAATATTCTCATTTCACTGAATATTTTTACCACATACACAGGGTGAAATGCTTCTGAGAGGTATTCACATTATTAATGTCGTAGTTATCAGAAACGCTTAATTTGTATCTACTCGTATACTATATCGATGGCTCGTGCAAAAACTTTTACCTATACGCTAATATTTGAGAACATATGAACATAAAATATCTAATTGTGTATAAATTCAAATAGGTTGATTTGGTTGAATGCATTGTCCATGTGAAACAAATTTAGGAAGTTTTATAATAGAGCTGGACATCCTTCTTTGCGAATAAATTTTTAACACAGCTCTCTTAGTTTTTCTCAACTGCAGAATATCTTCTGGCCTGTTATACTGTTTCCTTTTAATGTTACTCCTAGAATTATGTTTGGAATCTGATAAAAAGAATAAAACTTTATCGCTAGCTAAGTATACAAGCTTGTCGTGCCTCGTCTGTCTCATATTGTTAAAAGGACTGGAAGAGTTCGACACCTTTTTGGTAGACGCGCTAACTATTTTCGATTCAATGTGCATTGTCGTGGACATCTCTGTCATTATAATGGACTCAATTTCTGAACTTTTTGAATCATGTATTGCCTTTTCCTCGAAATTTTCTTCTTCCTTTTGGTTACTTAAACTTTGCTCTACTTCGGTGATTTCTTTACTAACTGCGACCTTTTTGTGGCAGCAACGTATTTCATCACTTTCAACATTTTTGCAGCAGCAGTTTATTGTTTCAATCTTAACCTTATTGCAGCAGCACCTTTTATCCTCAATATCGACCGTTTTGCTGCAGCAACAATCGGTACGGTTATAACCGATAATTCTTTTCATTTTTTCCTTCATGTTACTGCTTACATATCTCACATTATTGGATTCGCTGCTACCATTTTCATGTGTAGGAGTAGTACTTACTTTCAATCTTTTTTCAGAAAACATTTCATTTAACAAAGAACTTGATTTTGATGAATTACCCAAAGGTCTCCTTGTAGACGATGTGGATCTACTTTTTACATCATTGACGTTTTCGAAGTCACATTCAGACGTTAGAACCGCGTACATCAGATGTTTAATTATTTTTACTTTTTTTGCTTTATTTTTACCATTAGTATTACCTACGGTCTCTAAAATTTGTTTTAAAACTTCTTTCTTTTCGTTTCTATTGAGTTTTTTCAAAATCGAAACAAGTTTTCGATTAACAATACCTTTAATGGATTCATTAATACTCATCGCGTCCTTGGTCCTTTCAAACTCTTCCTGAAGATCGTCACTTATCTCAGAAATATTATCTATAGTAATATAAGAATTATTTTCGCTAATATTGTCATTGATAAGAGAAGAATTGGTGGTTTTTGAAGGTCTATAGTTGTCTGTGCCACACGACATTTCAAAGTTTGCTATTTGCTTGTTTACAAACGTAACTTTGTTTATAGAATTTGTTAAATTGAGTGCTGGTTGATGATCATGTAAAAAATGATCACTAAAATTAATTGAATTATCTCTTTTTAAAGTTGTTGCTGTATAATAACTGTTAAGATTATGTTCATTTGACAAACTACATTTCGGTTTCACTGTCTGAATGTTTATAGTAAAATTTATATCTTCTGTTTGACCTCTAATTTGGTTATCTTCTCTTTCATTAACTTGATAGATTTGAGAAGAACCGGTTTGGAGGTTTTGGATATCTGATTTTTCGTCAACATTATAAGTATATTGAGGTCTGATTTTTACCTTGCTAGCCTCTGGATTCCTAAACTTCAAACAAATATTGATTTCAATAATATCTGATACACTTAACTTACGTTGTATTGTATTGGCGTCTGTACTTTTCAAACTTTTTTGTTCTTTTGCTTGCTGGGTTGGCGCTTTAATTACGTCACGTGGATCTTTGTATACGTCTTTGAGTATTTCATCGCAATTCACTCCTTCAATGTTATCTGTATTTTCTTTGGTACGCAGCATTTCGTCACAACTCTTACGTTGTATTGTATTTGCGTCTGTACTTTTCAAACTTTTTTGTTCTTTTGCTTGCTGGGTTGGCGCTTTAATTACGTCACGTGGATCTTTGTACACGTCTTTGAGTATTTCATCGCAATTCACTCCTTCAATGTTATCTGTATTTTCTTTGGTACTCAGTATCTCGTCACAATTCACACCTTTAATTTTATCTGTATTTTCTTTGGTACTATCTGGTTTACTTGTTACAGATGTTTTGTTGTCTATTGCTTCTCCTTTCTCATTCCTTACCTCCTCTAGATTCCTACCTTCCTCACCTATCCGACCGTCAGTATCATTATTTGATTGTTTTGATGATTTTCTTGATGGCTTTGCACTCAACAAATGACTTGACCCATTCTTAGTATATGTATTACAATTTGGAATATCTGGGGCACATTTACTGGTTCCTACATTTCTTTTGCCTATACAGTTACATCTTATTCTTTTAGCATTCACAAGCGATTTCTGATAGAATGTTGTAGTGGTATTTTTATTTTCAGGTGGAGACGAAAGCTTTGCAGAGCTTTTAGTAGTAAATGAATTGTAATTTGGTTTGCAACAACAATAGCTATTCGGATCTAAATGACATATAGGAGGCGGAATATAGTGTCCAGATGAACCTGTCAAAGACTTTTTAGGAGAATCCAAAGATTCAGAAATCGGTAGGATGTTTTCATCTCCAGAACAAAAACATGTAATTGGAGAAACCGCATCTACTTCGCGTTTTGCCTCGGAGTCCACTGCATTCGAACAGATTGCAAGTGAACTGCTAGGCCTGACTTGGGGTGATTTGGTTTGGGCCACTTTGGTTTCTGACGGCTCTGTTTGAGAAACTTTAGATTTTGGTGATATACATTCAGGTGAACGGGCGTGACATGTTGGTGAAATTGTTTTAGTACATATTGGATTTTTTACACTTGCACATTTATCTATACATGGTGGTTGTGGTATTTGACAGATAGGATCTGGAATAACTGTAGCAGTTTTTTTCGTCACCTTTTCATTATTTTTGCAGTTGCTACAATCAGATGTTCCTTTGAATTTAAGTATTCCATCTAAAGGTCCATCTTTATTGTCAGAACATGGGTCCATACACTTGTCGTCAGATGATGCAGTACTTTGCGCAGATTTTTTGGAGTCTGTCTTAGTCTTATCATCTGAACTATTATTTCCCCATTTCGATTTATTGCTACACGCATATATTTTTCTCTTCTTACACACTTCTATAGAATCCTTAGGACATGTTCGTATATTGCAGGGAGGGAGTGGACCGCAAGTTTTTTTTCTTAGTTTGCTGAAAAAATGGTTTGTATGGATTTGTTTACATTCCTTCATTTTACTTGATTCGCTGCCTTGTTCTGTTGATGATTTGGACGACACTTTATTACTATCGATACATAGATCACAGTTTGAACAGTTATTCGAACTATTTAATGATATTAACTGCCATTGGGATTTGCTCATATGAGATGTAAATAGGTCCAAACCAAGAGGCATTACGTTTCTACAATGATCACGTAAGTAAGTTTCAGCCAGATCACACTTTCTCTGTGGTTGAAGATGTTGCGATTCATTACGGTTGTCTTGAGGTTTCCTGAAATCGTAATTTTTGGTAATTTTTTATTATTTTCGATTTATTAATTTCGATAAAAGCGGGTCTATAGATACAAACATAAAATATGAGTAAAAATTATAATAATATAATTTATCTTTAATCTTTTATCGAAATTAAAATTTATTTTTATAAGCAGCATATATATACATTCCTATTCATAAAATGAATATTATAAGTGTATGGTACTTACATTGACTTTTCAAGACAAGTCATATCTCTCTGTGTTATAACACCAACTTCTATGACTTTAGGTACACAGACGTTACTTCCTTTTACAACGACTTCTCTACAGGTTTGGACTGTTGTTTGTCTTTTCTCTTTAGTATTATTATGCAAATAATATCCTGTGTAAATTTTTGTATCTTTCAAAACATTGTTTGACTTTAGAGGCTCATCAAATTCTTCTATGTTATATACTTCTTCATCGGTACATTGGTTTTGGTCCTCACTATCATCAGAAAAGTATTCTTCGGGTATGTGAATCGTTATGTAATCTGAATTTTTATTGGAATCCCTAGAAAAGTGTTTGGCAGGTAGAAAAATTTCAATATGGTTTTTAGATTGTCCTCTGAACTTTTTGCAATTACTTGAAAATGAACTGTTATTATTTTGTGTAGAAACACGTTTATTTACTGGGATTTGACAAATGGTATTCGGCATCATACACGCTTTTATATCTTGTTTAAAGTTCACATTTTGCTTTGGACGGTTATCGTATTGCAAGGACGCATTGGGTCTTATATCACTTTTAGACTTTAAAATTATAGCAGCTTCTTTGCAGGTATAATTTTTGTGTTCTGAAATTGTATTGCTACTTGTGCCGTATAGTTTGTTGCCCCATCTCAATTGAACACTTTTTCGTGAATCTCCCGAATTTGTTATAAAATTTTTTAACCAAGATTGTTGGAGAATATTTTCGTCATCTTTTGTGTCACCAGCCTTCTTCAAACCATTTGATGTAATAGACCGACTATTATCTAGAGCTATTTTAATAACAATACCATCGCTTAACTCACATCGACCAGCGGTTACTTCTTTTCTTTTAAATGAATTTACATTTTTCTCTTTATTCTTTTTCCTGAAGAATGAAAATATATTTTTGCTCTTTTTATGTTCTTGGGCTGGTGTATCTTTTGAATCGTTAACTTTAATGTTATCGGTTTCATTTTCTTCTATGGTGTTACTTTTAATCTGATTTGGTACGTCCTCAAAGTTAAATTTTTTCTCCCATAAACTAAACATTGTTTTAACGTCTTCTGGCTTTGTCTCCTCTTTAGTAGACTTCTCTTTATTATTTAGGTCCTCTAATACTTCTATTTCACTAGGGTTAACAAAAGATATTTTTTTACTAAGTACTTTTGTACTCGATAAGGACCGAGCTATCAAAGAAGGCGGAGAACACGTTATAGACACGTCCTTATGAATCGCTTTGCTTAAATTTACTCTGACTATTAAATCTTTTGAAGATTCTCTTACCCAACTTAAACTTTGTTTCAAAATATTCTTTTCATAAGTTGAGCTTCCAAGACTAGCTGACGTAGGTTTCTCGCTTCTAGAATTCTTACTATTATTTTTTAAGGACAAGCTGTTACAGTCTTTAAAGTTATCTTCATTAGAAACGGATACAATTTTAGAATTATCAGAGGTTGAAGACTCTAAATTGTATATACGTTCTATTGAAGAGTTTGACGAAAAACTTTTCTCCGTTTTTATTTCAAGAGAATTATTTTTAAGTTTTTTAGCTTCTTTACTAAAATTTGAAAGTTTTTTGATAATACTGATGCCTCTACGATCTTTCTTTGAGGTATTGTTTTTTTTAATTTTTAGATCACACCCCTTTATTTTACTTTTTTTTAATTCGCAACCTTCGTTTGATGTATCTTGTTTTTGGATATTATATAAATTTTCGCCTATATTATGATCTGGCACAAAACTTACGCACTTTAATGATATTTTTTTTGTCATATTGGGAACTGCTTTGTTTTCTGTGGACATGCAAAAATTATTCATGTATCTCATAAGAGCGATGAACATTATAGCTAGAATTCTTTTTAATATAACAATTTTACCCTTCATTTCGAAGGATTTAAATTGTTGCTCGAATGGCTTTTAAATGCCTTAATACGTAAATATAACGTACCTGGTAAATAAACAATAATTTTATTTCTGCGCTTTACTTTAACTCTTTCAACGCCTAACTCAATAGAACTTTGTTCAGAATTGTTATCTCTGTAAACTATTTGCGTTTTCTTATGTCTTTTACAAGTACAAATAGCACTTCTATACTGTTTTTGATTGGATTGACATGAAACATCTACAGTATTTATTTTATTACATTTACTTTCGCTGAGTTGACGAAACGTGGCGTCTTTCATTGCGTCCAAAATATTTTTCCGCCAAATGATGTCATTTTATGAGATGAATTATTTTCCGGAGATTTTTATATAGGTAGTTCCAGTAAATATAAGTCTAGTTCTTCATCTGAAAGTTGAAGAAAGTTCTACATCATATTATAAAGATACCAAAAATGTAGAGAAAGATGAAGATGTCTCTACATACCTATCGGATTGATATTATTTTGATTTCAATACGTTTTTAGTGAGTACTAACTAACTAGTTAATTTAAAATGAAAATTTATCAGTAAGTAGATTAACAATCTAACTTGATTGTTTGCGAAATGCTAAGATATTATCCAAGTTCTGAGTGTTCAAAGTTTAATAAATATTTTGCTCTATGATCTACAAATTACAATGTTAGGTTATAATTTGGCTTGCTTGATGATAATTTATAATATTTTCCTTTTTTTCGAAAATTTCACTGGAATTTTTAACTGGTTTAATACATGACAGTATTTAGATGTCATTAGAATACTGTCACGTATAGACCTCCGTAGTTCATAGAAGAATATAAATTCTCTTTTCTAATTCACTTTTACTTTTTTTAGAGTAAACGGACATGTGGTTTGACTGATGATAAGTGAATACCAATTGCCTCATAGACTTCTACTACACCTACACGCGTGGCATAACCACTGTAGAAATGGCTTCTTTCTACGGAAGAATAGACAAAATGACAGATCGATAAAGGAAAGCTGTCGATTTGTCCATATTATCTGTCAGTATGTCTATTCTTGTGTAGACAAAACGCATTTCGATGGTCGTCTTGCAAAATGTGCATCGGGCTTAGCATGGCGATACGAAGAAATAATTTTAAAGAAGAAATATTCTATCCAAAACAGTTTGTTGCAAAATACAATATGAAAACGTTTCTACTTTAGCTGTCAAAAGAGGTCATTCTGTGAGCTCATGCTCGGGAAGATATTATGTTGTTTCTCATAACGACGATGCATCGTCCTTGGTGCCTTACAATAAGAACTATTTTGCTCCGAATAGTATCTATGTTTCTTCAATCTGTCATTTTGTCAATTCTTCGGCGTTTCTAGGGAGCGCATGCTAAGCCTGCAGGTAGCATAAAGGTAGTACTTAGTAGCACATATTAAAGAAAGAGGAACAGATAAACAGCTACATAGTTAGCTTTTGATTTGATTGCACTACTACAGGCATACAGTGTGTCTACGATTTTGTGGAAAAATTGTGGGCCGTTGAAGGGGACGTCAAAATTTTCAAATTTGGTTCGTTCTATGAAAGCTGTTTCGTTCTATGAAAGCTGTTTCCTTTCCTGCGTAAGTAGGTATAAATATTTTAGGGTTCCGCAATACATAAGGAACCCTTATAGTTTCGCTCTGTCCGTCCGTCTGTCTGTCTGTCCGCGCTTCTAGCTTCTGTAATTATGAATACAAATGGATAGATTTCGGTATAATTGTAGACTGTGTATAGATCTCGGTTTTGGCATCATTAAATAAAAATTGGTGGCTCTCCATAGTCCATACATTTGAAGTGAAGAATTTTTTTTCTTTCTACCCCATCGTGTAGGCTATCGTTGAATAGGCGTTTTTAAATAAAGGCAAGCTTTCATACATACTTTTTTTTACAAAGTCCACCATTTTCGAGTAATCGGCCTTCAAAGTGTTTTAGAAGTTGGTCCCCCCCCTGGAATTTCCCTGACGGACAATTCCATATCGGCTACATTAGGTACCTATACTGCTCGGAGTCCAAGTCTTGAAGTACCAAGTGGTTACTCTAGTTTAGTTGCCTCTTACGTTTGACCTTCATTTCGGGGGTAGGGTTTCTACTTGGTTCCAGCCGGGTCGAGTCATCCGTTGCCGTTGCAGACACAATATTATGTCTAACACTTGTCTCTGGGGATTTAAAAATAAATGCACCAACATCCTTTGTCAATTTGAGTAGGTATAATTTAAACAAAATGAAAACTATACAAATATAAAAACCAATGAACAATAATGAATGTTTATAATAAAGTAAATTGCTTTCAAACTAAAACTTCGGAAGCCTATTTCTTGTCGTTTCTGAAACGGAAATTATAATGTTTGTTACTGTAAATTCTCGATCAACTTAGACACAAGATCAAGCTTGACCACTTTCTAAATAAAATTCTGACTAAATCAACACTTATATAGAATATTAATCTAATCCAGTCTCTATATTGTCATATTTAAATCATATTTAGGATTAACGCGCGTTTATCAATCGCTAGTTCGTAAAAGGGCCCCAGGGTTTTGTTCGTAAAGAGTGGTTTGTTTTTTTTTCATAAAAAATACTGATTATTATCTTCAAATCTCTGCCGATCTCTTCCAAAACCTTCGCTGAAACACCGTGCTTTTGGCTCTTGGCTAAAAACACAACAAATGTATTTAATTATTAATAAAATTATTTTAACTTCTTCATTTGTCCTAAGTCTGCATCGATATCAAAATGTTTGATTAGAACTCCGGGAGAATCTTATAAAAATCTCCAAATGGCTGCATAGGTTTAACACACCAAGTTTTTATACTCACTCTCCCAAACCCAGACGCGAACCTCTTTCATTTGACCGACTTATATCTTTATGGCTTAGTTCCTTCGATAGCACCTTATTTAATGTTTTAGAAGAGCTAAGGAATCTACTCATGTATTCGTTTATTGTTCTCATCTTCTCAAAAACTTCTTTGTTTTCATTTCCAGTTGACAAGTCAAAATGTTCTCCTATTTCCTTAGAAGCGCTTCGGATCCCAACTAAATCGGGTATGTCTGTCCATTTTAAATCTGTATTTGTGGCTGCGTGTTTAATTTTTTTTACATTGTTTACTCTAGTTTCCATTATGGTTTCATCTGATGGGTTATAATACGATGTACGTTCTTTATATACATGTTTCGAGTTATCATCAGCGAGACCATCTCTAGTTTTGTCCATGACTAACTTGAGAAGATTTTCCATGCCTATTTTATGATCATTTAAAAGGTGCCGATCTAAGACGGTTATTCTGCAAATAAATTAAAATTATAAGACCTTAAGGTATCTTCTGATAATTAAATCCTGCAATAATACAGTCACGATCCAGTCCCGATATGTTAAAACTGCAAAATGGTACTCTCATTAGCGTCAAACCAACGTCAAACCTGTTTTGATTGGTCGAAACTCCAAAAATCGGATGTTTGTGATAATATCAAGACGATTTATTTATTATTCATTAAAAGTAAAATGAAAGAGTTAAATACGAGAATTGGGATTCTGGTGGCAACTTCTGTACTGTTCCAAAGGGTGCCTAATTATTTTAACTTACTCTTTGTATCGATCAGGTTAGGTTTGATTAAAATTAAATCAACGAACCTATCAGCTTCTAGGCAGCATAAATGACAACCAAAGGATTCATTAGGTTTTTCTATCGTAGGTATTTCTTTCAAAACAGCACCAGGTTTTATATCTGATATTTTTGAAGGGGATTTGAAATTGATGTTTTCGCTCTGGAAGCAAAACAGTTAGCAGATTATTACATACCATCGTAATCATAATAATATATAATTCAACACAATTACAAGTTATTTTTCCTTATATGAGAGTAGATAAATGAGAATAAAAGTATTTCGATTATGTTAATTACAGTGTAGGCAGGTGTAAGTATTATTTTTAAACAAAAAATTAAAAGCGACTACCAAAGTAAAAATGCACAAAAAAAGTATAAAATAAAACTTATTTTCCAAATAATTCCCCTTTTAAATTCGGCAAAAATTTTAACTATACTATACTCAATCTTCCTAATTTTGAAGTCGGTTCCAGCCTATATATATATATATATATATATATATATATATATATATATATATATATATCCATATTTTCCAAATCCATAATTTTTTGTCAAATTCCAGGAAAATCCATATTTTTAACCGACTTCCAAAAAAATGAGGCGTAGACATATAATATGCGGAATGCATAAACGCCTCATTTTTTTGGAAGTCGGTTAAAAATATGGATTTTCCTCGCACTGAATCGAGTTCAAGAAAACGCAAAAATCTACTTTACCATAGGTTATTTTTAAGGAATGAGATCGGCCAATAAGCAGATGAAAAGGCTGATGGTAGGCACTCACAAGGAGACAGGAGTTACAAGTCCCACCCTTGGTAATTTACACCCTATTCACTTACATACACTTACATACATTATCCGTTTACTTGTTTGTCGGTTTCATTTCAGAAAAAAACTTACGTCACTAAAATTCTGCTCATCTGCCGTCTCCTCTGGGTGGGAGAAGAGTAGTTTGCTCTTACATAGACGTACACGGATCTTGTCGAACAATCGAGTGGCTGACGATGAACGGTTTAGTGCTGAAACAGAGAAAGTAGGAAAGAAAGAAGAAGATGATTTTTGAAATACAAAATGAGTGCAAGAAGTATCTGAAACGCGCAAAATGGATGTGATATCTATCTAGTACCTACCCAATTGGAAAGTAAACTTAACGGTATGTATGTAATTTGGATAAATGTATCTGTATTCTGTAATAATAACATGTATTTGTGTGTCTAAGATGTAGATATGCATACAAAATACGTACCGTGTAACCGTTGGTTACAAATATGGAGGGTAGGGGAAGAAAAACTGTCTCTTTAATATGTAAAAAGTATCCAGTGAAATGCGTTAAATCAGGGTGGAACTATAGTAGCAACAGGGAAAAGTTATTTTGGACTACGTAAATAAAAGAAACGGTTTGTATTTTGTACATTTACTAACGACTCTAACGGCCTACTTGCGCAAATCTAAGTTAAAGTTAACCCTGGGTATATTATGTTATATATATTATTATTATCATGTTATCTCTGTCGTTCTTCGCATTTATGATAGAGCAGGCATGATATTTTTATCCCAGGGTTAACTTTAACCCAGATCAGCGGAAGTGGGCCTAAGTCACGAAAATATCAAATTCTATAAACTCGGGGAAAACTTCAATTTGTCAAAAACTGCTACATTCATTCCATCACTTTGCCGCTGCTAGCGCCACTCATGGAGGATTTTTCAACTATTTACTGCGTACAGCTGGACACTGTTTAACTTGCCCCATATGAGACAGTTCTCCTTACTCTACCCTCCATAGTTATAAAACATTTTTACTTACATAGTAGACTCTTTCTTGGTTTAATAGGAAATATCTGTTCCTTTTGTGACTCTCTTGTTATAATGTTGAACTTCTGAAAAGGGGTAACACGTTTAGCTCTGACAATCGTCTCTGCCTTAAAACAATTGACCCTCGTGAAGAGAAGTAAGAAAATAATTATCTACTTAAAAAAATGCTAGGTATAGGCCACGGCGTAAACTATGCTTAATTAAATTCGACTAAATTGTTGCACGGTAAATTAGTGACATTTAAATTTGTAGCATTATAGTGTTCTACAAACTTTTCGTTTACAAAAATAATAAATTGGCTTTGAATAGAGTATATATATAACCAACTAAAAATTTATACTCAGTACCTGTCAATGCTAGGTAGGTACTAACTTTTGGAGGTTTTGGTGGGTCGTTGCTGCAGTTGCTGATGTCATGATGAAATTGTTTGTGCATCTTCAGAGCACTTTCAAAGTTCGCTTTGAAGTTACATTTTGAACAACTTAAAGTAATATATTATAATAATTAATACGCCTAGGGGCGTATAAGAAAGGTAAATTTATTTTGCACAAGACTAAGTTTACAAGACTACCTTACAATTAATAAGGAATTAAACTGTACTGTGTGTAATTTAATCATCTAAAAACTTACTTGTACGACATGCTATTTAAATAGAATTTATCAAAAAGGCTATTTTTATTTGTTTGACATTTGTCTAATCAAATATTTTATCTATTTTATGAAGAATTTATTTTTATACAGATTAAAATCCTGATTTTTTAAATTATTTATGTGACCTAGACCAAAGACGGGAATCTTACGTCCTAGTAATCCTAAAATTTTAAGGGATCCTAGGGCCTAGAAGGTGAACTCTAAAGTCCAGAGATGACAAAAATTTAAATATTGTGAACTGTTCTTCCATTCGCAAAAGCTCTACGTTCGCTTAAAAGTAAAGTTTTTAATAAAACTTAATATCAAATTAAGTAAATAATGTAATATTGTAGTGAAGTGTGAACTCTACCATTTTGAAATAGCTCATAAATACCTTCTCTTAAAATTGCTATTCTCTCTTATACTCTTCTTTTGTTACAAGTTACTACTTAGTGAAATAAGGATTTAACTAATCAACAGTAAGCAAAAGATAGATTACGGACTACGGTAGATTTGTATTGTTTGTACGTACTTATCTCCATCAAAAACAATCTTTCTGCAAACCCCAAAGTCACATTCATAACTTTATCGTGCTTTATCAACTAACGTGACAACTTTGTGCACAAAAAATCACATTTAATTATGATTTTTTATTCTTTATACCGATAAATACGCCATTGTACGAGACCTACCATGATGAGGTTGGGTTACAAACTTAGCGGTGCCTACGTAAAGCGGGGAGTGAAGGACATTATACCTTATGGGGACACCATAGAGGCGGTATCCACAAGAGAGGTGGCTTTAGCGTTGTAAACATACAAAGCCTCTTTTAAAACCAGTCAACGTTTCTCACCTCTGCGGTTGCTTGCCAGTCATGCAACACAGCCTAGCAGTACAAAACCAACCGGCCTCACGCGTGCACGGCTACACCTCGTCCGTTTTAAATATATACAAAGAAAATTAATAAAAGTTTAAACATTTATGTCAATATAAGACGCATTACGAGTGAGTTTCATAATAAAAATAATAAAAACCGGTTAACGTAGGAGGCAGGTAACAGTTATGTAAAAAAGTAATGGTGGATTTTCTTTCGCAGGTCGCATTGTTTGTGTAAAAAACGAAGTTTTGTTTTAAAAAAGTGTTTTGTAGTCGTCAATTTAGTGGAATCGACTGTGGTTTGAGTTAATCAGGTAAGTTTTTATTATATTATAGCGGCCGCTTTCTCTCCAATCTAAGGTGAACTGTACCTCGGTATTATGTTGAGTGAAATGAAACGTTTTTGTTTCCTTTCTACATACATTCTAAATTTGATTTCATTTAAATGATAGACTGCAATTTTATTTAAAAATAGCTTTGTAAATACTTAAGTATTCGTCGCAAGTTACGTAATTTATTCCTAAATATGTGTTTTATTAAATTACTGATTATTATTATTAATACATAAAAAAAACGCAATAATTATTTTTCTTCTTGTAAGTAGGTGCCTAGATAGATTTGTGTCAAAATTTAATGTTCTAGAAATATATTAATCTGTTCTTGTTCTTATTACACGTTTGAAATTTAATACCTAATTGGTATCCAGGTAGGTAATAGTAGGTAGGTAATTAACTGCGAGTAGTCATAATATTCCAAGAATTATGATTGTAAATATTCAAATTACGAGTGATTTATAAGATAGTTTGTTTCGTTTTAGGTTAGGTTTAGGTTAGGTTAGGTTTAGGATAAGTAGGTATTTAGGAGCGAATTTAAATATTTTAAATCCCATTCAAATATCAAAATTTCTTGAATGCTGAACATTATATTTTTTTTTCAGTTTTTGTAAATAAAATAAAGTTTGTAAACTATAACGGTTGTTAGCTGTAGGAATTGAATTTCAATTTAAGTATCATCATCATCATTCTTCGGCTGATTGTAATGTAGATTAGGTAAATAAATCTGTATTTACGTACATAATATTATGATTTCATCAGTTTGTAAACACTTAACACCATGATACGTAACTTTAGAAAACCCAGCAAAACCTGATTTTTGTTATGTAACTAGTAGTATTATAATAGAGCCTAGAGTTAGTGATTAATTGTTTTCGGCTATATAACTGTTTTTCGCATCATAACAAACAAATTATGTTTACTTCTCTTATTTCACAATAGATGGCGATGTTCATTGCAAGAGGACGCAATGAAGATTTAATATACGTGAAGCAACAACTTTCAGTACAGTTTTACGAGAATTGTGTGAACGGAGGAGTATGATATTTGACACAGCTTAAGGTTATGTGGAGGAACGTGTGCAGAAAGCTAATATTTAAAAAAATATGCATAGAAATACATAAAAAACACACTACCTCAGATTGTGAACACATTTTTTGCGTTTGATGTCTATACATATTTTTTATATCCAAGAGGCTAAAGAACCCTTTTAAAGTTCAAACCTCAAAACTATATGAAGAAGGGCGAATTTCGTTTACAGGGCGACCTCTAGTGGAGATTAATTTGTGGAGTAAAGTTATTTCAATGCTGTAATATGACGATAATAAATCTAAAAAAATAATATACATAACAAGAGGATAATATTCCATAATAAGGTAATAGATAGCAAACTACATTTATGTAGAGTTCGCGTTTTTTTTCTTGGACTATATCCCTCTTATTAATAAAAACATTTATCGAATCCTAATAATCTAATCCAAGTAGCTTTGTCTTTGTCTATCAAATGGCTTTTCCAACCTATCAGACAAAGACAGCCATATTGGATTAGCGTAGGGTTGCCAACACCAAATTTAAAAAACTATGATTTGATTAAAAATCAGGATGCAGTAAAAGAGTTGCAACAGTTAAATTAAAATGGAGTGCAAATAGGTTAAAATATGAAATACATGTGTCGTCAGCACGACATATGTGGCTCAGTAGTTGAGCGTGTTAGTGCTTAAGCCGGGGGTCGCGGGTTCTAATCCCGCCGAAGGAACGTAAAGTTTTTCCGTGTTCCTGGGTCATGGATGTGTATTAAATATGTGTATAATATACTAAAAATCGTAAATATGTGTGTAATATAGAAGTATTAAATATATTTTTGTTGTCCGATACCCGTAACACAAGTTCTTCGAAAACATACCACGGGACCAGATTGACGTGGTGTGAAGCGTCCATAGATATTAAAAAAAGCTAAAAATCATACTTTTTTATTAAAGTATTTTATTAATATTAAATTAGAAAGAAAAATTGTAAGTGGCGCACGAATTTTAATAAACATGACCTTATCATGGAACTTTGAAAAACCAGGACGCTATCTAGACGCCAGGAAACTATCCAGGACACCCCAGGACACTGAAAAAACCAGGACATGTCCTGGGAACGACGTTTGGCAACCCTAGATTAGCGTATCCGTGGTGTAAATATTTTTATTAAAAAAAGAGGGTATGCGTTTTGCAATTCCGGTCCCATAGGTAACCTTAAACTCTCGTTTGACTTCAATATCTTGTGTTTAATGCAACAAAAGAAACATAATGCTTCTTACCTTGAAGAACAAAGGTCCTTTATCTCAGCGATGAGCAGGGACAATGTCCTTGGTCTTCACTCATAGGTACTCATAACCAACCTTGATGCTTCTTCCCTACTATACTATGTTGAATTAAAGCTAGGTTTCTAGTTTCTTCTAGTATCGAGTAAAAATGTAAATAGGTTTAATCTTACTAAGAGTACTACCCTGTTACTAAGAGTCCGCTGAACATCCGTTCGTCTGTCTGTCACCAGGCTGAATCTCATGAACCGTGATAGCTAGACAGTTGAAATTTTCACATATGATGTATTTCTGTTGCCGCTGTAACAACAAATACTAACTTGCGAGGGATTTACAAGATAAGGTTTAGCTAAGCCCAGCCCAGATAATATTGTGTACTTAGATGTTACTGGTAGTGCTATATTCACTCTCCTAGAGTCTCATTCGGTTTTGTTTCTTACCTAGCTGATGCGCGCAACTTCGTTTGCATAGAACTAACGGAAACGGAACCCTATTTTTTTAAACGGAGCCCTTAAATAAAAGTAGCCCATGTTAGACCTTATAATATCAGCTATCTGCCAGTGAAAGTCCCGTGAAAATCGGTCCAGCCGTTTCAAAGATTAGACGGAACAAACAGACAGACGGACAGACAAAAAAAAAATTAAAAAATAATTGTAAGTACCGAATATACTTTATATGAAAGTATATTCGGTACTTACATTTTACTTACAATTTAAAATTACAAACAGACACTTATATTTTATTTATCTGTATAGATAGATGTTGCCCACTCCTCCGCCCGCGTAAATACACTATTCAGTATCCTACGGGAACACTGTACTTTTTCGGGATAAAACGTATCCTATCCGTCTACTCTATATTTGTGCCAAATTTCATCAAAAACGGGCTAGTAGTTTCGGAGTCTATTCAATGCAAACAAACAAACAAATCTTTTTTCTTTATAACACTACTAGACGTTGCCCGCGACTTCGTGCACGCAAACGTTAATCTCGCAGAAATCGTACATTTTGCCGCGATAAAAAGTAGCGTATGTCCTTCCCCGTGGTCTACTCTATAACTGTGCCAAATTTCATCAAAAATCATCAAGATCGGTCCAGTAGTTTCGGAGTATATTCAATGCAAACAAAAACAATTCACCTCCTTATAATATAAGTATATATAGACTAGATTAGACTGATTAGGATGTAGCCCTAAACTAGTTATAAAATAGTACACTGAGCCATAGCATTAAGTAGGAATTACCTAGTTGTAAAGAGTTTTATTTTTATAGCATCTTACAAGGTTTGCCATTTAGGTCCTTCGCATACACTTACGCTAAAGTAAACGTTAATCGCTGGGTAAGTCAGGTAATAGGTATGAAGTATGGACACAGTTTATTCAAATTTGTAATGCTCATTGCTTAGGTACGTTTTGTGTTCACTGATATTGATTTGTTACCAACTAGTGGTCGCATAGTGGTCGAAATTCGATCATAATTCATATTTTAGGGTTATTTTGGCCTCTTATGTCAAAAACCAACACTACTTTCTACTATTTTTATACAAACGCATGGTAGTGGGAGTTAATCTAAGGTAGTGTGTAACTTTTTAAAATTATTCTATGTATTTCTAGGCATGATTTAAAAAAAAATACCGTTCTGCACACCTTCCTCCACTTACACTTCAACCGTGCCAAATTTTATACTCCTCCTTTCGTAAAAAGGCGTAAGAATTTTTCGTTTCACGATGTTATTTAATACTTTTATGTGTTACCAAAAGCATAATATGTAACATTCCTTGTGCTACTTAATCGCAATATTGATTTTGAATTAGCTTCACTGATAATCCATCACAGATTTAAACAAATCGAATGTTTATTATTTAAGCTTGCATCTATGTGAAGATTACAGGTATTAAACAAACTTTATTTTGAAAGTGTTTCCAGTTTCTTTACGTATCAATGATCCTTTAAAAATTACGCTAGCATTTTTTTTACATTACATACTGAGAGTGCATTTTCATGTGCAGGCGATTCACAGTTGAATCATCCGAGAGAAATGCAGAGATTGCGTGACGTGTAGATCTGACAGCGTGTGCGCGCTGAGACTGGTGCTCTGACAGGGAGATGCCGCATGCGATGTGTTGTAATTTCGTCAAGATTCCAGAACCCTTTTAAAATACGCTATCGACATTTAAACGACCCTGATGGTTGGCGCGTTGGCGCTCAAGCGGGAGCTCGCGAGCTTGAATCTCGCCAGGAGAATGTTTGATACCTGTAGTACAAGTTCTTCGAGAACTTACCACGGGACCAGATTGACGTGGTGTGAAAGCGTCCATAGATATTAATATTATTATTTTGCAGTGGCGTGAACATGATTATGACACTGGGTATTCGGCGAAGTACTCGGTCACAAAAACTTTTTCGTTTATAGATTTTTAGCATAGCTACAGCCAAGCGACGGATCTCTAAGTCGAGACCATGCCAACAGAGCAAGTCTTAGATGTACTACTATTCATGTACATCTTCTACGGCAACGCAGACAAAACAGCGATCGATCGTCGCGGCGGAAGAAATTCTAATAAGTAAAATAATAAGCATATTTTAAAATATTATAACTACTCACCAGTCAGTCAGCTTCAATTTTCACATATTCAATGTTCCGGTTACTTGAGATTACTATATCCCGATGTAAATGACTAAATAATATGCAAGGAAAACAATATAATTTAATCGTGTGTACACAACCACACAGCCAGTTATACGTTTCATAACTTTTAACATGAAATTTTCGAGTTACATTATTTTTTTGCTGGTTTAATTGTTGTAACTCGGGTACACACCTACCTTTAGACAGAATTTGAATCTTTTAACTAAATGACAATTGTGAGAACTTGTTATTTTTAATTTTTAATAAACACACATTTTCAACACAAACCTCACAATCAAATAACATTTAAAAAAAAAACAACAAACGCACTAGTAAAAGCAAATCACTACAATTATTATAGAAACTCAGTAATAAACTGTTAAATGTACACACTTTCAAATGTTAAAATGAAAAATGTTTTAAGAAAACTATAAATAAACTGGAGCGATTAAATTGTAAACAATTCTTATCACATGAAATATGCAATATGGCCCCCGCGAAACACAAAACGTTTCTTCTATTTAAACAAATAAAACCTTACTAAACAAAAATGCATAATGTGCATTCGTGATTTATTAGATATCCGTCTATTATTTTTACTCGGATTATAGGCAACGAATAATTTCCGACAAGCCAGTTCGGCGGCTTTCGGAAGCGTTCGGATAGCTGAGAGCCATCGCCTGCCGCCGGAGTTGACGCTATATAATCATGTCGATATTCATGGGTGTGTGCGTTTGCGAAGTATGAAAATTACACATACATGCGATGATATGTCCTGCAGAACGCAACGGTATGAGATGAGTTGCTACTTATAAAATATTAGGCGTTTTTAAGTTATTATATTTTTAAATAATTTATTTACTATTAATTAAAGTCATCTAAAACGTACGAACGTTTTATTAAAATATCTGTGAATGACAAGTAAAGCACTGCATTTCTGCCTACAAGGAGCGCAAGCCCCTGTTATTTTGTAGTTAAAAATAATATTATATAGCATACAGGCTAGACACTGCGAGAATTCTGCGCGAGTGCAAGAAGGAAAAGACTACAACTGTCCATATTCATATTTGTATTTCTAAATTTAAATACATACTCTACTCCAGTCTCTACTAATTTTGTCTACTAAAGGACATTAGGACTTTTACTATGGAGCAATTATCCATGGGACTAAAGATAAAATTATGTTTGATGTTAGTGTGATAGCATCTGGATTACAATAATTTACAACGGCACAGGAGGTGGGATAAATACTACAAACTGATATTTTAACTCATTTCAACAAATATTCATATAAAACATGATTAACAATTTATTATCTCCACTTCTCTTTGGATCTGAATTAAAACAATTACGGAAAATTAAATGTGAATGAAAATTGTACAACCTAATAGTATTTTGGTATGTTGTCGCAACTTTATTAAACAGCGGGTTAAAGGTGGGACCGCACTGAGCGTAACTACAAGGCAGCGGAGCGACGCGACACGGCACGACACTTCTAGCTGTACCGCACTAGAGCGACACCTCAGCGATACTACGCGGCAAAATTTGCTCAGTATTTCGGCAACGTCTGAGCATGATTGAATCTTTCCCACCAAAACAAACTTGTTACATAATATGACTTATCATGGGTATACCCCAGCATACTGGCCAGTGCTAGTGACGTCATGAATCGACGGTACTGTTTATTCGTTTCGAAATATTGACGTCTACGTAAATACTACTACTTGATAAAGTACTCGATAAATTATCTTATTAAATAATTAATTGGTGATATTGTTGCGATGTCATTATTGCGAATCAATAATACAATAAAAAATTTCCAGTTTGCGGGGCTATATTTCGGAATACACTCTATTTGTCAAGTTGTTGAAATGTGAAGGGTCGCGTCCGCGCCGCTCGCTATACCGCACAACGCGGCAGCGGAACTACGCGACACGCCACGGCACGTCAAAGTTGGCGAGTTGGTCAACTTTGTCGCGCAGTGCCGCGTCGCGTAGTTCCGCTGCCGCGTAGTGCGTTTTATCTCATACAATTTCATACAAAGAATATTTGGCCGTGTCGTGTCGCGTAGTACCGCTGCCGCGTAGTTACGCCTAGTGCGGTCTCACCTTAAAAATGTCCAATGTCTTTACTAATGTTAGTAGAGTACAGCTAGTGTATTGACATTTGACGTCCCTTCGACTTTTCCACTATTGCTAGTACTAGTACAATGGTTTTTGCATGAACAATGATATCAGATTTTCGTGTCTGGCCTTTTATGAAAAATGTCTGATTTTGTCGCTGTTAACGCCAATAAAGGTCGCCTTCCAAGGCTTTTACTGCAGATAGTATTAAAGTAATATTACTGTAACTGTTAATTTTGTTGTTTTTTGATGGTTTGAAAATACAAATTTCCTGTGGTCTAATTACTGTAATAGTGTTATTATTAACCTATTAAAAATCCGGACTTTTTTATCCTTAATGTTTTAGTCGTTAGAGGCTCTTATCATGTTAGATATTATGATTTATGTCAGGTGTCAACCTCAGATTATAATATATCTCAGATTTTTGAAGTAAAAACTGTTGAGAGTAAAATTTCAAGGTCACGTCACGACATGAGATTGGACAAAAAGCCACCTGACAGAAGCTACTTATACTTCTTATCTAACAAATTAACTTTCTAAATTACGGCGCTAGATGAACAAATTTTAATTTTTCTATTCATTTTTGAAGTGATGTTGTTAGGTACGATGAGAATATTTTTGAATTTTAAATGATGAATGAAGTCTCACTTCTGCTGCGTGTGCTCTATACACGTCATGCTACCAATAACTATTCGTTAAAAAGTCGTCATTCAATCATTTGCCGGTTTTATGCTATACAAATTGGACGTTTTTAACAGATAGTTATTGGTAGATAGGTTATTGGAACGGGTCGTTAGTAAGTATGTAACGTCAGAAGTTCAGAATCACCGTTAGGTACTTTCGTGGTTACTTAGCTTTGGTGCAATTCCCAGTGTCATTGTTTTATTACATTACAATTCAATGCTTGTACACGATTGTTAGAGAAATGCACTTATGTGTATTGTACTGTATTAGTCACCATGTAACTCTATACCAGACGTCTTTGAGAAACAGTTGTGACTTGACAATAACTTTTGAAATTCGCGTAACGGTTTCACGAATTCTGGACTGAATAAGTCGTTTAAATGTTAAATTGTCAATTGTTGATTAAATACAGTTATCCTTATAGAAATTGGTGAAATATTTACATAAACCCGTAAACCGGTATGAAACGTCTTGTTTTGATTCATTTGCAAAATATTTCTGCAAGGTACATTTTGTCTTAGACATTTCATATCCCTGTTGTTTCTATGCCATTTATATATATGCCATCTGTCTCTGTTTCACAGGAACTGTTTAGTGATGTGCTGTTGATAAATAAGCGTAATTTAGGATTAGATTAATAACTTAGATTAATAACGCCTAGATAGTCTTCAAACAAACGCATTGTACAAAGTGAAGCAAACAACAGATAGATGTAGGCGTAAGCATTACATACCGACACGCACACAAAACTTAAATGTTGTGGAGTGTGTACAGTTTTGAGGGACAATTTCCACGGAAAATTTTGCTCTTAAATTTAGAATTATTGTATTTGTTTTTCTTAATATCGTGAGATGTAAAAATATATCTGATATTTCAATTTAAACCATCTAAACACGATTTGTAAACATTATTTATATTAAACTGGTATTAAGGAATATATTAAGGATTATCTTAATACTGAAAATACTTCAAATTGATAGTTAAAAAAATCAGAAAATATTTAAAAACTTTGTCTTAGTTGCAACTATTAGTTAGCCATGAAAATTTTGAAATAAATTCCTTATACTAGTAACATTTTCACAATTCACAATAGGGCTGCAAAATGTGATTTTATTTTAAAATGTTTTAAATATTTGGCTCAATACAAGTCAAGTTGTAGTACTTACATATGAAATGAATAATATTTTTCCGAAGCTTTTTTAATTCTTTTCCGATGCATTGTGACACCCTATAACAAGAAAAACAGTCATAATGTTTTTAATAATCGGAGATGTACGCACTAGCGCTTGACAACTGACTGGTCGTTCGAACAAACTTCGCCGATATGGCTCAGTATGACTTGATTCGCTTTTCATGCGCGTACCCGGTTTCTAGGCGTTTTAATCTAAGGTTCGGCATGAACGGATTCGAGCACATACACGGAAAATCGCATCTGGTTTGCCGCGAGCTTCGGTCGTGTTTTTAGGGTTCCGTAATACTTATGGAACCCTTATAGTTTCACTCTGTCCGTCCGTCTGTCCGTCCGTATGTCTGTCTGTCTGTCTGTCTGTCCGCTCTCCTAGCTTCTGTAATAACTCTACGACAATAACTTTGAAGTAATTCAAAGAAAACCTATAGCGCGTTGATAGTTACGGAACCCTCCTTAGAAATGTCGGTACATGCTCTTGGTTAGGTTATTATTTTATTTATTAATTGTATTTTGCTGCAACTGCCCCCTTACTCCCGACACAATCGAGAATCGAATCAGTTCGATCTCAATAGCTTTTGATACTCCCGACACCTACACTAGCGCACGATCGTGCGGTGGCTCAATTTGTAACTAACCTGCATCGAGAAGTTCGTTAGATCGTATGTTTTTGGTACTACCGACGAAATCAATCGACTGAGAATCGAATGGCAGGATCGAAAACAAACATCAAATTACACGATAGCTAAAGAGGTCTCATTTACAGTATCGAGTTTGCTTGTTTTAGTATATTTGAACTAAATGACGTGTTTTTTAATGTAGTATTGCAGCATTATTTAATGTTTTTGAAGGAGCTAATAGAATGCGCGTTCGGGAAATGCCAAATTTACGAAGATTCACCAACTTCAACACATTAGCAATGGACATGGATTGTGAGGAATTTCGATGCAATTATCGCCTTAAAAATGATTTATTTGACGTATGAGTCGCAGATTCAACTACTCATATGAAGGACCCGACTCACTGAAATTATATCACCGTTATGTGTAAAGTTATTTCAAACCTTTACGCATTTGCTTACACACTTGGCCGCTAATTCATGGATTATATTTTCACTTAAGACAGGGACTAAAACAAATTAAGTCTACATAATATGATCTATATTAACGTATCATATGAAGACTTCGTTAGTCTCAATCTGTTTTTGAATAAACAAAGTCAATAAATTGTTATGAAAAGTCGTTGACATTGTTACTATGTTCGGGTTTTCTAAATGTAAACACTAAACACGAATTTGATATTATATCATTTACATTAAAATACTACACACTTATAATATACACTTATATTTTCACCAACTTTAATAATTAACTACCTTTTTACACTACTACCAATTACCTATTTATGGCCAGTTATTGTAGATATTGAATGTGTTTTGTACACAACACTTGAGTTTTGCTGACAAAATAAATCAAAATATAACTCCGACATTTGACAGAATGTCAAAAATTATAAACAGGAATTTCGAAACTATTATTTACTGTTTAAAACTATTATTACGAAGTTTTTTTATAGAATAATTTAAAAAAAACTTTTGAAAACCCCTTTGAAAACCTACCATTGCATGAAATTGAGGCTCATCCATTTGACTAAACATACACAAAATATTATTTAAAGTGAAAAATTTATAATTTTTCCATATTTTTATCTATCTTCGCCATAGACTACGGCACTCTGCTGTAACTTGTTTACTCTGTGGCGTGACGTCAGCAACCGGATACTGCTTACGACGCTGATAAGACACGATCTCAACGCGATCTCGATTTCGATTCAATTTTGTTCGGGAGTACGCATCTTAATCGAAACTGAACCAAAATCGACATCGGATCAGACTCGTAAATCGAAATCGTATCAGTTTCGGGAGTAAGGCCCCTGGTCAGAATTAATATTGCCAACTTAGTTGTTTTACAAAGTTTTACTATTAAATTTAGTATTTTAATTACCTCTTTAGTAGAAATTTAGTTGTTAGTACCACTAGTATTGTAGAACATATCCAGACAGTAATCATAATATACAAAAAGGCGTGCTACTATGTGCTATTAAGACACCTTATCATAATAGCACATAGTACCACGCGTCCGTAAGTCGCTTATAACTACCGATTTAATTTCTATACTACGTAATATTTCCTACTATTTTTTATTTTATTTTGCGGTAAAATTATCATATTTTCAATATATTAAAACTGAACATGCATTGGTTTTTTGTTGTTTTTAGGGATTTCTAACTTTAGTAGCTTTTTAATAGTTATCGGTACTTTAATAGTTGTGGTCTTTTAGTAGTTTTTAGTAAAAAACGACGCGAGTTTAGTAGTTTCGCAAAAATAGAGTTAGCAACATTGGAGCGAATCGCTTCAGTCCATCCGGCCGACTGATGTTATCTCGAAATTGCACACAGACGATACGATTTTGCATCCGTTCAGGCCGAACTGAAGGAAAACCGGGCCGTGTATGGGACTCCTTACTCTAAGGCTTATCAGTAT
This sequence comes from Phengaris alcon alcon, assembly GCA_037179445.1. Classification (NCBI taxonomy): domain Eukaryota; kingdom Metazoa; phylum Arthropoda; class Insecta; order Lepidoptera; family Lycaenidae; genus Phengaris; species Phengaris alcon. The sequence goes on from JAYRCH010000499.1 coordinate 1,845,229, forward strand.
TCAAGGTATAATAAAATAAATATTTACCAACTTAAAAAATTCAACATTAGAAAATCAAAAGTAACACCAAACCCAGCTAAACCTTTAATTTACATATCCATGTCAACAATCAACAAAATACTTAACACGTTCAGCCGTGAACCGAGGACGGAGCTGGTTCGCCGTGAACGGCAGAACGGCTCTATTGATGCATTCAATGAGGTATTTCAATTGATTCTTTACATATTTTAATATTAGCACCTAGCAGCCCCTTACCATATTCGTATAAGATGGCATTAGACACAAATCATGCGTACTTATTAGGTATGTCAAAATTAAAAATGGCTCACTACAATGGTTTAAACGTGAACACGGCTTACTATGCATCATTAACTCATTACTCATTGGTCAATTTTGACATTTTTTGACATTTCACTGACCTGTTAACGCGAATAAATTCACAAGTCTACAAAATTCAACTTTGGTTTGTTGTTCAAAATTCAACTTTTGTTGTTTGTGGATGATTGTTCCCTTATGGTGTTTTTCAGTCTGTTCTATAATGAAAAAATTTTGTACAGCTCGAATTTCTTTGTTTGGCCCTAAGCTCGCACTGGCGCGGGCGGCCAGCCGGAAATTAGCCGAAATGTATGCAAGCGACCGCTGACCGCTTGCGGCCAAGTGCCGCACAGTGGTTCAAGCGCAGAATTAATTTATATTTCTGAAGTCAAAACTTTTATTTTATATCTTTAAAAAACACTAGATATAACCCTAGTCTAACAGATTTTGATAACTTTCAATTGACTATAGATTTTTTGCTCAAGGACCCTCGGGTTCTAATATAGTAATAAAAATAGTTTAACTATCTGAAATTATTAATTAATTAATTTTAGTTGCAAATATATGCTAACTTTAAATAATACTCAAGTAAATAGTTTTTCAGAAAAAAATATCTACATGCTCATTTGATGTTATTGAGGCTATTCATTTCAAAATATAAGCTGAACCCTACAGACATTGTGTTTTTACTATTAACATGAATAAATAATAACTATACCTACTACCTACACCTACTAGGTAGTAGGTATAGGTAGTAGCCAGTAGGATAGTATGTGTAGCTACACAGTACACATGATATCTATCAGTGGCGTGCACAGGATTATGACACTGGGTATGCGGCGAAGTACTCGGTCACAAAAACTTTTTCGTTTATAGATTTTTAGCATAGCTACAGCCAAGCGACGGATCTCTAAGTCGAGACCATGCCAACAGAGCAAGTCTTAGATGTACTACTATTCATGTACATCTTCTACGGCAACGCAGACAAAACAGCGATCGATCGTCGCGGCGGAAGAAATTCTAATAAGTAAAATAATAAGCATATTTTAAAATATTATAACTACTCACCAGTCAGTCAGCTTCAATTTTCACATATTCAATGTTCCGGTTACTTGAGATTACTATATCCCGATGTAAATTACTAAATAATATGCAAGGAAAACAATATAATTTAATCGTGTGTACACAACCACACAGCCAGTTATACGTTTCATAACTTTTAACATGAAATTTTTGAGTTGCATTATTTTTTTGCTGGTTTAATTGTTGTAACTCGGGTACACACCCACCTTTAGACAGAATTTGAATCTTTTCACTGAATGACAATTGTGAGAACTTGTTATTTTTAATTTTTAATAAACACACATTTTCAACACAAACCTCACAATCAAATAACATTTAAAAAAAATAACAAACGCACTAGTAAAAGCAAATCACTACAATTATTATAGAAACTCAGTAATAAACTGTTAAATGTACACAATTTCAAATGTTAAAATGAAAAATCTTTTAAGAAAACTATAAATAAACTGGAGCGATTAAATTGTAAACAATGCTTATCACATGAAATATGCAATATGGCCCCCGCGAAACACAAAACGTTTCTTCTATTTAAACAAACAAAACCTTACTAAACAAAAATGCATAATAAATGCATACGTGATTTATTAGATTTCCGTCTATTATTTTTACTCGGATTATAGGCAACGAATAATTTCCGACAAGCCAGTTCGGCGGTTTTCGGAAGCGATCGGATAGCCGAGAGCCATCGCCTGCCGCGGGAGTTGACGCTATATAATCATGTCGATATTCATGGGTGTGTGCGTTTGCGAAGTATGAAAATTACACATACATGCGATGATATGTCCTGTAGAACGCAACGGCATGAGATGAGTTGCTATTTATAAAATATTGGGCGTTTTTAAGTTATTATATTTTTTTAATTAATTTATTTACTATTAATTAAAGTCATCTAAACCGAACGAACGTTTTATTAAAATATCTGTGAATGACAAGTAAAGCACTGCATTTCTGCCTACAAGGAGCGCACGTCCCTGCTATCTACATCTACAACCAAGACATACACCTACTACCTACACCCATACAACCTTCAGGTGATAATATAAATAGTTATCGTACTGATATCGCTATTATATTGGTACTTCTGTGATTTCTTTTAAAAAATGAAATTGTTCTGGTCTGCAAAATCCTGTAGAAAATGGGATTGTATTATTCCAATACACTGTGGAGGCAGTATTACAAATTATTTTGGGACAACAGTCAGTACAGGTTGTATCATTCCACGAAGTGTTCGCGTGAATTTACAAATGAGGACGTGATGAATATGATGTTTACTTCATCAGATCCCTGAAAACATGTTAATAGTTTTAGAGTGGAAATCCTTAAAAATACTTACCGTTAAATGACGACGTATACCTACTCATTAACACATTTTCTCTAATTTATTGCTATTATACCTATAGGAGATTTAGCACAAAATTTTCTGTTTGTAAATATTTTTTGCCGTCGAATTTTGATTTGAATATATTTTTTATTTTTATTTAATGTTTTTTTACGTTAATAAAACAATATAATATATATACAATAAACAAACGTACACTTTGATTTAAGCACCAAAAAATTATTAATTCCGCCGCCCCATTAATAATTAAGATTCGAGTAGAGAAATAGTTAAAATTGTAGCTGAATTTAAAAGGGGAATTATTTAGAAAATAAGATTTATTTCATACTTTTTGAAAGTCGGTTTACTTTAAAAAATGTTTAAAAAAATAATCTTTAAAAAAGTTTTAAACGTGCCTGAGCTGCGTCGCTAGACGTATGCGGTGGGTGCGCGCGGCGAGCGGGATGTAAGGTTTTTCCAGCCAGGACTTTCGTTCATGGTGCTGGCCGCTGGTTGTTTCATGCTTTGACATAATTGACAGAATAATTACATAATATGTATGATAGATTTGTCTGACGCGACGTTTAAAATTATTTCAGTGTACATGGCAGACATTCGCCGGTGCTCGAGCTGTCATTTGTAGAGAGTGTCGCCCCTGTGACGAAAGATAGAACAGTTTAGGCACGGCTAATAACCGATATCCTTTTATACCTTGATTAGAAAATAAAGGAAAGTATGAAAGTGACGGTCGTGGTCGGTAATTATAGGACTGTCATTAGAATGCCGGCCGCGACCGCTGGCGATGAAAGTGTAACACTGTGGGGTTACGCCGTGCGAACTTCGGAGAACAAAGATACTTTAGGGTCAGCTCACACCGAGACGCGACGGACGTGTATGTTCATGTGCATGCGACGACGCTTAGTTACCACCACAGTAAACCAGCCTTTTTTATTTTCTGTAAGATTACACTATTCATTGCGAGAGTTCAAATTCCGAGCTGCAGCGCGCTGCGCGCGCTTTTTTTATTTTTTTTATTTATTATTTACTGGCGTAACTGGTTTTTTGTACGCGCAGAGTTCTATTTTCAATGCTCAGAATTTTCTTCGGCCTTCCGGATTCCGGATCATAATATAGCCCCAACCTTATACGAAAATTCTGTTTCACTTGACACAATGAAAATTGAAACTGGCAATGGTTTAACACCTTCCGCCTTAAATATAAAAAAATGAGTTTTGAAAGTTGATACACGTTTGTCTGTGCGATGACGTCAAGTTTTGTTTCACCAGTACATATCCTTTTTTGAAATTTGCGCGGGATTTAAAAAAAACACTGTTTGATGATAAATTTCACTATTAATTCACGATAAATTTTAAAAACATTTGTACAGGTATGTTTTTTAACTATAAAGATTACAAATAAAAATGTTTTATCCATTTTGGTGTCACATGTACACACACCGGCATATTTAGCGGAACATAAAATAAAGGTTTGATATCAGTATCATATAAGGTTGCTGGCTGGTTCATACGTCATTTAATTTAAAAAGAAATATTTTCAAATTAAGAAAACAACTGAACATCACATTTTATGCAATTGTTTCAATTTTATTCAAATACACCTTATCTGGAGCGAACTTCGATTATTTCTTCCTTCTGAGTTTGATTTAAAATTTCATTGAAATACTGTTTTTTGTTAGTTTTTTTTTAATCGCGTATCTTTTTGGAGTTGAGGACTGAATTATGCCTGACTAAGCCCCAACGGAGATTGCTAGGGCACTCGAAATGCGAAGAAATGGTCAAACCTACAGAGTGATATCCACAGAACTTCGTCGACCAGTTTCAACGATCCATCGTAGTATCCAACGGTTCAGGGAGACCGGTACTTATGTGAGAAGAGCAGGACAAGGCAGAAAAAGACGCACTTCGAGTAGGGATGATCGTTTCATTCGGCTTCGTGTACGTAGGAACCCCCGTTTGACGGCCGTCCAAGCCCGACATGAGTTAGAAGCAGTGCGGGGTGTAACCGTACGGTACGAAGAAGGTTCGAAGAAGCTGGTTTGGGTTCATTTGTTTGTTCAACCTGTTCATTTCAACAGGTTAACTTTTGCTCAGGAACATCGACTTCGCGGAACAATGGAGTAAGGTATTGTTTAGTGATGAGTGCAGAATTCTCTTAAATCAAATTTACGGCAGGCAAAGAATATACAGACGCAAAGGAGAACGATACATTCAGACAAATTTTGAAACTACAGTTGCATACGGTGGTGGATCAATAATGGTTTGGGCGGGCATTTGTTTGGGAGCTAGCACAGACTTCGTAGTGATTGACAGAGGGAGTCTGACTGCAGACCGCTATATCAGAGAAGTTTTAGAAGAAAATGTCGTACCGTTTGCCCCATATATCGGTGACGATTTTGTTTTTATGCAGGATAATGCTCGGCCGCATACCGCTCGGGTAACTCAAGCTTATCTTAATGATATGAATATCACTGTTATGGAGTGGCCGGCGAGATCACCGGATATGAACCCAATAGCGCACGTTTGGGACTTGCTGAAAAGAAAAGTTAAGTCCAGAATTCCAGCTCCTGCCAACGTGGGTGAACTGCGAATCGCCGTAGTTGAGGAATGGCGGAGACTATCCCAGGAGACCATCGATAACATCATTCTCAGTATGCCTAGACGGGTAGAAACTTTAATAAGAGCACGTGGAGGAAATACGCGATATTAATCACCATTTTTCTAATTTAATTAATTGTTATTTTAATATTAATTTTCACTTTTCCCGGTTACATGAAAAGTTCAAAAATGTACCTGTAGCCTTTACTCGCAAAATCTGTTCTTAATGTGATCTCATTTTAAGTAAAACAAATGAAACTTGAAATAACAAAAGAAGTGTAGTAAGTAGATTTTAAAATAAAACCATATTATTTTAATTATGGACCTTTTTTGTGTTCCGCTAAATATGCCGGTGTGTTTATATTCCCTATTCAATTTTGAATAGCTATCTTAAAAATGGCGCGCCGCGTCGCGTATCGTTATAAGCTGAGTGCTGACCCTAAGCCCTCGAGAGTTTTTTTGTTGTCGCGACAGAAAAAACTACACTGTTAATAGAAGAACTCTGTTCTATATAGTGTATTAGCATATAGTTCTATTTAGCCACCACTAAAAGCTGCTCGTGGCCTCACTCTACATTGATTGGTCGGTAGAGATAAGGTAGAGACTAAAGACATGATACCTACCGAACCTAAGGAATATAATTTTAAAAAATACAGGACTACTTAAAAAACGAATCTAATTTAAATTAAAATAGAACGTATTATGATCTCATTACAGCATCCTTGTTCAAAAATGTACAATCGGAAAGGAAATGCACGTAGTGGTCGGATATATAAAAATTGTTCACTTGTTGGCTAGTCCAAAACATATTGCCATACAAGTTGAGCCCAACGGAAGGACTAACTAAGGCTGGGACTATATGATCCGGATTTCGTCAGGCCAGGGAAAATTCAGAGCACTGAAAATAGAACTGCGCTAATACATTAAAGTAGAAAATCGACGTGTCGAGTGTCAAGCTTAAGCCACCCCTAAAATGTAAAATTATTTTATTTGTATGATGCATAAACATAAAAAAAAGTCATGTATGAAACGTTGCCTTTATTTTAAAAGACCTATTCAACGATACCCCACACGATGGGGTAGAATGAAAAAATATTTTTCATCCTCACTTGATGTATGGAGAGCCACCCCTAAAATGTAAAATAATATAATTGTATGATGCCAAAACTGAGATCTATACACAGTCTTTAAGTATACCAATTTTTTGTCTGTCTGTCTGTCCGCGCTTCTAGCTTATGTAGTTATGAATATAAATGGATGAAATTTGGTACAGTTTGCCTCAAACACCTGCTCTAATTTCCTAGTAGCTCTCCATCTATTATGTTGGTACTAATTACATACCAACTTTTGCCCGGAGCCGCGGCGATGCCCGCGTGAAATACTGTATAGTCAAACCCACACATTACACGCATAAATACAGCATCACACGGAAACACTGTACTTTTTCGGGATAAAAAGTAGCCTGTCCTGCCTACTCTGTACTTGTAGGTATCTGTGCCTTTCATGATGATCGGTTAAGTAGTTTTTGCGTGAAAGCGTTACGCCAAACTCACATTCACATTTATAACGTTAGTAAGGATATCTATTGATTCCTTATTTTTTTAGACTTCTATTATACCTGCATTTTTTTTAATTAAATGAACCAGGTGAAGTCGCTTACGATTACCGCCGCCCATAGACACTCGCAACACCAGAGAAGTTACACTTGTAACTCCTCTGGTGCTGCGACCTGCGTTCCTGGTCCTTAAAATCCCCAATCCCCCCTTGGGCCTCCGCCCCCCTATTGCCAAGATTACAAAATATTGTTCTGATAGCTCTATCAGGCGCAGACACTGACACGTGGGTCGAACGAGGAAGTGACCAATATGTTTATAGGGAAATATTAGTCTGAATACTCTATTCAGTGTTCTAGTAAGATGATAAAAAATAAAGTAAATAAATAATAATAAAAATCACTTGACACGGCATCGTCTTACTTTATTTTAAGCACTTTGTATGTAAGAATTCTAATCTTAGTCGTTAAAAAATACATAATATTTGGCTTTTCATTTCTAATAAAAACAAACGAGTAATTAAATTAAACAAATACGCCCTGTTTTGGTAAATTTGACGACAGTGGGAATTATTGGGATTTTATCTTTTATTGGATTCCTGTAAAAACAAACAAAAAACACAACAACTGCGTAATTCGCGTATTGTTTTGACGTTGCGTCGGGAAATTAGTGGACAGCGTCATGTGAGGGTGCACCATGATCTAACACTTGGTTTTCCTTAAAAACGGCCTGTGTAATAATATAATTATTCCCTTCTCTCTAGATTTAGTTACATATACTATGTATTATGTTCTGTTAGTACATTATAGATAATAATTTATGTTTTAAAATTATTTGACGTATTGTTACTAAATAATAATATGAATTTGAATGAATTCAGAAGAATAGGTATCTACTTGAAATTAATTTTGTTTGTAACTCAAATAAAATGCAAGGATAATTTTGGCTCAAATAAAGCGACGAGGAAACTAATGACAAATCCTTTTCTGACTATCAATAGTCAAACACAATGGGCTTTGATTCTCGACGTTTATAATTGATTTAATGGCGAATTTGTTAATGTTGATAATTGTCAAACTTACAAGAGCGTCTTTCTCAATATCGAACTTGCGACAATCGCAAACAGACCTTAGAGAAATGTTAGATTAACAAAACAAATAAATAAATGTATCAAACATTTTAGTTCTGTTATTTTTATTTAAATACGGGCTCATTCTTTTACACTTTAACATGATTAATGTAAATTGAAAGTGTTGTTTACTTGGCGAAGAGTAAGAGTATATGTGTACCTACTACCACGTGTAGTATAATTATTTACAATATATTGTTATAACAATTGCAACTGATTATAATAATTAACAATATTTACATGTCATGATGATGAATGGAAAATTTTATTCCAACTGGCATTCGAGTTACGTGAATCCGGAAGAGCGAACGCGGATGCGTTAGCAGCATGTAAGTTATTCAATATTTCGCATGTTTATTGGTATCCATCTTAGGAAATTGGACCTTTAATGGTCATCAGTCCAAAATGTGGAATATATACTATGCAATTTACAAAATATTAGGTACCTATTGATTTAGAGCAGGGATCCCCAAACTATTTTGGACAAGTGACCCCCTTTCCAAAATGAACTGTTATATCAGACCCCCATGGCCAAATTACATACTTTTAAGATCAATCCCCTTATTAATAATGGTCCGCTAACATAAAACAGCTGCTACAGAGTGTTATTTTTCATTCAGACTTAGGTCAATAGAAGAAGACAGAGTAATTAGCAATGCTTTAAGTTAGCAGACTATTATGAATAAGGGGGCCTATCTTTAGTTTTTTCCTATTGATACAAAATACCTAGGTACTAAGGTACCAACTGGAAAACTTTGCACTTGGTTAAGTAAGTAAAGTTGACTTCATTTTGTCATCAAAATTTAACAAAATAAAAATAAATACAATTCAGTAAATATCAAGTTGAATTTATAATGATTATTACAAACTAAGTACTTAAAGAATCTTAAGTAGGTAGGAAATTATATTTAAAAAAGTATTAATTCGCAAAGAGAAAATAAAACATTCAGTGTGATGGATGAACCTGGTGACTATCTACCAATCTAGCTACATCCGGTTCAATATTGGTGAGTTGCAGCCTTAAATCTCCACGTTCGTTGATTTTCAAACGGTTTCTTTGGTTCGTCAAAATGTTTGTTACCACACTGAAACTTTTTTCAACTAGGTATGATGATGGAAAAGCGATAAGGTATTTTTCAGCAATGTTCCACAATGTAGGATACTGTGTTTCAATGTTGCGTTGCAACCAGAACTTCTAATAGCCTTGGTTGAACTCTTAAGCTCTTCGTCTGTGCTGATGGTAATCAACTCTTCTTGCATTATCACATTGGTTTCTTCTATGGCTGTCATATTGTACGGATTTATTATCCATGGAGGAATTTGTAAATTTAAAAGATCCTCTAACCTCTCCGTAAAATCCTTATGTAATGCGTCCAAGTGAGTGACATATTATAATAAAATGTCATCATCTTGAAGCATTTCTGGTAATTTTGACAAATGCGGAAACTGCGAATATTCTTTTCTGCCTAAATTTTGTTTATAAAGGATTAGTTTACCCACAAAGGCCGATATAATTGATTTTGTTTTAATCAAGTTAAGATCGTCACCCTGCAGCTGCAAATTAACTTTGTGGAACATTCCAAAGATATCAGTCAAGTAATAATTATCTGTTTTACAATTGTTCAGATTTTCTTTCAAATTCGGATCTTTTTCTTGTAAAAACTAACACAGATTCAAAAATAGCTGAAAATCTTTCTAAGCAAGAGCCTCTTGATAACCAGCGAACTTCAGTGTGCAGAAGTAATCGAGTAAAGACTTCGTCGTTTTCCTCACATAGCTGAGCAAATAACCGAGAGTTCAAAGAATTGCTTCGAATCTTGTTGATAGCATTTATTACATATTGTAAAGACTTATGCAATCTAGGACTCAGCTTTTTTGCTACTAAATGCTGCCTGTGAATCACGCAGTGAATGACCAGTACATCAGGCAGTTGTCGCTTTAAGTGAGCTGTAAAACCACGATGACGACCAACCATAGACGGTGCACCATCAGTCGCAACAGAAACAATGTTCTTCCATGGAATAACTTTGTCAGTAAAAAAATGTTCCATGGCCTGAAAAATCGATTCTCCTCTGGTCTCTAAATATGTAGCAAAAAGCAGTTCTTGGCACATATTTTCATCTTTGATATATCGAACATATCCTAACAACAGAGCTTTATTGCCGGGTAATGTAGACTCTTCCAACTGGAGAGAGAATCGGTTGGTCTGTAAGAACTTGCATAAAATGTTTTCCACATCGCGTCCCATCTCGTCTGTGCGTCTCTGAACGGTGTTATTTCTCAAAGGTTGTTCTCTTTAAAATATCATGTGCGGGCTTGTGCAACACATTGTTGAGGAACTCCGCAATGGTTGGTAAGATAAGCTGCTCTCCAATTGTGTGGGGTTTCCCCGACTTCGCTATTAGTAAAGATATATTATAGGACTCTCGTAAAGAATCATCGTCTTTAATAGATGATGACGCAAACATCGATCTTATGGATGGCCTTTTGTCTAGTTTTTCTTTAAGTGCTTGAAAAAATGACAAGGGCTTACTTTTTTGTCAGCATGTACTCTTGATATGCATGGTCATCAATTTTTGAAGGCTTCATGGCATCGTTACTGAATACTTTTTCACATATGAGACTCATCGGCAAGTGTTGATTTGATGGAGATGCAATAAATCCGAACTTCAAGTAGTCCAAACTGTATTGTCTGCATTTTTTTTTCGTGTCCGCCATCATATAACTCTCAGTAATCCTGCAAATAAAAAATAAGAAACTACCTAAATAAAAAACAATAATAAACTGTTAAATTTGCACACTATCTTATTTTTATCACACCCAGGTAATGGATGTTTGTTAGGTATTACTGACTTACTCATTGATAAACTTGGATACCTATATTAGGTTAGTAACTATAATAGGTAATTAGGTATAGAAAGTTTGTATTAGGTAAGTAGGTACCTATCAGCATAAGAAAGAAAACCTAAACAAACTGAACACTTCAAAGTTTAGGTACCTACCTACTTAACAACTTAAGTGTAAGTAATTTTTACAAATACATTTACACCTACCTATTTAAAATATGTTGTGTTTACCATAGGGCAAAAAAAATACAATCAAATACTAAAACAAATTAAACTAGTAAATTTTTACAATTGAAACAACTGAGGCAACTGCAAACAATCTACAGATAGCTCAACTGATCACTATCACACAGTGGGGCAATGCTGATGCGCTGTGCCGGATAAAAACTGTTTGGTACTTACACTGTAAATTTTTCATAAACTGCAGATATTGTATGGTTACGCTATTAACTCTCGTAGGGAGCTCAGCATTTTGTAAATTTTTCACTGTACTTCACTTGATTTAGCTATCTAACAACGTTGTAATCTCTTGAAATAAATGAGTACTTATACGAGTTATTATCGTTCAAGCTCCAACGAATTTCAAAACGCAAATGAACTTTCAACCTAAGTGCAAGCTTATTAAATAGTAAAATATCAGGAACACGTTTGGACTTGTTGATCGTTCGTGTTAAATTGCGTAAGCGTCAAATAGAGAGCAAGTCAAAACGCGCCTGAAAGAGGTACGCTCGTACTCATTATCTTGCACAAACTTGTCCACACTGACTTGCCGAGTTTTTCATCTTGTACGAACTTGAGACTTTACATTACTACAACAAATCTATTTCCTACAAATACAGTACCTACCTATCTTGAAAGTTTTAAATAAGAACTTGTGCTAATTTAATAGAAGTCGATTTTTAGACCTCGTCGACCCCCAAAATCAGTTTTCGTTTAAATGTCGACCCCTAGTAAACCGATATCGACCACTTTGGGAATCCCTGATTTAGAGCATCGTGGGCTTACACCAATAAAGTCATGAACCGTAAATATCGCATTTATTTGTAATGCAAAAAAAATCCGTAAGTTTTTACAAAGCCTTACTCTATGGAGATTTAGTGGGTCTTTAATTATAAAAGTCAACTGTCAAAGTTTACTACACATTTGAATGAAACAAAGTGCGTCACAAAGTATGTTATTGCAAAAATAGTGGCTTAGTTCAAGGCTTTGGTCTGAGCCATGTCAAAGCTCGTAGGTCTATGCAATGTAAAGATATTGACAAATCGCCATTATATAAACCACCATTTGCCTTTTAAAAGACCTTCATACAGTTCAAGGATTCAAAACAATCTAAAATAAAAGAATGTTTGTTATAGAGGCAAAATTTTTGGACCCTTACTTTTATCTCCTTTTGGGTGCCTAAGCGATAATAAGTATTTGCATATAACATTACAATTCGTTTAGTGGTCGGACTTCTAAGGTGATTTTAATGTCAGTGCTTAAAGGTTGCCTATATATATATAATGCAATACTTAATTCGGTAAGTATAGTCGTTATTATTACGCAGATGAAAATACTGGCACACCTTCTTTCTGTACATATAGGTTTATTAATAAAACATAAACGTACTATAAACTGACCTTGTATTAGACATAGGAGCAGTAGTGTCTGACAATGAAGTATTTAATTTTATGAGTGACCAGGCCATCAATCAATATAAACTTAAAGTTCGGCAAATGATTAATAATTTTGGCTTCAAAGATTAATAATTTAGGCTTAAAATAGACACTGGGAGCTTTGGGTGATGCTTTTATGATATTCATTCTATAGGTTTAAATAGCAGATGACATTTCAGATACTAATAATCGAAGAATAAAGATGAACTTCATGAATTATCCATATACATTGGGTTATAATCATCATTCAAAGTCTAAAGTACTAAGCATTTAAGTACAAGTTTACAAGATAATAAATTATTAAAGATTATTATGTTGGAAGTCAAATTAATTAATATGCGAGAAGAAATATCTAATAACCTACCTATTCTATTAGATCTAGCAACTAATAGGTTGGTAAATATATACTTACGTTTCTCCCACAAAAACTCTAATTTGGTAGCGTATGTAGTTTTTGCACACGAGTAGGTACAGTTTTTGTTTTCTTATTTCTATTCGATAGAATGAAATAAAGCAAATCAGTGAAATATTAAAATATACAATGCAGTATATTCTAATATTTCCTTACTTGAAGAAGCTAGAAATACTCAGTAGTATTTTGGCACTACCATCTTCCTACTTAGCTGTTGACCTTAAATATTCGAGGAAATTAGTGTTGAGCACGATTTATTTACAATTCATCTCGACTTGAAATTGAATGAGTGAGAATCATTGGATAAATAAAATGTCAGTGCAATTAAGATAATAATATTATTGTGTACCTAGAATATCTTTATAAATATAATTCTACTGTACGTGTGTATGTTACTGAACTTCTCCTAAACGGCTGGACCGATTTGAATGAATTTTATTGTATGCGTTTGGGTGGCGCCCTGGATGGTTTAGATTGACAAATAAGACCGACAGGACAATGTCTGTCGGGTCCGCTCGTAAATATTTAAAAATATAATGTTTTGTAAAGAAGAAGGAACTTATAGACGTCCTTTATTAGATTATCGATTCTTAGAAGCCCAGAATAAGAAAAAAAGAATCGAAGAAGCCCATAATAAGAAATAAAGAACCAAATAAGCTCAGAGGACGAAGGAATTAATCACAGAAGAAGAAAAAAAGAATCTCAGGTGATGCAATTCTGAACTTTATAATGACGTCTCCTTCGACCTCTTTCGTTATAAGTGAGTAATAACTTGAACCAAACATAACACTAAACGTATATACCGGTCAACAAAATATGTAGGAGTTGTCGATGATAAAAAGTAAAAGTATTGACACAATTCCGTAATTGTATGGATTGTTGTGGGAGTTGGGAGTCCTACTGTCTAGGCACATTACAAACAATTTAGATCTAAATTAATAAGTTAAGCGACCCTAAATACCGGAGGGCGGAAACGCTGGTTCATTGTTGCGTAAAGCAATTCATTATCAATGACACAACGCAACGAGAGGCGGTCACATGTTATCTGTGTGCGAGCGCTCATCATTTTTACATTAATAATAATCGGTCAGTCCAACAGTGCATTCGTGGTCCACAGACGTGCGCGGTGCTATGAACATTTCCTTTGTGTTCAGTACGCAATAATTAGTCCGTTTAAAAAGTGAACGTAGTGAATTTGAAAAAAAAAATGGCGGACGGAGACGTTCCTTTGGTTACGAGTTTTAGTAACAGTGAAGTTGAATTTGGCGGGAATAAAGTGTCAAAACCGACGTCAAGGTTAGTTTTTGTTTGAGAATTGCTTAGGTGCGCGATTTATTTTTGTTACGTACTTTGTTTTGTTTTGCGGTTGTTAAATGATGGGTTTTTAAAAAAATTTATTTAATAGGATAGAGGCTTGAGGAGGCTCGCATAAAGTGCGAGCCTAGATGCTTAAACGTAATAAGAAATTTTAAGATTTACTTGCGTTTTAGTGAGACCTTATCAAAATAGTTTCCAATACAATACATAATTTACTATGTTAATGGATAAGACTTACAGAACAAAGAAAGAGTAGTAGGTACTTAGTTTATATTGTTGCAGTCAATACCCAAAAAAGTCTAATTTTAGGATTGTCTGGTGCAGATATTCCTCCAATATTAATGTTATCCCATCTATAAACTCATGCGTGGGAATAAGGATAAATTTTGTGATTCAAATACCTAAAGGGAGCTTCCTTCATTTTCTACAATTTAAAACACGTATTTACGTGTCTAATTACGATACTCGGTGCAAAAAATTCCACATTTTACCCTTAAGTTATCGGCGACGAATTGCGGATTTATCATATGTCTTTAAAATAGCGACTGGCACGGTCAACTGTCCGGAACTACTCGGCGAGATAGGTCTGGTAACACGCTCCGTACTAATCCGTAGGCTAATCCTAGTTGCTACACATCCCATGTGTTAGCAGTACACATAGACAGAATAGTTTTCTCATACGTGCCAGCAGAAATGCCAGCAGAAATTTCAATTAAATGTCGTGTTATGATCTAGACTTATTTAATACCAGCGTTTCTAAAATGAAAAATTGTCTTGCAACCAATGATTAACACCATGATTGATGTGTTGTGTACGTTTGTACACCTTCCACTTCTACTTTTAAGTTAACCACCGATTTCATCTTTGTTTTTTTAGTTCTTCTATTTATCTGTAAAAACTTTTAATTGGCCTTCTTCTTTGAGTAATTCCAATTGTTCTTGTATGTAGCCGTAAGTTTTCCGAATGTTAAAAAATAAAATAAAAACAAGAAAAAATAAACAACACAAACACAGAACAAACATATTCGTCGTAATAATCGAAATGGCGCGATGATGAATAAAATATCAGTCTGATAATGTCACTAATATTTGCACTTCAACAGCCTCTGTTAATTGCTGTGATATCAGGAAATATTTAAATCTATTTGCATCCACTCAACGACATATTATAGTGTTTATTATCCAGAATGACTGTTAACAAAGCGTATTGACAGAGCGATTTTATGCTGTTTACGAAGAATAATTATAAGAACCTAGGTTTTTGTGTTCGAATAATTTTACTTTGGTTACTCTAAAATTTGCTTAAATAGTATCGGCATATGACGAAATTCTGCTGTTCCAAAAATGGACATCAAATAATGCTTAAATATGGAGACTCCTCAGCAAGTTACTAATACGCAAGACCTGACTCCTGAGACAAGAATTTTAACGACATTGCATTCCAGGAGAACTTGGTTTACATTTTTTCTCAGTATATTATTTATTATTATTTATTAATATATTACTTTAACTAAATATTTAATATTCATAAGCATAATATTTTCTTGTTATCTTGTATTACGATTTTCAAACATACAAAGTGTAAGGTAAAATTTAAAGGGTAAGGGAAAAAATAAGGCTAAGGATTAAAAATATTTTTTAATTTGTTTTTTTTTATTCAACCATTTAGCCCCGCGTTCGGCTCGGCTGCGCATATTTAGATTTTTTTTCTATTCGGCCTGTCAGCGCTTCGCGTTCCTAATTCAATAATTATTTTGCTATTTTGTTATTGTATAATTAGCTAATAAGGCCGTTACTGTATACTTGACTATATCATCTTGAACTTTGAACCTACAGCGCGGCGGCGTGACCTGTAAGAACTAGATGCACTAGGCAAACAACATGAGACTATTAAAAACAAAATGTGATTATTGTTACTTCTACAAGTTCTATTCACAATTAAAATTGCCTAACACCTAATAATAACTTTAAAATATATATTTTATTTCATTTTCTAAATAGGGTATCATTGCATAAAACCATCCTTCCTTTTAGCATGTGTCGGTTTGGCGGAAAAATCTTAATTTTTCTTTCCATTTATTGTTATATTTTACGACTGCTGTCTGCCAGAGAGTAAATAAATCTGCAGCTGATTTTAGGCTTGCACATTTGCTTTGAATGAATACCTATTTCAAGTGATACATTACTGAAGCAAGGCTAACTGGATCAAATCGTGGACTTGGCTATTCGTCAATCACACGCCTTCTACACCTTTGTCATAACTCGTAAACAAACGGAGTGCGTGGTATTGTATACAATTATGTAAACGTCATTATGATAATAAGTATAAAGAATGCGAACTTAGACATATCACATACATTATAAACGCACCGCTAATAGCAAACGCTAATAGTAGGTATGTTTAATGTTAATTTTTCTGGGATGAGACAAGCGATAATAATCCTGTCGGTGTTGCGCTGTTAAATTATAATAATAAAAGAGTACCTACATGCTGTGGTTCTGTTCCGATTATATTATGTAATCTAAATGCAAATAAAACTCAATATGGTCGCTTAATGCTTAAAATTTAAATGTCAAAGTTATTCAGTGCAAAATAAAAAAATACAATGACACAAAAATCGGGTCGGATTAAATTTTTAAGGGCTCCTCCGTACCCAAAAGGTGAAAATGGGACCCTATTACTGAGACTCAGCTGACAACAGATAGTAGGTTATTGAAACCGGCCGTTAGACTTGTAATGGTAAGGAACCCTTTGTGCGCTAGTCCGACTCTCACTTGGCCGGTTTTTGAAAGGCTCAAGTGCTTATGAACTAAAACCAGCGCCGCCAGACTCCCCTTATACTCTTACTGGTAATATGTATGTCATATTGTGGTATTAGTTGTGTACAATGAACGTTTGTATACCCGCCAGATAGTGCGGTGGGCCAATTCTGAGGTACAGGGCGCCAAAGGTACAAAATATTGTACTCACTTTACTTAGATTCTGATAAAGTATCAATCTTATTTTTTGATTCAGAATAATGTATGGAACAAAACTTGTAAGGTCATTTTTCTCTAAACTTAGTATGAACAGAGATATAAAGGTTAGAAGTTTAATGATTTTTATTTCTACGTGGATGATTTTCCTTATTTTTTAATGAAAATAAGCAATCCGTTTCTCCGCAATCCGCAAAATTTCATTTTATAATATTCAAATGTCATTATTCTATTATAATATACGTTAGAATCATTTCAAAGGCTGTAAGAAAAGTTAGTACAATTTTTTTGTACCTTCGGCGCCCTGTACTTGAGAATTGGCCCACCGCACAATCTGGCGGGTATACAATTGTTCATTGTACACAACTAATACTACAATATGACATACATTTTACCAGTAAGATTACAAGGGGATTCTAGCGGGGCTGGGATCTCAGTCCATTACAGTAATACCTAAACAAAATTTAAAATACAAGTAGCCCCTGAATTGTCAAACACTCTCGATCATGTCAGACACACACACAGCCAGAGACAGACAAGTCAAACTTACAACACCCTTCTGTTTCCTTCAAGCGTTAAAAAAATTCCGAGCAGTCCTTAAAAATCGAATCTGGATACGTCGAACTTGAGGATAACAAACGTTACGTCACTCGGAGTAAAGTTTTTACAGTCTCAAAGATCCCCAGGTAATATTAATAGATTTCATTGGATTCTCTTTGTACCGGCTTATGAAATCGATGAAGTTGAGGTTTTCCTCAAAACGAGGTGAACTACAGAAATCAATACAGCTTACAAAATTACTGACTTAACAACAGACTATTATATTATAGAGTTATGAGTTTATGAGTTATACAGTTAGAGACTAAGTATTATTCTATAATATCGAGTGGTGTATTAATGCAGGGTGTGCATTTTTGTCCATAATCAGTAGGTTCAATTCCTGGCTAGGGAAATCGATCAATCTATAAAGATGTTTTAGTTTTTATCAAAATCGGGCTCGTAATTACTTTCAGCATTTTCCACTATTCCTTATAGCTTCGGATTTTGCCAACCATGCCCACTTGAAAAATGCACCCTGTATATAAACAACAGACGCTATCTGCAACTAATAGCTTACGGGTTTTAAGTGTGAAATGCCACAACTCGAAAACGAGCATGAAGTAACGAGTGACAGAGACTACCTAAGTCCTAGAGGCCTAGGAAGGAGGGGCTGCTGAAGACCGGGAACGCACTTGTAACTACTCTGATAAATCAGCAGCAGTATTAAAAATATTCTGAAAGTTTATAGCTCAGTTGTAAGTCAGTGTGGCAGCTTGTTAAAAAAATAACATTGCCACAGGATACCAGAGTGAAATAACGCGTGTGTTCCATTTGGAATTTTGTTTTGCTGAGTGACTGAGAATACCAGATTTATGATTTATCTAATGTATGATTTAATCCCAATATTGTCTCGCCAACACTCCGCCACGCCTGCCAGTCCAACGCCTATGTCACCGTAAAAGCGTAAAAACCGTTAGATTGTAATATAACTATTGAATATAAATTGTAAAATGTCGAAGGACTGCGGACCCGAATATCGTGCTTATAATTTAACACATTATTTTTCGTTACATTAGAATTTTGACATATTTTTACAATCTCGTCCAGTTAAATATTACAATTTAACAGTTTTTACAATTTTACCGTGACAGCTACATGATGACTACCTGACGTCGACTGTCACTGTCATCTGTGAGTTGCGACCTAAATGCTCGAGACGGGTGTGTTTGGCGGCAAAAACGCTCGGATGCGCTCGTAAGCAAAATGGCTAAGCGGTAAGTGCTGTCAACTGCTAAATTATATTTTCCTCTAGGACGCTAAATTAGCGTTAACCGGGAAACCTAACCTAACTAATTATAACCTATTACCTAACTAAAAATCGAATACATAGGTGTCGAGTCAAAAGTCAATGTCATATATGACAGCTCGACACTCTACAGTCTACTATATTAAGTACTATAATAAGTATATTATTAATATTCCTCTCATTATCTGTAATTTATAGATTAGTCGTAGAGTACGAGCCATGAGGAGTAACGTGACACGATATCTGGTGGACACAAGCGGAAATAGGTAGTACCTTCTATCGCTAACAGATGGCGCTAATAGCACGTACAGAATAATCTCGTTGGTTCGAGAAAGTTCTGGAGTCTTCCACTCACTTCTAGATGGCAGTAATTGGAATATATAAGAAGGCTAGTGGCGCAACCACAAGTCAGTTCCTATGACACTGTTGTGAAATAAAATAGTGCGTACCTCCTTAAAACGTGTTTGTGCGTATTTAAGTTTAAGACATCTTTGTAACAGTATTTTGGTTTGAATTGTTGCTTTTGTGTGTGATTTAGTAGTATGGAAAAGAAGCGAAAAATTGATAGTGAATGCAGAAAATTCAAAGATCAGTGGAACATTCAGTATTTCGTAATTGAGTCCAGTAACAAGGCGCTATGTTTGATTTGCAATGAAAGCATAGCCGTTCTCAAGGAATATAACATTAAACGTCATGATGAAACAAAACATTTTCAAAAATACTCAAAATATACAGGAAGTTTGCGGACAGAAAAATTCGAAGCTATGAAGCGCGGATTGAAATCGCAGCAATCTTCATTTACAAAACTCAAAACTGAACAAGAGGCTGCAACTCGTGCCAGCTTTCGTGTGGCTCTTGAAATTGCAAAACGTGGAAAACCATTCACCGATGAAGAAATGATCAAAGAATGCATAATTGCAGTAGCCTAAGAAATGTGCCCTGAAAAGGTAAATTTATTAAAAACTGTCAGTATGTCAGCAAACACTGTGGCTCGAAGGGTAGAAAACATCGCTGAAAATATATTCTCTCAACTGTTCGACAAAAATGGACATGTTGAGTGGTTTTCTTTGGCCTTGGATGAGTCAACGGATGTGTCAGATACTGCTCAGGTGTTGATTTATATTCGAGGAGTAGATAAAAGCTATGAAGTGCATGAAGAACTTCTTGATATGTATAGTATTCATGGCACAACTACTGGTACACATATTTTTAAAGGAGTTGAAATGGCCATTAATCAAAATTAATCAGGCCACTGATCTTTGAATTTTCTGCATTCACTATCAATTTTTCGCTTCTTTTCCATACTACTAAATCACACACAAAATCAACAATTCAAATCAAAATACTGTTACAACGATGTCTTAAACTTAAACACGCACAAACAAGTTTTGAGGAGGTACGCACTATTTTATTTCACAACAGTGTCATACGAACTGTCTTGTGGTTGCGCCACTAGTCTTCTTATATATTCCAATTACTGCCATCTAGAAGTGAGTGGAAGACACCAGAACTTTCTCGAACCAACGAGATTATTCTGTACGTGCTATTAGCGCCATCTGTTAGCGATAGAAGGTACTACCTATTTCCGCTTGTGTCCACCAGATGTCGTGTCTGTCACGTTAATCCTCATGGCTCGTACTCTACGACTAATCTAGAAATTGCAGATAATGACAGGAAAATTAATAATATGCAGTGTTGCCGTTTTGCGGACTTTAGTCCGATTTGCAGCTTTTTTTAAACGTTGCGTACTTTTTCGGACTTTTTTTTTCATTAGTGGACTATTTCACTTTTTACCACCGGCAACAATGATAATATGGTTTTGGCCCTCGGAACTGCTGGAAAGCTGGAAAGCTTGGAGACCCCTGCGTTAGAGCATCGTGTGATCATAATATTCTATTCATCTCAAGCGATGCTCGCGTGACGATACGGTTCGCTTATCGGGCTAAGGTTGTATAAATGTTTTATTGAGGACATTTTTTGAATAAATAAACCAAAACGGCCTTATAATTTTTGCTTAAATTTAATCGTAAATGATTTTATTTAAGTACCTAAAACCTTTAATAGATACGATAAAAATGGATAGATAATATAACCAACACAATAACCCCTAACACCTACCATATTACTTCAAATAAAAATCAACGAATCGTAGTCCCCTGATTCCTTCTCCAAAACTTTACCGATTTAAGTAATTCAAAAAAGGCTTGAACTGTGTTCCTATGTTTTCATTTTTTTTTTATTTAGTTAAATTTGTTTTCTGGATGTTCGAACACAGTGGAAAATCTGGCCTTTTTTCTAATATTTTGAACATCCACGTCGAACGTACATATCTCTTTTAATAATTAATTTATGAAAAAAAGGAAATCATAGGGACATGCTAATAGTATCCATAAAAATTCAGGAAAAAAATTGTTACTCTACCGGCATTATCCAGGGAGGACAGAGGGGACTACGTTTGTATGCAATTCCATACATTGCGTGGCCCTTCTGCTTCCTCTTAAGAAAGTTTCTTTAAATTAAATAAGTTTTCGAATTAAGAAATCCTCTATAGGCATAGGTAAAAGTCAAGAGATAAGACTATAAACTTTATTATTAGGTTCCTAATTGTGTCTTTAATACAATACCTATCTTGACCTAATACAACTAAAGCTAGCCATACACGTAAAGGTGTACTGACAGATTTGCTTGCACAGGTATACCTGTCAGGTAAGCCGCAAGCTTGAGTTGAATAGTGTGAAAACCTGAACAATTGTGAAACACACGATCCGGTTTACCTGTACAACTCAACTGTACAGGCAAACCTGTCAGGTATTCCTTTACGTGGATGGCTGGCATAAAACTGCTGCAGATACAAACAATTTTGCAAACGGTACTCCAGCCTAATTATGCAATTCAGTATCTGACTTGAATTCCTAATTAGCATCATAATAACATGTGTTCCGATTACGACACGCGATTTAATGCAGGCTAACTTATATTTAACCGATTGCATAAAATCTGAATTGATTGGACGTGTATATAGCAACATGTAACTCGGTCGTTTTTGAAAACGTCTGAAGGTAGGTACTCTACACGTTAGATTTAAGGCATTTTGAATTTTCAATACACAGTTACTTGCTAGTTGCAACTGTTTATGCGCATAAATTAAAAAAAAAACATGTAAAAATAAATTTTAACAGCTATGTTAATTTTATTAGTCTTATTTTTAAACAACTCAAAATTTTAATATGTGTAGCACTGTAATGTCTAGCTACTATTTATTAGACAATAGTAAAGAAAAGGAATTTTTGATACTTAATTAATTAATAAACAATACCATATTAATATTTTTTCTAAGCTACTGGTTACAGTTACTACATACCAGACATTTACATAAATAATATACCTAGGTATATATCTGTAATTTATCTTTCGAACGTTGATAAAATAAATAATAATGCAGCCTGTTTGGATTCCGGGTATATAATAATCTTCCGCGTAAAATATTCACACACAAACATCCATATAACAAAGAGCCGGTGTCACACATTATGACAACTAGTTTAGAGTTTAAACTATTTTGATACGTAAGCTGCTTTTGGTCTCAGAGCGCATTTATTCTATGGTCTCAGATTATTAAAGTCTATAACGGTCGAATACTGAAACGATATTTAAATTAAGTGACGCTCAAGTCACATGCTGTCCTTGTCGTTGCGGCTAACTGAAACGGCGACAGCCTGTGAATAGGAGGGCTCTTAATTTTGATTAGCGTTTCAGCATTCGGCCATATTTAGCATAGAGAGTAGATACCCGGCTATTAGCAAGAGAAGATGACATCTATCGTTCATTACCATACGACATGCTAATGGGGAAGAAAGAGGTTAGTCAATCCATCCACATCCCACTTTTGTTGGAGCTTTCCATACACAAATTACATTTATATTCTATCAATTTAAGTTGTCACTTATATTCATTGGAATGAAGTCGTAGGTAATTCGTACCTTGTACTAGAAAAGCCCCCAATTAAACTTTTTTTCCGGATGTACGATTTTAATTCGTATATCCGTTTACTTAACTGAGTATAATATTTAATATACAATATACCTAAGTAATTATTACTAAAAGTAGCGCGTAAACCTTAAGATATAATCAAATCGGATAAGCGAGCTCTTCTGACATTGTATCTAGGATTTTATTGAGTAATTATAGGTCTTTGCGTAGGTAATTAATGTTACTAGAGGTTGCTCTGTGGTCTAAATTAACAACTTTAACTTTATTATATATGTTCTTACTTCTTTTGCCTCGTAGAAAAAATTAAAAAAATGTAATCGTTGTGACAGATTGAAGAACGTGTAACAAAATATTATAGCTATCAAACATACGGTAGGTAGTTGTCTTAATAATCTGAGGTAGTGTGTGTTGGTCTTATTTTTATTAATTTTATATATTTCCATTTTCTAAGCATTATTTTAAAAAAGATTAGCTTTCAGTACCCCATCCTCTGCATAAATTTTAACTTGTGCCGAATATCATACTCTCGTGTTCGCACAATTTTCGTAAAACTGAAAGATTTAGCTTCACATATGAAATATGAATGTATATATATATATATATATAATTTTAAAAATAAAATTAGTACATATCTACTAAAGCAATAGTTTTGCTATATGTTAGTGATTATAATAAGACAAAGGTGATAAGTAAATTAAATTCAAGTTAACGCAGTATTTGTGTACTTTAATAATTTTACCCATTTTTTGTTTCAGGTAAACTTATAAAGCTGTGTTTACGCAAGTTTGTATGTATATATATTTGGATAACTAATAAATAGAAAGTACCTATAACATATTATGTCAATAAGACTAGGAAACAGAAATGTCTAAAAACAATGTACTTATTCTAAATTTTCAAGTAGTATTTATGAATAACTAGGTATGATTAAGCTTCCATATTATAGTTAACAACGTTTGTAGAAAGTAAAGTATAAAAGACATAAATAGTACTTTCTTTCTGCTTAGGGATATGTAGGGCAAACGATAGACTTGCGACAGCGGCTGGAAAACGCTGGTTAGTCGGTTACATCAGTTTTAGCATCCGGGACCTTATAAGTAACGAAGCGTCAAGTGCGAGCCCACTTTGCAGTTGCAATTACAAGCCGTTCGGATTTATTTTACCTCTGACAGGACCTTTATGCCGCCGACCGCGACATAATATTGTGACTTTTAGATCCAGAATCCGTAAGGCTGGGGAAAATACAGAGCACTGAAAATACAACTCTGCTCTAATACAATAGAGCTAAAAATCGAACACAAGTTTCGAGTCAAATGTCAATGTCATATATTACAGATCGGCACTCGACTTTTCGATTTTCAACTATTTTGTATTAGCGCTGAGTTTGTTTTTCAGTGCTCTGAATTTTCCCGGGACCGCCGGATTCCGGATCATATAGTCCCAGCCTAAGGATCACTCTCATAGAAACTCCGAGGTAAAATAACTCTGAACGGATTATAGGGCTAAGGGCCACACTAAGGCTACGTTCCCACGAGCGTTATTTTTGGGGTTGCCACAGAAAAAATAGCAACTCTAAAATGCATTGTAAATAGAACTCTAAACGCTGAATGTCACAGTGACAGATAGTAACTATGATTCGATTCTGAGATCTTTCAACGATTTAATGCGTAGGCATAAAACTTGGCTGAACTAAAATTTCCAAATTGCGGGAATGAAAGGATTCCAGCTGGTGTGACCCAAGGGCCAAGTATAAAGTGCTAACTCGGAAATTGTTTATCAGACATTCAATAAGCCTTATACAGCATAAATAGGTCTTCTCTTTACTGTCAGGTAAATGTAATTTAATACGTATCAACTTCACTGAATCCATGTGGATGTAAACAAATAATGCATTATACTTATATTAAGAATATAAATAATAGCATTAAATAATTATTCTGTAACTACATCGTCCAATTGGACTACCTATGATAAATATATCATTAAGCCTGAAGACCAATTCATATGCTTAATCAGTTTGGGTTTGGTTTAAAGGGTTTGTTATAAGAAGCCAAGATACATATAACATAGTTATGCATCTACTTACATACTTGACTTCTATAACAAACTCTATAAAAACTGCTATTTACGGTGGTGTAGACATAACTACACTACACTCTAAATAGCAGTAATTACCTACTATCTACCTCAAAAGAGGTCACTTAATGACGCACTCTCTCTAATTTTTCTCTTGTATCTCTTACCAATTCGGCTATAGCATCTGTCCTAGTGGATGAGCCTAAGGGCCTGTTTCATTATCTACTGATAAGTGTCAAATAGTTATTTGCATGTTTTGTCTCTGTCGCTCGATGTACGGTAAGCAGCGACCAAACTTCCGAATATTAGCTATCCGTTGGGTTAGCAGGGACAATTGACAACTGCATATTCGTAACTTCTTCTACTTCTTTTATGAATAGCGGCCTCAGTGAATTGCCAATGTCAGAGTGCTTAGTTTGTAAAGACTGCTCTATTGTAGGTCTAGTGAGGAGACAAGGGTACAGTCACTTACTCTTATAAACTAAATTGTTGAATAACCTAAAACAAATAGGTGAATAGTAATCATCACAGTTTTATATTGTTAGAGCGAATATATGTACATACAATTTCAATAAAAGAAGTATTTAAGTACATAACATAGAATCGATTTAAAGTTGATGGGGTGAGGCATGTTGATAGGAAGAAGGTAATAGAGGAAGGACTGGTTTCTAGGGCAACAGAAAAAGATTGGTCTAAGGTACCCTCGTCAAGGCCACACTCACAAAGAGAACTATCCTTAACTTTTTTGCCAAGGATACTGGTAAGCAACAATTCGTAACGTTAGTGAAAGAGAATAGTATGAAAATTATGACAGTAGACAGACAGACAGAACAGTAGTTGTCCATTGTTCCCGCTTGGGCTGCTGGCTCTTATTAGATTGTGAAACATTACCCTTAGCCAAACTGCCGTTGGCCAGACTCATGGTAAAGACAGGAGTTAAACCATTCCCACTTGTTCACGAAGCCACTTAATAATTAGGTACTTAAATAACGCTAACCGTCAGGTGTATTGT
Organism: Phengaris alcon alcon; assembly: GCA_037179445.1. NCBI lineage: Eukaryota > Metazoa > Arthropoda > Insecta > Lepidoptera > Lycaenidae > Phengaris > Phengaris alcon. The sequence goes on from JAYRCH010000499.1 coordinate 1,871,371, forward strand.
AAGCGTGCAGACTGCTCAGGCGACCTAGACACAAATTGTGTGGCGCAAGCGCTCTTTAGTGTTTACAGTTAGAGGTAGATGTAGTAAGTACCTTCATTGTATGGTTACTTTAAAGGTTGGAGTTGGAGATACTCAGGAGTCAGGACGCTGCTTCACAATCTGATACGTGTCAGATTGCTTATTTGCATGTTTTGTCTTTGTCGCTCGATATAAAGTAAGCTGCGACAAAACTTCCAAATGAGCTATACGACACTTGTTAGATAATTGTGAAACAAATAATATGGAGGTGACAGGAGGATTATGTTCAAATTATTGATTTGTTATGTTCACACCAATATTACACATAGCATATTATAATCAAAAGTTAAAAACTGTAACCCAATTAAGCAAACTGAATAGCTTATGTTACCCGGGCTATTATTACGAACCTATTTGACACCTTATATATTAAAATCGGATCATTAGTTTAGGCGCTACGATGGAACAAACTTCGCCGTAGTCAGGTAGTAAACCGTGTTAAATCCGCAAAAGTAGGTTTAACATTACGTAAGTAACTATTAAATTAAGAAAATAATTGGCTATGAAAATGCCAGAACATTGTCTACTCAATAATAATGCTGCAATTTACAAACCGTAAAGATCGCAAGCATAGCTGAAACTGAGAATTTCTACAAATGAGTAACGATTCTTTATTGTGAGCTGGACAATGGAGCTGTTGAATAAACAATTGACCCAAAGAGAAGAAAGGAAAAGATTAAAGAAAATCTATATATAGCCTTCAAACAATTTTGTAAACAAAGAACTATAAAGATTTCGTTAATATGTAGACAATATTCGCGTCACAACTGACCTCGATTTTCTTCTGGCGGTCATTTAGCGATGTCGCGCTAAGAAATGTTAGGTCATGATTGTTTAAAGATACATTAATCATTATAATTGTTATAATTCAATATAAAGTGTTGACCTTTAAATGCTGTGCGAATATATAGAGTTGGCTATCGAAAGAAAACAATGCACAAGGAAATATCGCTGTTTTTTCATATTTATAACAAAAGAGGTTATTTATTATGTAAATGTGCTCCACAGAATTCGTATTTTCTTTACTCGTAGCAAAACAACATTTATTTGAAGATTATTTACTTATTTTACTTTTTATAATTATTTACTTTATAGCTACGTCGCACAGGTTTCGTTTAAAATTCAGTAATTCCCAAAGTGGTCCAGGTGGACCCCCCGGGGTCCACGGAGACTCGACGGTGGTCTACGTTGGACGTGACAAAAAATGGGGGTCTACAATCGTAAGCAGGGGTGCATGAAAATTAATTTGGTTTCGATAGTGAAGAACTAAAATGTTGGCTTGTTATTTTAAATAATATGATACCTAAATTAAAGCTTCTCAATAAGACAATTCATAAATAAATTGAGAAAAAAATGGATAGTTCCGAACTGGGAGTCGAACCCAGACCATATCGGTATCGCGCCGTGTGCTCTACCAGCTGAGCTATACGGCCCTATGCCACTTTCCTTTTTCAATTTCATTTATAACTTATTGAGCCACACCGTCCATCATACGGTAATACAACAACACAAACAATATGATACTTACCTAAATTAAACCTTCTCAGTAAGACAATTATCTCTTATCAATATAGACAGAAAATATTTTAAGAAGCTCAGCGACTGTTACTTGTAAAAACTTGCATATTCCATATTCAGTACAACGCGTCGAGACTTGTTGCCGCGCCGGCCGCCGGCGTCCAGTCCGCAATGCGTGTTCAAACGTGCAAATTAATACGACTTGTGATGTATGTACTTGCAATCTTGTATGAACGTGTTTAATTCTTCAGCAATATAAATACGAATGTCAAGGATAAACGTTACTCATTTGTTTCCGAAATTTCATAAAGAAAAGTGAATCTATATTAGTGATTACCAGTGTCGGAAAAGTAAGTACCTACCTGCCTATTTGTATACCTACCTACCTGCCTATATAATATAATATCGCGTGCCCACCTACTTTATTATCAAATAATTAACCCTATCAAGCAATCAATTCTAACCTTTTTTTAGAAAACTGTTAATTCGTCGTTGAAACTCAGCCACAACGCAAGTTTCCATGGATAGATAGATCTAATCTTCACTTTTTTTTTCGAGATTTAGAAATTGGTAGTAATGTAGAATGTAGATGCAGGGGGTCCACGGATCCAGCAAAATTTTGAAAGTGGTCTATGAAACAAAAGTGTCTGGGAACCACTGATCCAATGATCACAGCATAAAATAGGTAGGTAAGTAAACAAAGAAATTTTGACAAAAATATGTTATCAACGGAATTCAAGAATATCCTAGGCTCCATATTTGATCATAAACGCTGGGTTAAGATTGCAAGAACAATAGAAGGCGGCTCTTTCACTTTTAACCTAAAATGGTCTGCCATTTTGTGCAAGCGCCATTTTGTCATTGTCCATTATGTTAGTATTTATGTTCAGTGTTTGTTAATTAGCCTCGAGAATATTTTGTTTGCCACTTTTGTCAGTGTACATAAACTCCCTAAGATCAATGCGGTCCCGACTGCCGAACAGTACATACCTATTATACCTGTAACAGCTCCACCAAGAGGAAATGCAGTTGAGCAGTTACACAAAAAGAAAAGCCGTTATTGATTTGATCTTGATTACTTATATTATATATTACGTAGGTGCTGTGACGTATTACAGCCTCCGTGGTCAAGTGGTTTAGAGCTTGGCTCTCGACTCGGAGGACGTGGGTTCGATTCCCGCATTGGAACAACAAAAAATGTTGTTTCCATGTTTGGTTAGGACAATGCAGGCTGATCACCTGATTGTCTGACAAGAAAGATGATCCATGCGTCGGATGGGCATGTAAAAAGTCGAACCTGTGCCTAATCTCGCGCCAGTCGTGTCGGTTATCCGTCCCACTAGGTTACGAGAGTAAAGGAAGAGAGAGTGCTCTTGTGTACTGCGCACACACTTGGGCACTATAAAATAACTCCTGCGTAGCTGGCCTGGTTTTAATGAAACCGGCCTCCGTCACCGAAGTCGGTGTGGGGAGCTATATACTGTGGCGTTATATGGCGTAGTCGCTCAGATGGTGGATAGGTTTACTCATTAAATCACACAATACTTGATATTATTTATTCTTTTACACAACATATATCATAATTGTCGAAAGGAACAAACGCAACCAACTCCCTATGCGCTCTAACGCCTGAAATTAATAATCAATCTTAATCTCATTTTAGCTATCTGAGATCAAGATTTCAATACATTTCAATGATCCTAGGATATTTTTAGTATTAGGAGGACTTCACGTCAATTTACGTTAATTTTTGTTTGAGAAACGTTGTCGTATTTTAGATACGTTATTAATTTTGGCCGTAAACCGTTCTCCATATTTTCTATTTTATTTGCTTTGACGTAGCGGATGACATCGGATTCTTAATACTTATAAATATTCAAATCTTGTGTGCCTGGACCCTCCGAAGAGTCTATGTACCTACCTACATCAGTACATAGATAGTAGTACTACTCCTACTACTATTATAAATGTGAAAGTTTGTGAGGATAGATGGATGGATGAATGGATGTTCGTTACTCTTTTACACAAAAACTACTGAACGGATTTTCATGAAATTTGGTATGGTAGACGGTAGTAGTTTGATCTCTGAATTAACACATGGGCTACTTTTTAAAATCGAGAAATCCGCGGCCACGTCTACGGCTAACTAGCGTTTGCCCGTGGCAGTTAGGTATAAACGTTAGACTAGACAGAAGACGTCACACGTCTTTCTATTTTTTTTTTAAATGCGTTGTGGTCTAGGCCTTGTTTGTACTTGCATTACCAGCTTTTGCTATTAATACAAGCCATTGTGTATCGAATACGGCAACAGGTACTCAAAGCACTACCAACCCATAAATTTTAATCTTAAATATGACCTAGATCTGTTTCAAACAATCCTAGAGAACGGACTCGTTTAAAATTACTTTTACGTCCGCAGAACAAATGAGGTTTTGCCATTTATGCCGTTGGGAAACGTTCTCCACGTTTCCCAACGGCAATACATTGTTAATAGTTCACGATAAAGCTATAGATATGACTTGTCTACTGAATTGTTCAAACAATTAAAATTAAATTGCGGGTAACATACGTCAAAAATAGACGGAACTTCAGTTACTAAATAAGCTTTTATGAGGTTACCTTAGACACCAGTACCAGACGTGTGCATACAACACGATTCACACCGGCGCGGCGCGGCGTCACGTTTAATAAAGAAACAATAACTATGACAGTACAGTTTATAATTTCTTACGCCCGAAATTAATAATCAATCTTAATCTCATTTTAGCTATCTGAGATCAAGATTTCAATACATTCCAACGATCCTAGGATTAACTTCAATCTTCAACAAGAATCTAAGATCAATCTATCAATCTAAGATTTTAGATAAGTTATTAATTTCGGGCGTTAATCTACAACTTTGACCTCTAGATCATGAATGCTACTTGTACTTATTTACGGAGAGGATGTTTTTTGTCCGAGGTACTATATTTCGTAAGATAGATATTAAAATAAGTTCTGCAACTCATCAGTCATCACACATCTATAGGCTAGGGCTTCCCTTTGACGGAGAGCCTTCGCTACTATTAGAGACTAAAGACAAAAGACGAAACTAGGTATATGTAAGCGCATAAATAGAGAAAAGTAAATCATCGTGGAGTAATGAGACGAAATTCAATTTATTTACGCTTGCAAATCGCATATTATTTATCCAATCGGCAAGTATACCTCCACAACATTGGAAAATACGCTAATCTCCACAGTTTATAGTAATTCATTAGTAAGTTTGGTTAATTGAATATTGTTTTCGCGATCGGGTCGTGGGAGTGAACACTTAATTGCTAGCAATACTAAACGAGTACGAGACGGATTTGCGGTTAAATGGCAACACCGTTCCCACAGATTATCGCGGTTATATCATACAAACGCGGAAAAAAATAATTATAAAGATTAGTATAGACTCGAGACTTATTTACACAGGATACGATATTAATCTAACAAAATAATAGGTTCAGTCGTCTGTGTTAGATGCATTATGCTTGCTTTCAGTCATCTCCCTTAGGAAATGTAAAGAAGGTTGCAGCGTAGACCGCAGATACCAGTAATACATATTTTATACGTGACAAGAATGCTACTGACGTCTATCTACTTTTATACCTAACTCTTTGAACAAGTTTTACCAGCACAGATTAAAGAAAGACGAACAGATAAACAATGACATAGTTAGCTTTCGATTTGATTGTACTACTACAAGCGTCAAGCATACGGTGTGTCCACGATTGTGTGGAAAAATTGTGGGCAGTTGAAGGGGACAACAAAAATTTTAATATGGATAGATTTGGATCGTTCTATGACAGCTGTTTTCCTGTACGTCAGTATATAATATATTTTCTGCTCTGTGATATAAGTATGTACACTTAGTATACTATAGAAAATAATACCCAGCAGTACCTGTACCTGCATAGACTAACCAAGCAAAACATACTAAATATGAGCATTGTATATTATATTACATCTGATAAATTAAAATGTGTAAAACGTAAAAATATTAAGTAAATATGAAATCTAGTTTTTTGACCTTTGTCCTAATTAAATGGCGTATCACTAGATTCGAGGATGTTCCAATTTTGAAGTATTACAACAATTGCATTAAAAGAGATAAATGTAATTATATTATCTAGGTCTGTTAATTCATTAAATCTATAAATATCTCGTGTTGCAACACTGCACTGGCGTGCGCAGTTCTCTTCAAATATCATGTCAGTAATTCTTTAATGAAAGTGTATAAATATTACAGGTTTTAAAACATTAAAGTACGTCTAACCTAAGAACTTACCCACGATTTACGCATATTGATTATATTTTTTTAGGCGACTTTTTAAAATTTTTCGCACTTCAGCGATCAGAGTAAGCACAAAGTTAACATTGGGATTTGCGATTCAATTTGTAAAATAAATACATTGATAATTTTGTTACAAGTTTTTACTTTACACAAAAATGTCGAAGTTTAGACACTTTTCGTGGCTAAACTGCGCCTTCGAAATTACAATCTGTTCTCAAAAAGAGATAGTAACGGCCAGTTTTTTTTAATAACTGAAAACAATTATTGACAGTTGTAAAGGCGAGTATTCCAGTTCTATTTTTAAACGAGACAGGACCGCAAGATCGTACACACGGTACCAGGGACTTCTTTGATCACATGATTGGATAAATTGACCCAAATTCTATATCTATAGGACTGACCTCGCGCGTAACTAGCTTATATCCGTGGCTTTGCGTGTGCCTACTTACGAAGGTTAATCTGTTTTTTTTTTCTTTCTAATGTAATGATCAGTCAAGCGCGTGTCGTACTTTTTGCTGCCTTGCCAGATTTTTAACATGTTGGTTCTAACTGGCCGTTAATAGCTGCTTTTATCACAATAAAAGTACCTACTAGCTTTTGTGCACGACTTCTAAATGTTAAATTTCATGGAGATATTTTTTTTTTCATACAAACTTTCAACTAGGGATTGCAAAATCCGGATTTTACGCCAATGTTGACAATTGCACTTATGGTCACCTCAAACTTAATGCGAATAGACTATTTGTGACAATGGTCCATCGTTCACTAAATAAAGATAAGTGTAGCTGGCAGGAGTTCTAAAACTAATCAAACTAATGAAACCGCAGGAATCTTGAGAAATCAATGCTCAAGTGTTTAGAAACAATTCCTTAGTCTAAGAGTCTAGACAATAGGTTCTAAAATTAGTCGATGCGAGAAAAACGATCACAAGAAACAGTAAAAGTGAAAGCCATATAATAACATTGTAATAAAACAACAGTAGCGTATAATGCCCAGAAGGGTAAGCACGAACAATTGAGAAGTACGTATTCGTTACGTTATCAAATGTCTATTGTATAGGCGCTGTCATTATTTTCATACGAAATGTATGAAAATATATTTCGATAACGTTACGAATACCTACGTACTTGTCAATTGTTCGTGCTAGCCCTACATTCCATTTCAATCTAAGCGTTGTGGTAATTTCTTTTTTATTTAGATAGAGGCCTAAAAAAAAGAGAAGAGGGTGATGCTTCTCTCGCTCGCGTGATGGTTCTTTTTATTTAATTTATATTTAACGAGCTTGTTTACTAAGGACCACTTGCGCAGATCTGGGTTAAAGTTAACCCTGGGTTAATTATCTCTCTCGTTTTTCGTATTTATGAAAGAGAAGGCATGATATTATAACCGAGGGTTTCTTTTAACCGCGATCTGGGCAAGTGGGCCTCAGTAAACATGTCGCTTTTCTTATATCTCTCCAGCAGCGAACTGTGCTTAGTTGCCGAAAACGAAACTTCTATTTCATTATTAACCTGCCCACTAAAAGCATTGAGACACTTGACTGAAATTCCACCACATCTATCACAGGTATAAATAGTTATAACCGATCATTTTATTCTCGTACCTCTACCATTGAGATAAGGTACACTTCACTTTGAAAGTCGGTAAAGGGAGCGTGTCTTAGTCATAGACAACTAAACATAGACACAAAGTTCACGACTTGCATTGCATTTCATAATATTGACATTGAAATTCCAATAAATCTTTAGTTGTTTGATCTTTCTAAAGAAAAAAATAATAAAGCAAACTTTAAAAAATATTCAATTAAATGCATTTATATTAAGCTATAGATTTTATTCAATTACCTGCTTTTAAAAGACATCAACGTGCGTCGTTATTTTCAAAGAAAAGTTCCGGGGACGTGTTTCTTATGTTTAAAGCTTTTTTACATTAAAACGAATTAAATTATATATTTTAACGCGAAAAATATGCGGACATAATAGTGTAACATGCAACTAACTTTAATGAAATATATTAATAGTAGCTGTTCTTCAATAAATATCGATATCGATACTCCGTGAGCTGTCACTGCCATACAAAACTATAATTAATTGGCGACTTCACGAAGATTGAAAGTTCAGACTAAATATTATTATTAGGTAGGTATTATATATAAGTATATAACGTTATATTTATAAGTATATAAGTATATAAAATTTCTAAATTCTCAAGTTTCAACAGATTTTAAAAATACGAATAATATCAGTCTATCACTGATCACACGAGAGTAGTTTCAATTACCTACTTACAATTAAATGTAGGTCAGTATGGCTACCTACCAGTGGCGTTGGGTTCCTATAACTCCATTCCTATCGGCCTCACTTACCACTTAAATTTTAAAGACCCTCATCCAAATCCCTTTCTTTTATACAGGATAGGGCTTCCCTATGAAGAAAAACCAGCCTTCACCACTGCTACTTACATGGTTAGGAGTTTTATTTAGGTACCTACAACAACATGAGACGGACTATGGTTCATGAGGAAAACTAACCAAAGGTACCATTTGAAGATATCTCCGCATACAAATAGTTCGCAGAACGCTGTTGTTATGTTTTTTATTGGCCGAACGTGTTTTCATGTTCGGCTAACATGTGGCCTTGATTTTTTTCCACTTATCTCGACTTTTTATTAAATGCAATGTTGTCAATTACCATTTTTGCAAACAGCTGATCATGAATCACCATTTTATACGATATTGATTTCTGTAGCACCATATAGTTATGGTAACCTGTACCAAGGCTTTTTTAAATTATCATTATTATTATTATGTACTTATGTCATTTTTAAATTTTTTTTACCAAATAAATAGCTAAAATTTATTGTTAATTCCTCACCGAATGTAATGCAAAATTATTTATAATTTCACTACAGATACAATAATAATATTATACAGGTGACCTGAAATTCGATACATTCCTTTGAAAGACAGAAAGTAGACCTCATTTACAGTAATATTTTTCATGGCATCCCCTATCCGAAAAAATATTGATATTTACAAAGTTATTGAAATTTCAAAATTTTTTTCTTTATTTTCGACTTTTTGACTTTGACATGACGTATTTTTAAAAATGTTTGTCTTTTTAGTGATTTTTTTATGTATTTTAGCCGTCAATTAGTCAAATATTATTTTTAAGGAATAAATAGGGACAAACTAAGCGAGAATTTTTCATTATGAGACATGAAACAGAATTTTCTTTTAAGAAAAATGCACATTTTTCTTAAAAACAGGTGATTTTCTTAAAAAAATGTATGATACAATGCGTACAAATATTCTAAATAACTTCCTTATCTCATTAGCTTTCCAAAAAGGTGCAAATGTCTACATAAAAATATGACGTAGTAAACATATTAGAAGTAAAATGAAATAATGTCTAAATCGATTTATTTGCGATAAGGTTAAAATAAAAGGAAAAACTTGAATTTAATTACGTTTATTGTGTTTAAAAAACATCAATGTTTAATTAAATTTAATAATAAATATTCTACTTTAGGTCTTGTTCAAAATGTGAACCTCTGTTTCTGATACAGGCCCGTAGTCTTCTCCGTACCTCTGTTTTGATTATTCTGGTAGTAAGACTAGTTTTGATTTCTTCTGCTGCATTTCTTATGCGGCTTCTGAGCTCCTCTACAGCAGTTATGGGTGTAGTATACACCAAAGCCTTCATATGACCCCAAAGATAAAAATCACACGGGGTCAAATCGGGACACCGTGCTGGCCAAGGAATTGGCCCGCCTCGACCTATCCAGCGATGTGGGTAAGTTTGGTCTAGCCACTGGCGTACGCCGAGGCGGAAGTGGGCCGGGCAACCATCATGCTGGAAAATCATATTACGACGAGTTGCTATTGGCACATCTTCCATTAAACCAGTAATCTCCTCTCTTGGGAAATGTTCGTACATTTCACCATTTAAATTTTGAGGCAAAAAATGAGATCCAACTAAATTATTATTGATTATACCCATCCAGACATTTAGACTGAATCTGGTTTGATGGGCCCTGTCTTTTTTCATCCTGGGGTTTTCTCCTTTTGGTGTCCAGTAATGTGTGTTGTGGAAATTGTTTATCCCGTCACGGTCAAATTTCGATTCATCCGTCCACAATATTCTTGAGAAGAAATTGCGATCCTCCATGTCTGCATTTATCATAAAACGGCAGAATTCCATTCTTCTAACCGGGTCTCCCTCTTCCAACGCTTGGACAGGTGTGTAGTGAAATGGATGTAGACGCGCTGTGTGTACTGTAAACCACACCTTCCATTGACTCAATCCAAGTCTTCTAGCTGCCGCTCTTGTAGAAATAGAAGGATCATTTTGAAAAAGTGTTAAAATTTCTTCTTCTTCTTCTGGAGCATACAAACGAGGTCTGCCTGAATCGCCACGTCTTCTATCAACACGGCCGCTTTCCCGAATTCGTCGAAATGTTGTTGAAAACACTCTAACGTTTGGCACTCGTCGATTCGGAAAACGTTCAACGTATGTTCTTCGTGCAGCAGCAGCATTACCATTACAAAGTCCGAAACAAAACAAGATGTCAGCGTATTCATCGTACTCAAAAGCAGCCATCGCGATACAAAAAAATCACAAGTAGAAGTAAGGGTGTAGTTTAAAGCAACAATACGTCCGTACACGGCAATAGTTGACTTAAAACTAATATTAGCTACTAAATTTGCTCTCTAAGCCAGTCGGTAACTCATTGACAAAGGGCCGCGACGACAGTAGCCGAAACATCCCGAAGTTTGAACAAAGGAAACAATTGAAAAAAAAGGTCGCCTCAGGTAGAGTAATTCTTGAGATAACGTTACCTGATTTGATTTGATGATTGTTTTGTCTTTGTTTATTACATGTTCATATTTTTATGTACATATTTGTACCTTTTTTGGAAGCTTATGAGGTAAGAAAGTTATATTAAAGGTATTTGTACGCATTGTAACATACATTTTTTTAAGAAAATCACCTGTTTTTAAGAAAAATGTGCATTTTTCTTAAAAGAAAATTCTGTTTCATGTCTCATAATGAAAAATTCTCGCTTAACTTGTCCCTATTTATTCCTTAAAAATAATATTTGACTCATTGACGGTTAAAATACATAAAAAAATCACTAAAAAGACAAACATTTTTAAAAATACGTCATGTCAAAGTCAAAAAGTCGAAAATAAAGAAAAAAAATTTGAAATTTCAATAACTTTGTAAATATCAACTTTCGGATAGGGGATGCCATGAAAAATATTACTGTAAATGAGGTCTACTTTCTGTCTTTCAAAGGAATGTATCGAATTTCAGGTCACCCTGTATATGTTTACTTAGTGTCGCAAAAACGCAGTGTTTTCTTTTGCGACACCGCCGCCATGCCGTACATCATTAATCCTTATAGCCGTTTCTGCAGCACTGTGCACTGGTGCCATGGTGGAACACGTACTCAATAATAATACGATATTTCAAGTTTTCCATTTTGTAAACAGAGTGACGCAAAAAAGAAACGAAAAGAGGAAAAAACAAATGAATTACGGTTTTCGAAACACAAATGCATGATTAAGTAGCGGTATAAATTTGAAATTGGAAATCTAACCAAAGAAGATATATTTGAGATGAAAGTGGCCAGTACGACAAAACGCCAATTTCATATGTAAGGACCTAATATTATTTGGATTCCTGATTGTAATTAAAATACACTAGAAAGAGTGACATGCAGCTGTGCAAATTCGTACATATTATAAACAAACCGACACAACTGGTTTTAATAAATTCGTGCCTAAGTGATGTCAATTTAAGTTATTTGTTATCGAAACTTTTTAGATGACTGTATCTATCGACTATTTAGTAAATTTTACAGAATTTGTTGCTTACAAATATCTAGAATTAATAAGGTACTAAATATAAATTAAAATATATTCAACGCTACAATTTCAATTCGAGATCATATGAACATACAATAAATATCTATATAACCTACTGTTGTCTGCACCTTTATTTATAATAAATTACATAACAACGGAATATTCTAGGCTCCTGGTTTTTCCCCAATCACATAGATTCTCATCTCAAACAAAAAGTCGTGATAATTTGCCCCTTATCGCGGATCTATCAGTAGTTTGGCGTCTGTAAATTACTACAGTATCAGATGTAAGTATGAACAATTACATGTAATTTAGAAGTTCGATGTGTTGAGAGTTCCTCACATACTAATTCAACATGCAACGGAATTAACCTTTTTAGAATGCAAAGCAATTTGAGATTTTGAAGTAATTAGCAATTATGAAAATTACTTCGAATGAGCATATCGTCAATGCTGGCCATGTTTTGTGTTGACGAAATGCGCATTCGAAGTAATATTCGTCTAATACCATAATCTCTAGCTCTGCAACAACACAATTTTTAAGTTAAACATTAAGGTACTAAGGTTTTTTTTCTTTTGAAACTAATACCTACTTTAATAAATATTAGCGTTCCCAAACGTAAACAAATCATAAAGTAGCTATTATAAATTACAACAACAACACTAAACATTCTACTAATATTATAAATGTGAAAGTTTGTGAGGATGGATGTTTGGTACTCTATCTCGCCAAAGCTACTAAACGGATTTCGATGAAATTTGGTATGGTAGTAATTTAGGCTCTGGATTAAAATATAGGCTGCCTTTTATCCCGAAAAAGTACAGTGTTCCCATGGGATACTGTATTTACGCCGCGGGCAAAGGCTAGTATTTAATTAATTATCAAGTATTTATACAGTTACGATGTTAAATGTACGATGTTTGCTCTCAGTAAACGTCGTAGGTAACTGCCTCTTCGCTTGAAGATAATGGAGTCTGAGATAGAAACCGCTTATCTCTAGTTTTTCCTGTATTAACCTTAAGGATCACTCGGTAAATATTCCACCTTGTTATATATGCATTGTTGGAATACTATTTTTATCGACTGTCGACAATTTTTGTATTCACATTTCACAAGTTTAGGATGACAAATATATTTTTATCGACTCACGGTAGATTTTGGTTTTGGTTTTTTTGACTATGTTAAATTTACAAAATACATACGTATTTTGTAAATTTAACTTTTTTTAAAGTACTGATTAATGTAAAACTGGCACTTAATATTTGCGATGCACTATAAATACGATTATTACTAAAACGAAGGTCACTAAACAAAAATCATCGCATGTTGGAATGAATGTGACATACGAGAACTAAAAATATTGTTACCGCGTAACGAGCATTGCCTGAGGAAGGAAGTAACTGATAAAGTCGTGGAAAAAAATTACATTTCTATAAAAGTTCATTCAGAATCAAATTATTAGAATTTCCTTACGTTGCGTTGGTTTTTAAATGCGTAAATATTTTTTTTTCGTTTGTTAAGTTATAAATTAGTTTAAAAGTGTGTAGAGGGACTTGATGCTGTTAATGAAAAGAAAAAGATTGGGATAAAGGAAGTGACCTTCTTTCCCAGTTGATAGGTCTGTCCACTGTCACACTGAACTAGATCTCTAATCAACCGCAGACAGTCACCGGAATGACCCAAATGACAATTACAATCCTCAATAATACACTTCGTAGACTTTCCACTTTTGCAGAAAAGAGTTACAGTTAGCTTTGATACAGATTTTAACAATACAAAATTACTAGTGTAAATAATATTTACATTTGGCTGGTCCTGGTGAAATACCACTAAGTTACAGAAATTTCGACAACGCATTATACTTTTGTACACTAATTAAATGTACACAAGGATAGCGATAGCGATTTATTAATATTTATAACAGAATTTTTTACCAAATCGACCGCGTTCAAGTTATGTCGTGAATATATTTCACAATAAAGTTAATAGCCCAAATCATCGACAACGTTTCCCAATGTCACATCCTTACGTCGATCCAAGTGTGAATGGACACTTGCATCAGTGTGCCGCCGCGCGCCGTGTCAGCCCGTACTAAGTACGAAACTAGTTGGCTCCCTGGCGTCGAGAAGGGCGTATGTCACAGCGCCACGCGATTATATACTTTAATTCACCGTGATAAAGAGTTGTGAAGATAAAGAACATGGTTGCGGATGAACTGCGCTCGGAATTGGTGCAAAGGTAAGCTTGTCTTTATGCCGTCTCGGTTCAATCTTTATACGTTTCTAATCACTTAAATCTTCTATAAATAGTTGATTCTTTTATTTCATTTCTACCGTTTAATACTTCGTATCTTTGTTACGCAAAGATACGAAGTATTAAACGGTATGTAATACCTATTTGATTCTGAACAAATTAGGGTTCTTTATTTTACCAAATGGTCTACAGTCTTCTTGAAATCAAAATCTACGTACGCATATTTTATCATTAAATTCTTGTAAAACTTAATATCTCTAATATTATACCCGACCTTTTCTGGTGACACCCGGTATTTCTTTTTAATTTAATTTTAATCGCAACTCTCGTAGCATGATTTGGTACTTTAAATTAAGTTCAAATTTATATAAAATAAACAAATTTTAAAATAAATAATAACATATATTATTTATTTTTGTACTTTCTGTTATAACACCTCATGGTCTCACTCATGTGACTTGAGTCACAACTGTATACATCTCTTACCTATCCGGGAAAACTTTTAATTAGCTTTATGGTGTCTATAAATGTATTATTATTGTATTTATCTGTAAGCTGTAAGTTTTCCGAATACAATAAAATAAAATAAATAATAATAAATAAACAAATTCTTGGAGGTTAATTCGGATTAAGGTAGATATAAAATTAAACATCATGTATATCGTTGACGTTTCTACCTCTAAGGACAACTTATCATAGCGGCAATTAATTTTTAAGTAAGTATATACTTTTTACAAATTAAAAAAATCATCTACTTGGCAATGAAGGTAGGTAGAGAAAAACTGTATCTGAGCTGTAAGTAACTTTTGAAAAAAGAATGAAAATGCTCTCGGGAGACATTTTAATCAATCGAGGAGACCGTTGACACTAAACGGCTGTTACAATATTTAACCTCTTAACGGTCGAACTTTTAATTTCGTTACATCCTCATTGCGTGTCACGTTAGTGAAAGTAATGTCAGTATTTGGGCGTGAGAGTGACGTCCCTGCCCCTAAACGTTTTGAATAACAAAACAGATTCGTCCCGTCGTAGGCCCATTCGTCTGAATAAATGCTAATCGCGATTCTGGAGCCTTAGACAAAGTTCAACATCAAAACTATGACGGAAGTTCTTAAGGAAAAAATGTATGGGAGTAACCACGTGATTTATCGACCAGCGCTGGGACTTAAGTTAATATGACTTCTTTAATTACAATAACGAAATTAGAATATCTTATTTCGTTATTTACGTAATTCTAACAAATTACAAAACAATAATGTATGATGTGGACACTGGACATACTATTTAGACGCGTAGCATGACCACCATAGCACGAAATGATGTTCTAATTTCGTTATTGTAATTAAAGAAGTCATATTAACTTAAGCCCCAGATCACAGACTACTTCTTGTCTCTATAATTCTCATATAATATTAGATCTAGTAGGAAAGTATTTTCTAGAGTCTAGTCTAGACCCTAGGAAACAAATTATATTTTATTTTCAGTATGTTTAAACGGAGGTCTCAACTTTTTCCTAGTACTAATCAGCATCATTTTTTACAAACTACCTTCTTCTTGTAGTGAGACATAGGTACTTTAAGTTTATTTATTCAACAGATAAAGGGACTGGGAAAAACCACTTGGTACTCTGCTGTTATAGAGGGTAGAAGAAAGGAGAAATGTCTCATATGGGAGCAAATTAAAAAAGTGTCCAGCAGTTGAAAAATCCTCCATGAGTGGCGCTAGCAGCAAGCGGCGGCAAAGGGTATGGGAATAAATGTAGAAGTTAGTGACAAATTAAAGTTTGCCCCAAATTAAAGAATTAGATTTTTTCGTGACTAGAGTAATTAATAATGTCCAATAAACGTTTTTTTTTTATTTACGTAGTCCAAAATAACTTTAACCCTTTGGCGCCACCCTAGTTTAATCAATTCAGCCAACACTAAACTTAACAGAGACATTTCTTCTTCCTCTACCCTCCATACCTGCTGTATCAAAACAGAGCCTAGTTGTACCTACACCCACATTTGCTATACAAGCACAAAAATTATTATATAGGTACTTAATACTAACGGATCCTTGGGTGGATGGAAAGCGTATCTTATAGGTAGGTACCCCAGGTACTAGAAGTTCGTCGAAAGGCTATAATAATTACATAACAGTAATTAAGTCCAAATTACGTTAATAATATTAAAACACATACGTAACCCTAAAATATAATATTGTATGGTAAAATATGATAATTAAATGGGTGTATATTACGCATAAGAATTAAATTGCCTATATGCAAAGAACGCAAAATACTTTGCGAACGATAGTAATAAAAAGTATGTTGTAAGCACTTACAAATTTGACATAAATAGCATCTTTTTCGGTCGATTTTGCGACCGAATGAAACCAAACTACAAAACTAATAGTTTTCACAAATAGAGTACTTCTTTATCTGCAATATGGTTTAAAAACATTTTAATATGATTTTTAGTATAAAAAAAAGAGGTAGTAAAGGTGTCTCAGAATGATTTTCGTTTTTGAATTGACCAATACGCCCCAACCGCAGGTAGCAGGGGGAGGGGACTGGACCCAAACGCTTGGCCGGCTTGTTAAGTTTAGTAGCCATGAATCGTTTCACGGGATTACAGCGCGCGTTTTGCGTGAGAGCGTTTTATAAAAACAACGATTCCCTACACTGTTGTTCGTCGTCTCTACAGGACACATTTTAATTTAAAAAGCTTAAGACATGTGCCAAGTGCCAATTTAATTAAGCATTGGGTGTGCAAGTTTGAAGAGACTGGGAATACAATGCCGGACAAATCGTCTGGGCGTAAAAGGACATCAAGAACGAGCATGAACGTCGATCGCGTTCGAGAGTCTGTTATGGACGACCCACGACAGTCATTGAGATTACGCGCGCCGAAAATTTTAGCACCAGGTTAAATGAGTGTGAACAAATGAATGGTGCGCATTTGCAAACGGTTGTTTTTCATAAATAAACTTCAAGAATTGCTCTTTAAATTAACATTAAATAAAACGAGATTTAATTGATATTTTGTTTTTTATTTAACATCTAAAAACGAAAAATATTCTGAGACACCCATTAGTAAGGTAGGTAGTAACTATTTCTCTACACAATCTTCATAATTTTGAAGTCGGTACCAGCCCAAACAATATCCTGATAAATCATTATTTTATAGAGCTCACGTTTAAGCTCGCTGGTACCGACTTCAAAATTATGAAGATTGTGTAGAGAAATTGTTAAAATTTTTGCCGAATTTAAAAGGGGAATTACTTAGAAAATAAGATTTATTTCATACTTTTTTGTCTATTTTTATTTTTACTTTGGGAGTCGGTTTAATTTTTTGTGTAAAAATTATAATTCTTTCCCTTTTTACCTGACTACGGCGAAGCCAAAAGGAAGGGTAATGATTTTGGCAGTCTATGTATGTATGTATGTATGTTTGTTCCCTCGTGGCGTCTAAACTACTAATCCGATTTTAATAAATGAGGTGTCAATAGATTCGTAATGATGCCGCGGGTAACATAGGCTATATAATTATTTTTTTTTAATTTTGTATTTCGTAAATTGAACCTCAGATTGTAAACATCTAAAAAAATTCAACCGAGATAATCATCACGTGTTTGGTATCAAAAGAAAGGTCTTAGCAAGTACACCACAAATATGTATATATTTATTATATAATATTATTTTGTGTCAAAATATATGTTTAAAATGAGGTCGTACAATTCGTACTAACAGAGTTGTCCTATTTTAGAATGTTACGTAATATAAGACTATAAATATATAATTTATTTATTATGTAAATTGTTGTACCTTCATAAAAATATTTTATTTTACAAATATAATTTATTATAGACCATAAAAAATTAAATAACCCTCAGGGGTGAGCAGTGAAGGAGCTGATGATGATGAATTATAGCTAAGAACACTCTCGATCATGTCAGCTTTCAAACAAAAAAAACTAAATTAAAATGGGTGAATCGGTTCATCCGTTTTTAATTAAAAATAAATGATTAGCACTTTTATTACTACGCTCAATAGATGTCACTATACGGTTTGCGTTTGATGTGAGGATATAATATCGACTACTTAATACAAGCGAAAAGGTGTTGCTTGTTGAATGATATCTATTGCATTTCTTGATTATCATAATATTATAATTTTTATTACTATCGTTCTTTAAATCTAAAAAATATAGCTCGATCCGCGCTCGTGAAGAAGATATTTTTAATTTCAAGTGTTTTGATTCAAAGTTCGATTGGGAGACGGAAAAATACGAAATAAAAAAAGTAAGTTAAAAAAACTATAACCCGACTACGTAAAAAGGGGGTCTAAAAGGCCGAACAAGAAAATAATTCAGATAGAAATCCATAGATACAAAAATTGGCGAGGTAGAGCCGTGGTTCTATGGAGGAGTTTTCTCGATTCCTCGTGGATCCCATCATCAGGTCTCACCACTTAGATGTCAAAAGAGCCAATTTGGGATGCAAAAATATAATTTTGAAAATCGGTCCACAGACGGCGGAGTCGTTAAACATGCAAAAAAATGCCGAACGTATAACCGCCACCTTTTTTTTGAAGTCTGTTAAAAATAAGCAGAAAAGGGTTTAGGATCATTTTTCTGCAAGAGCAGAAAAATTACGTAAGAACGTAGCTTAGTTTAGTTTGTTCATAAATACCCAAAGATACCGAATATAATCACCTTAAAATTGGTTACAAAATAATCCAACAGCATTAAAAATTAATTTGTAAAAAGCATAAAAAGTATCTTCAAAATTTTCACGTGTTTTTCTGTTATGCATGAATCTGAATGCATGGCAATAAGGTTTAATATGGTCACTGTCTGGATTTATTGCACAAAACATTTCTAAAGATGTCATTTTATTATTTCTTTTAGGCGGTAAATTAGTAGTAGGAGCTTAAAATAATAAATTACCTGCCATTTTTTTATTAAAATTAGCAGATTAGCGCCTATTAAGTTATGATGACCAGCGGAAAAAGTTGATGAAAGCGTAAAGCATGAAATAATAAACACCATGGACTTTAGTTGTATGTTTAGACAAGTCCCTTTTGAACAATTTCTTATTTTTGCGGACAAAGCTGCAGCAGCTGCTAAGTTCTACCTACTAATTAAAATGAATTTTACAATTGTTTGCATATTTAGGGCACACAAAAAAGTACAAAAACATTATAAATCCATAGAATAAAACGTTAAATCTATGTATAAATCATACCTTTATACTGATGGCGAATTTTTTAGATTTCGATATGCATTATTTTAAAGATAAATATAAAATTTGTAGATGAAGCTTATGGTTAGTACCTGCCATATCCACACCATGTTTAAATACCATTAATGTGTACGAAGTAAACTGGTTGTGTTTATGATATTTTTATTATAGGAAATTCCGTAATTTTAGTAAACAGTATATACTATGCGTCACCGCCCACCGGTACTACTGGACGCACACACACATACATATATACACACATTCATACATACAATATAGTCAACACACCAAGAGTACAAAATAAATCTCAAGGATGATGACAATGACCTTTATCAGCCGGCGAATAACTGTTTTGTGTATAACCTTCATGGTACGGTCATATTATATTATGGTTGTTAAATGAGAAAATCTACATTTACTATATTGAACATACGAAGTATTGTTCTATTTGTTCTAGGGGCCCAAGGCCAATAGTATTCTAACCTAAATATTGGGTTGCAGCATCTGAAGAATCCGATTGCAGATTTTGTTTTTCGCAGAATGGTCAAAAACTCCTAATATAGTTTCCTCGTGTCCCTAGTTTCTCAGCAACATCTTTTCTCCTTCTTCTTTTGGCATATAGAAGATTTGGCCTCCCTTAAGAAAAACAAGAAAAGATCTTTTCCCTTGTTACATAATTTGGCAGCCGTGGCAGCTAATATGGCAGTTTTTAGTGATTTTTCGGTTCAGAGGTTAACTTTAATTGTAGTAGCCATATTTTGTATTGAGTCAAGCACCTCGGTGGCGACCGTCCCAGGGTTGTTCAACTCCACGATAAGCTCTAACAATGCGCTGGTAATTATAAACAAATTGTTGCATTCTACATTTCCTTTATGAGATTACTAAGTTGACTTGGTGACTTTGTAGGTACTTGCAAGTTCCAATTCGATAGTTTAGATCTTGAGACTGTAACTTGACTGTACTGGGGAGGTACCTACTACCATGGACCAATAAAACTAATTCCTCCATGTTACTAATAAAATTGCTAAACAACTTTGACGACATTATACATAGTCTAAGGACCTATTTCACAATCTTCTTATATGTGTCCGATAGCTTATTCGAAAGTTGTGTCGCTGCTCACTTTATATCGAGCGACGGAGACAAAACATGCAAGTAAGCTATCGTATATATATGTAGATTGTGAAACAGGCCCATACAGTCAAGTCCACTGCTACTCGCTAAGGGATGATAATCAGGAAAAGTCATATATTATGTTACCCACGAGAATTGGAGTGGAGGAGGAGGGAATAATTTATAATAATTGAATAATGACGTCGCTATTTTAGTTACCTTCGAGTGCAGTGTGATGACTGCATGTAGACAAATGTTTAAAAAAATTATCCAATTAAAGGAAAAAATTATCTAAAATAACAATTAATATACATATAGTTCAATTAAATTCAGAAAAATTCTGTTGGTTAGAAGTTAATACGTTTTATGAAGTTAGAAGAATTCAAAACAGTTGGCGGGATCTATAAAAATCCACCACTGGTGCTTTTGGGCAAGTGCAACAAGAAAGTTCTTGTACACTCAAGTTGTGCTCCATAAGTTCTTAGTCCTTACGGCTTACCTTTTTGCTCACTTTTTTGAATATCCTTTCTTGGTTAGGTTTGACAGTTTCTTTTCGGCCTTTAAGGGACAACTGTTTATTTAAACAAAACAATAGGCGATTTCAGTTTTTTCCGAAATAAAAAACAACGTACTTAGTTAATTTGTAACGAATTTTATTTTTGGAATTTTTATCTGAGGATCGAGCGAGTTTTACCATAATATTTAGTTTTAATGCGCCCGAGCTCATATTTATGTGTATGGGATATTGCGAGCATTGTGTGCTTAGGCACTTTTTAACCCTAGATCGCTCGGTTTTTACGGGACTACACTTGTCCCGGGACGTTCTAATAGTACCTAAAATACAGGACGTCACGGGAAATGCGGGATGACTGGCATCTCTTGACGCTCTTAAGGCTCGAGAGGCCGATCGTTTCAGTTTCGAAACGGATTCGAGCACATACACGGGAAAAAAATCGCATCCGACCCAACTGACGTCATTTCGGCCTGAACGGATTCGAGCGCACACACGGAAAAATCGCATCAGTTCGTTCTGGTTTGCCGCGAGCTACGGTCGTGTTTATTAATTGTAAACTCACTACGCTTGTACACGATACACACCCGCACGGCCGCAGCTCTGACGAGAACTGAAGCGATTGGTCACACATGGTCCGTTAAGTCCATCCGTTGGCAGAATTAATGTTGCCAACTTAGTTATTTTACAAAGCTTTTCTACTAAATTAAGTATTTATTAGTATTAATTAAGTTTTTAGTAGTGTTTTGGTAGGAAAGAGCCAGACACTAATAATATGAAAAATTGCCTAGGTTAGGCACAAAAAAACGAAAAAAAAATTGACACTTTATCATAATAATAGGTCTTTACCTATGAAATTGCCGTTCTGCAGTACTGGCCATTTCAAATCAAAATAATTTTTGTTTGGCTAAGAATTCTAATTTCAAATTAATTTTATTTTAAAAACATGGAATTCTTTTTCCAAAATACTGAAGTTTTTCCGCCAAGTAAGTTTACGTAAAAACTTTACACTTAAAATTCAATACCCGAGAGGCAGTGCAAAATGCCTTTGAAGAATTTGTTGCCTCCCGTCCAGCTGATTTCTTTAAGAAGGGCATCAATAAACTGCCACTGCATTGGCAAAGATGCATTGATTGCATGGGTGATTACTTCGATTAATACAAATAAAAAATACATGAAAAAAATTCGTTTAAATTTTTTCATACAAAACGGCAATTTCATAGGTAAAGACCTAATAATACATCATGGCATTCGTCCGTAATTTGCTTAAAACTAACTGATAATTATTATATACGTAATATTTCCTAGTATATTTTAATTTAACGATAAAATTTATAATATAATTCAATAAATAATAATATTTTAATATAACAAAACCTAAAATGTTGTGGTTTTTTGGGGGCTTTAGGGATTCCTAAGTTGAGTAGCTTTTTTGATCGTTTTCAGAGTTTGCTTTTAGTAGTTTTAGTAGAAAAAACAGAGCTGGCAACACTGGAACGAATCGCTTCAGTCCATCCCGCCGGCCAATGCGATCTCGAAATCGCACACAGACGATACAATTTTGCATTCGTTCAGGCCGAACTGAAGGAAAACCGGGCCGTATATGGGACCCCTTACACTTATTGCGCCGAATGTTGCCAGACATTAATATCTAACTACCTAATCAATAGTCGTATTCAGTAAACAATAACATGGATAGCGTGTGAACGTATCTGTAAATCGATCACGACACAATCAAGGACTAGTGGTATGTGCGTGAAACGTGTATTTAAATTTTTATAATTAGATACACCACAGGCGTAATCATACTTAGGGAAACTAATGTATTGTTTGTTTAATCGTAGTTGTGATTTCTGATAGAGTTTGTAACAGATTGATAAAAAATATATTAAGTTCTTTCAACAATCAGTCGCAAACTCTATAAGGCTTATGTTTTTTTATCTTTGTCACTTTTAAAGTAAGTTGACTATTAATTTTGAGAAATTCGTTAGCTAACTTAAACTCTGATATGTAAATATTAAGGCTGGGACTATATGAATCGGAATCCGGTAGGTCGGGGAAAATTCAGAGCATTGAAAATAGAACACTGCACTTAATACAATAGAGCTGAAAATTTAACACACAAGTGTCGAGTCGGGAGTTTTGCCGGGAATATCAATCACCGACGTTGTTGTATTTCAAAATTTATATATACCTTATACCGTATATACCTTTCAAAATTTGTGTCATTTCGGTATTTAATGTGTAATATTGGTAGAATATTAACTATTAGATATTCGTTGATGTGCACAAGTGTGGGCAAGTGGTACTACTATAAAAGCAAGCTATTTTGTGTTTTCTCCAAAACTCCCTAGGAACTTTCAGTAAAGCTTCTACCACTTTACTGAATCGACTGACTCATTAACTGCACTGACTATTTAATTGGACTTTGACTAGACTTTGGACTTGACGATTTAGAAATACGGTGTTAAAAATTTGAGCGAAAATTATATTTCCCGCCTTTTAACTTGACACCAGTGTCACCATTGCCAGCAATGAGTTAGTCGACGCCATTTATTTAAATAAAAAAATAAACAAAAAGTGTCGAGTCAAATGTCAATGTCATAATATATGACAGCTCGACACTTCGATTTTCAACTCTATTGTATTAGCGCAGTGTTATATTTTCAGTGTCTGAATTTTCCCGGACCCGCCGGATTCCGGATCATATAGTCCCAGCCTAAGGTACATGACACTGACCAAATAATAACCATTTTGTTAGTATTCATGTAGTCGGGTGAAATGCAACTGCCTCCGCAACATAAAAAGAGTTGTCTATACTCTATTGATATGGTATGTACGACTAGATAATAGATATTACACCATACCTAAAAGTTCACGTAACGAAGTAGGTTTTCTACAGGGATATTGCCTAGTGTGGAATATCACATTTTTATAAATTTAATTTTAAAATTGATGATTATAGATACATAAATCTAAAAGAAATAGGTATGTAGATTGACGCGATTAAAAATTATAAGCAAATAAAAAAGATTGCCTGTCTCTTTCTCGCAAAACGATTTGTTACGTCACAAGTTGCTACCGCCATACATTATGTAATGACAAATGTATGGCGGGTGCAACACGTGACGTCACAGGCCGATATATCAATTAATTTAAATGGCGTCGCATCGGCTTGTAACCATTTGCCAGTGTCAAGTTAAAAAGGCGGGAAATAGAATTTTCGTTTCAATTTTCAACACCATATTCCTAAATCGTCGAGCATAAAGTGTAGTCAAAGTCCAAATAAATAGTCAGTGCAGTGCAGTCAATGAGTCAAGTCAGTCGATTCAGTAAAGTGGTAGAAGCTTTACTGAAAGTTCCTAGGGAGTTTTGGAGAGGATAAAAAATAGGACTTTTTTGAAGTTGTACCACTTGCCCACACTTGTGCAAGTTAACGAATATTTAATGGTTAATATTCTACTAATATTACACAGTAAGAACCGAATTAACACAAATTTTGAAAGAAATATAAAAATCACAGCGTCACTAATTGAATTCACCGGCAAAACTCCCTCTTTCTTATTGTAAATTTAAATTGTTTGTATCTTCGTTTTTTTTTTCAAGATATACGAAAATGGGTTCTAGATTACATTATTATTACATTATCATGTTGTCTAACATCGAATAGAGGAAAAAATTTTTTTAGGCAACATGCCTATTGTAACTATTACGTCGTAACTTTCTGTATGTATTTGGTTTTAGTAAGGACTAGAAATCTTAAAAATTTACTTGACCATTTTGGTGGTATTTAATATATCAAACATTAAAACCATCTAATTTAAAATTTATGGTATATTTTAATTTTTAAATCACGGAAAAGTTGTTTTTCATTGTGATAGAGCCCGCTGTGGCACAAATGTGTCAGCCCCCAAAAAATAAAATGGCCTCATAGAAAATCGGCGTGATAAAACAGACTAATTAAAAAAAATCACACCCTGTCACACACCATTCGACAGTGTTGCTAATAATGAATAAATTCTGAAAAGTACAATGTGACAAACTTAATGATAACAGAGTATTTAAAAAAAGCTTTTTTTTAAGAAATGTATGAGATTTTATTGGTATGGTTAGGTACTTGCTGATTTTCTCTTATCTAGCGAAGATTTCGGCGTCATAGCAGCTAAATAATACCAACCTTAAACCTAACGATATATACCTACGCAACTATATCGAAAACTAAACTTTTAACTAAAATTGCTCATGTTAGTAATTCTTATTATAATAACCCATTATTTACATAATATCTCAATGTCGGAAATGAAAGAAATACTATACATGAAATGCTCTTTCCAATGACCTGTCGAAGGCATTCGACTTAATGTCATACGACAAGTTGTGGCAAAAACTTGGCGACGAAACCAATCTGCCCAAGGAACTGATTGGACTCTTTCAGTACTGGTACGGTCATCAGAAAAATAGTGTAAATTGGGCTGGAGTGTTTTCGGAGGTGTACGGGTTGGAGTGTGGGACGAGACAGGGGGGGTTAAGCTCGCCCCGCCTCTTTAATCTGTACATGAATCGGCTGATAGGTGGGCTCAACAGCACCTACTTAGGATGTCACGCTAGTAAAAGCGAATTTATGGTTTTTAATGCAGGCGCCGACAGGAGTCACAGAACCTCCTGTGTCTCTTGGCGGTGTGCAGCAGAGAAGAGTTGACCGATTTAAATATCTGGGTCACTGGGTCACCTCCTCTCTGTCAGATACGGGGGACATAGAGAGGGAGCGTAGAGCGCTATGTGTTCGCGGTAATATGTTGGCACGTAGGTTCGCACGATATAGAAGGGACGCCAAAATGATGCTCTTTAAAGCATATTGTCAGTCATTCTACACGTGTAGCCTATGGGTAAGATATACGCAGCGTGTATATAGCACGCTCAGAGTCCAGTACAACAACATATTCAGGATGCTGTTTGGTCTGTCACGTTACTGTAGCGCCTCATCTATGTTCGCTGAGGCACATACAGATTGTTTTCAGACAATTATTAGAAAGAGATGTGCCTCGCTCTGGTCGCGTGTGCAAAACAGTCCAAACAGACTCCTGAATGTGTTGGGTAGCAGGTGGGATTCGATGTTGTTGAAGCATTGGGTGCAGCTCCATGCTCCGATAGCTCGGTTCCCATATATATAATTAAATTATTTAATAATGTAATTCCAATTTATTTTTTATTTTTACTAACACTAGAATAAGGATCTATTGTTACTAACACTATGGATGAAAATCTGAAATAAATGAATTGAATTGAATTGAATTGAATGACATGGCATGTTCATATTTCAAATCAAATCAAATCAAATCAAAAATTTTTTATTCAAAATTGGTATTTTTAAATACTCTTTTTGAACGTCGATACTACGTGATGCCTACCACCGGTTCGAGAACTAACCCAGCGAGAAGAGCCGGCAAGAAACTCGTCTGGGGCCATCTTTTACCAAAAAGATGGAAAATTATTCTTTTAAAATCAAAATTATTACAATGTTTACTTATGTCTATGTAACAAATAATAAGATAAGATAAGGAGCCACCTTATTCCCAAGGTGTGCCGTCTTGAATAAAGTCATTAATTTTATAATACGCTTTTGCACACAAACGCTCTTTAACTACTTTTTACAATTTAATATGTAGACCAGCGTTCATACATTTCTCCTTTTTAATGTTACATTAAAATTCGTCTTCAATGACCTTGTAATTAGGTAAAACAAAGTCAGAGAATCAACTAAGGATAAAAATACCAATACATCAGAATTTGAAGAAACAAAAAAATTTGGAAAATTTACCCGAACTACTTATCAGTAAGTAGGTTTTTGCTGGACGTTATAATTACTTCAGTAATTAAAACGTCCTTTATTCTGGCGAGCCACATAAAAGTTTAAATAAAAACGTTTAAATTTATTTAAGGTTATAAAGTTATAAGCATTTAATTTAGAAAATTAAACCTATTTACAGAACTTTACTTACTTCTTTTAACTTGTAAAAAAACTAATAAAACTTTCGCCAATATAATATATTGAAAGACTTTCAGAAAAAATATTTCTCCAAAAATGGTATTGGCTATGCCGTTCAGCCTTGCTGTTAAAACCTTTGTTTTAACAAAACCATTTTTAATGGACTTGACTTACACTATTTTCCGACACAAGGGTCTTCCCACACATACCACAACCACACCACACAGAGGCGACAACGGTTACATGTGTTGTGGTACCGACAAAATGTCGATATGGTTGCGTTGTCGCTATTGGTTGCGATGGCTTTCATAGTCTTTTGTTGTGTTTGCAACGTGGCCGGCCGCGCTAGTTCTCGGTGACGCTGGTGGTTGCGTTGTGGTTGCGATGCGGTCGGTAATGATCGTGGTCGTCGTCGAATGTGGTCGATAACGTTAACGACTGCAATATGTGGTGCGTGTAATGTAAGTATTTATATTTTATTTGTTATTTTTAATATTTTTTATCTGTTCTTTTTTGTTAAATCTTGTTTTACAATAATTTCATTACTTTTGGGTGTACTTTTTTTTTAAATTGTAACTTTTGTAAGCAGTGTATTTTCACAAATTATCTTTTATTTATTTATTAAGTATTAGCGCAGAGTTCTATTTTCAGTGCTCTGAATTTTGCCGGGCCCGCCGGATTCCGGATCATATAATGCCAGCCTTAGGGTCTGCCCACACGTGGCCCAACCACACCACGGCCAAAACGTGTTATTGTTTTGGTCGTGGTCGGGCGTCTATTTTCAATTGAAAATGAATAGTACTTATCACACGCACCACATATTGCAGTCGTTAACGTTATCGAGCACGTTCGACGACGACCACGATCATTACCGACCGCATCGCAACCACAACGAAACCACCAGCGTCACCGAGTACTAGTCATAGTACGTACTTTTATGTAACTATTTTGTGTTTATTACCACTTACACTATTTACCTAAACTAGTTTTACGTTTTTGCGTTGTAAGTGCCACAAAGTCAGTGCCGGGTTGGGTTACATAAGTGGTGACCGGAACCTATTGCGCTGCATTGTTGGTCCACGTGGAATTTAAATACCGCCATGATTTATGACATTTTGGGGGCGGCTAGTAATACAGATGTGAGTTGTGACGCAATCGTACTATAAAATAATCACACCTGAACACCAATCCCCGTATTTAACTTACTGCCATATTATCACTGGATATTGTACCATACACGCCCACGACCTATTTACTTAAAAATCCAGCTCAATGTCGAAAAGACAGATTGCAGGAGAATAGGAGTATAAAAATAAAAGACTTACGGCCGAATACTGGAACGATAGTTAAATTAAGTGACGCTTAAGTCACATGCTGTCCTTGTCATTTCGGCTAGCAGAGACAGCGACAACCTGTGAATAGAAGGGCTCTTAAAAACGCGTTTGACGTTGGTAAGATCATAGATGTTTATCTTTTTATGAGAATACCATTTCGCCGTTTTAAGATATGCAGTCTCTAATCTCTATATTATAGAGACTGCATCTATACTGTACCTATTATTCTAATAAGCAGAACGGACCTTCAGTTTTCCATAGTAATTAGGTTAAGACCACATACCTCTATAGGGATCAGTAGACTCTTTCACCTCATCTTCAATCATAACACTATTCATACACACGCCTGCCTAATTTTCCAAATAAATATATACGAAGTATATATGTACCTACTGATACTATAAAGAGGAAATATGTGTTTTTGTAGGTTTTGATTAAATTTGGCACAGATTTAGAGTAGACCAAAGGAAGGACTTAAGCTACTTTTTTCGGGGCAAAATGTATGTTTCTCGCGCGCACGAAGACGCGGGTGACATCAAGGTTTTTATATTTTATTTCACAACTGCTGCTCTGCGCAAATAAAATTTGGTAAATTATTTCCATGATCTGATTCACTAACGAAAACTCGTTCACCGTTTGTTTTTTGTTATTATCATTTAAGCTACCTTTTATTTTTGTGTCGTATAAATGAGGATTTATATTATCCGTTTTTATTACTTTTTTTAAACATCATTTGGTAATCCTGGCGAAGTGCAAATAGGTAGAATGCGGCTGTATAAACTAAGGTACCAATGGCGTAAGATTTCCTTTAATAACTGCATTCCTATCGGCTTCGCTTACCACTTACCTTTTGAAGTCCCTCATCCAAATCCCTGCCTTCGCCACTGTAAGATACATTTTTAAACGACTAGACTTCCCAAAGATGGAGAGGTTAAATCTTAGTTTTTTAACTTTTTACTTACTTAAGTTCTTATATGGTTGTTCCAGAATGTCCAACCTGCTGTTCTGGCAGGGGAAGGGTAAAGCAAACGGCACGCCCAACGGCAGGAATTGGATCCACGCACCAGACGCGCTAGTTAAGGGCCATGTCGCCTATCTTGTTAAGGTAAGCCTCAATAAAAGCTAGATATTTAAGAAAAGATATTCTATTTGTTGTAAAATTTGTTCTGTTTCATCAAAAAATGAAGATCAGTAGGTCTGAGTTATATCATAGTGCTTTTGAAGGAAGGAAGAAACGTGTTTTTAAGGAAGGATTCTCCTACCTGAGAAATTCTAACTTTTCAATCGTAAAGTGCCTCTCTAATGTGGGATTTACACGGGTTGCAAAAGCCGCCTATTTCCGCCGCATGGCGAAAATCGATCGTCTAAATGGTCATTCGGCTAGATCGGCTAGAACGGCAAAAAAGTATATAATAACTCTTCGCATTTTTAAGTCGTGATACAACTTTTTTTCTGATGAACTGGTCTGCTATATAATAAAGCCTAATTTGATCGTTTCTAGTACCGACTAGAAAAGGGGGTTGACATGTCTGGTCTATTAAAAGACAGTTTGTAGGTCACACATTTGCTGGTGCATTGTTGACGCCCCCACGATAGAGCACCATCTGGTGGTCGGCACATGTATGATAAGTGTTGTTTATCACGATACTATGACAGTTAACAAAGGAACGTTGGTAGTTGGCACTAATTATGCATACTTACTAGCATCCAGCTCTTGCCTACGAATTCGTTTGCGCAAACACAAACATTTGGTTTTAGACCCGCAACCGCGGCGGGCGCGGGTGAAAACCGCTCCGTGAGTTCTTAGCCTTAGGGTCCCGTTTCTACCCTTTGGGTACGGAACCGTAAAAGCCTATCTGCCTACGTCGTATATACCAATTAAAAGCGCAATCATTTTAGTTTCTTGAGCTGTAGGTTTCAATATGCTATATTAAATGAGCTACCTTGTTGAATTAATTTTTCAATGAAGATTTATTTCCCTTCCAGTTCCTAGGATGTACTCAAGTAGATCAACCCAAAGGTATAGAGGTGGTGAAGGACGCCATCAAGAAGCTGCAGTTCACGCAGCAGCTGAAGAAGTCGGAGACTAAAGACGCCGCCAAGTGTAAGAAGGTCGAGATCACAGTATCCGTGGACGGTGTGGCGATACAAGTAAGTTTCTATCTTATATTTTACTGTTATTGTGAATGCGAATATTTAGTAATATATATAGTTATATTTGTAATTTAATCTTGCATCAATCCATGAGGGATTTACACCTTTGACCTACATGGGCATTTGAATACTTAGTCTACTGAATTAGTAGTAGTAGTAGATAGCTACGTACTGAGTGGGCAGGTATACTTACCTTCCCCACTTAGTACTCAGATATTATACTTCGTGCGTCGTATGATGATATGGGTGACAGTTCTTATATTCCTTGCTACGCAAGCTTCTTACAAGAAAACAAAAAAGCAAACGAAATAAATTATATTCCATTGACAAATAATATTTTCTTTAATTATAAATTAAACTGCTATTATTGTTATTGTTAACTCTGATATCTTATAATAATTGTGAAATATAAATATGAAATTAAAGTAAGAAAATAATATGTCATAAAAATGGCAGATGCATGGAACGGAACTTCTGTCAATAGAGATTGACACTGTTGAATCGACATCAAATCGATGAATAGGAGCGGCCATCTTGTGATCGTATTACAACTCGGAAATGTCAGTTCGAGTGCATCTGCCTTGTACGCGATTTGTGTTTTCGTTGCGTCTGCTTTGAGTTTTTGTTGATTTTGACTTTTGTTATTGTTTTTTGTTGAGTTTTATGTTATTGCTTTTGTTGAGTTTTTTGTTTTTGTTAAGTTCTTTGTTTGTTGTTATTGTTTTTGTTCGGATCTAACAATGCCGAAAAAAACAAAAAAGCCTGTTTTAACTCACAAAGTTGGTGACTCGATTGAGGGACTATTTTGAACGAGAACGTACAAACGGAGGCCCTATCATTTCAGGTACGTACTAAAGATATAAAAGGTTAGGTATGAAATGATATTATAAATGCATAACACGTTTAGCGATTTTTTCTTTTTTTATAATGTTACGCAGCGAAAAACAACATGGCCCTACCGTTTACGGCAAATAAAATGTTAAAGTTGCTGCAGGAAGCCTGTGAACAAGTAAATTGTAACTCCAGATAATTGGAAGAAAATAATATAAAAAACACAAAGGACAAAGAAAAGACGATAGACCGAATTCGCGACCAACAATTGATTATTGCCGTCTGAGAAGATTCCGATTCCGAAACGAGCTCGCAATCTTAGAGTTCCGACTGCAGTGAATAAGAAAATAAACGATTTGAATAGTTTTTATTCTTTTATTATTATTTATTTACAAATTACCCATTTCTTAGCAATTTAATTCACAAATCTAAAATCGATAATTCCGATTTCATTTTCTTTACGAACTAATTCGATATTTTAAACAATCGATTAATTTTCGTTAGGAGTTTCACTACGATTGTAAATTATTATCTGTCACGCATATCTTCTTAGGACGCATATAGTTTATGAGAAATGCTTCGTAGCAAAATATCTGGATTGCAATCTCGGCGTTGAATTTAGGTCAGGACTCGGGGCTCGACCATTTTTTGCAAATGCAGTAGTTACCAATTAGGTAGGTATTAATTTTAGGACCTACAAAAGTAACCTCTATATTTGTAAGTTATATTAATCAGCTAAGTATTTTGAAAACCAAAAACTTAATTAAAAACGCAAATGTAACAAATTAGGTTAGGTTAGGTTATTACTACCTAATTGTTTTCAAAATAGCTGATTAATATAATTTTCAAATAAATATGTAGGCTACTTTTTGTAGTTCCTAAAATAACAAGTTTTAACTTCTACATGCATTTGTAAATAATGCCCGACTTAGTCATTTATAAAATGTCGCCCACTTTAACCGACTTCCAAAAAAGAAGGCGGTTATAAGTATACTAAGTATTTATTTGCAAATGCATGTAGAAGTTATAATATATATAGTTCAACGATAACTCCGCCGTCTGTTGAGAGATTTTCAAAATTCTTTTTTTGATGTAAAGGGTATACTCCGAAGTTGGTCCCGTTTTCACAAAGTTGGTAACCTGATGATGGGATCTATGAGGAATCGAGGGAACTCCACAACATTTATATGGACATATATAGTGATTTCAACTTTTTCTGAAGTAACCCAAGCAGTAGAATTTGGTAGCATATGCTACCAAAAAGTAAGATTTTGCACCAAGGTATATATACCCTGGATACAAAAGTAGGTACTGAACAGATTTCCTGACTCGTTATACACACACCGGCATATTTAGCGAAACATAAAATAAAGGTTTGATATCAGTATCATATAAGGTTGCTGGCTGGTTTATACGTCATTTAATTTAAAAAGAAATATTTTCAAATTAAGAAAACAACTGAACATCACATTTTATGCAATTGTTTTAATTTTATTCAAATACACCTTATCTGGAGCGAACTTCCAGTATTGCTACCTTCTGAGTTTGATTTAAAATTACATTGAAATACTGTTTTTGTTAGTTTTTTTTTTAATCGCGTATCTTTTTGGAGTTGAGGACTGAATTATGCCTGACTTAGCCCCAACGGAGATTGCCAGGGCACTCGAAATGCGAAGAAATGGTCAAACCTACAGAGTGATATCCAGAGATCTTCGTCGACCAGTTTCAACGATCCATCGCAGTATCCAACGCAGTTCAGGGAGACCGGTACTTATGTGAGAAGAGCAGGACAAGGCAGAAAAAGACGCACTTCGAGTAGGGATGATCGTTTCATTCGGCTTCGTGTACGTAGGAACCCCCGTTTGACGGCCGTCCAAGCCCGACATGAGTTAGTAGCAGTGCGGGGTGTAACCGTAAGTGAGCGTACGGTACGAAGAAGGTTCGAAGAAGCTGGTTTGGGTTCATTTGTGCCCGCCAAGGCTCCAAGACTCGAGGTAAATCATCGTAGAAACAGGTTAACTTTTGCTCAGGAACATCGACTTTGGAACGCGGACCAATGGAGTAAGGTATTGTTTAGTGATGAGTGCAGAATTCTCTTTAATCAAATTGACGGCAGGCAAAGAATATACAGACGCAAAGGAAAACGATACATTCAGAGAAATTTTGAAACTACATACGGTGCATACGGTGGTGGATCAATAATGGTTTGGGCGGGCATTTGTTTGGGAGCTCGCACAGACTTGGTAGTGATTGACAGAGGGAGTCTGACTGCAGACCGCTATATCAGAGAAGTTTTAGAAGAAAATGTCGTACCGTTTGCCCCATATATCGGTGACGATTTTGTTTTTATGCAGGATAATGCTCGGCCGCATACCGCTCGGGTATGCCAAGATTATCTTAATGATATGAATATCACTGTTATGGAGTGGCCGGCGAGATCACCGGATATGAACCCAATAGAGCACGTTTGGGACTTGCTGAAAAGAAAAGTTAAGTCCAGAATTCCAGCTCCTGCCAACGTGGGTGAACTGCGAATCGCCGTAGTTCAGGAATGGCGGAGACTATCCCAGAAGACCATCGATAACATAATTCTCAGTATGCCTAGACGGGTAGAAACTTTAATAAGAGCACGTGGAGGAAATAAGCGATATTAATCACCATTTTTCTAATTTAATTAATTGTTATTTTAATATTAATTTTCACTTTTACCGGTTAGATACATGAAAAGTTCAAAAATAACCATTTTTCACAAATAGCCTTTACTCGCAAAATCTGTTCTTAATGTGATCTCATTTTAAGTAAAACAATTGAAACTTTAAATAACAAAAGAAGTGTAGTAAGTAGATTTTAAAATAAAACCATATTTTTTTATTTATGGACCTTTTTTTTTGTGTTCCGCTAAATATGCCGGTGTGTTTAGATACATGTTTGGGGATTTCGGCGTTGCTTTAAGAACTGCAATCATAAGCCACTGTGTCAATTAAAGTAATCATCATCATCACCACCATCATCACACCATAAATCATGACATAATGATGATATAATAGTACTTCTTATAGTATTTTTTATTACATTTTTACTTTGGAAGTCGGTTTAATTTTTTGTTTAAAAATAATAATAATAAAAAATACTTAGGTCGGGATTCGGGCATCTAATAGATCTACCCATAATAAACCGCGTCATGGAAATAATCACGTTTTTCCACGAAGTTCCTCCCCCTTTTCGGAACTGTTTATAATGAGTGTAAAATCACATTAAAATGACGAAATACATAGTTTGTAATATATTATTTGAGTCACGAACTTGGGCAGACTACGCGATTTCACTTGCCCACGCTACGCAACCAGTGCTAGGGTAATGAAATAATACCAAACTACTTAACCGTTTCCAGACAACCTGGGGCCAAGTCTCATTACCCAATCGTAACGCAATCTGGACAAAATAAGTGCTTTTGGCCATATTTGTTTCTGAAGTTTTTAATCTTACTCTCAGGCTGGGACTATATCCGCAGTCCGTGAGGCTGAGGAAAATTCAGAACACAGATAATAGCTATCTGGGCTAATACAATAAAGCTGAAAATCGAACACGCAAGTGTCTTTCTCTCGACACTTTGATTTTCAACTCTATTGTACTAGTGGAGAGTTATATTTTCAGTGCTTTGAATTTTCCCGGGCCATCATTTAGTCCCAGTCATATGCAGAAAATGCCAAAAACAAATCTGCACATTGTAATGTATACTTTGGAATGACTGGTTATTATTTAACTATCAGTTAGGTTTCTCTAAACTTGCGTTAGGTGTAAGTACAGAACGACTACGCACCGATCCGTGGTTTTGTAACTGTATTAATTACTGAACCGTTTAAACTTTAACGCAACACGGTCTGAGCCAGAGTTGCTTTTATGTAACGCGCCTGTTTGTTCTTTGTTATGACTTAACAAAGACATCTTCGCCTTCCGGTTCTCTTTGGGTCAGTAAAATTTAGCTAAATTATTTAATTTATGCTTTCCAAACAGTTTTTATCATTTGCATTATTAAGCAACACAGTTTTTATCGCCAATATAAGAGAAAATCTATTAGACAATAGCGAGAGCTAAGAACTGGGCTTTTAGTCAAGATGTATTTGATAATTTCGACGGCGAAGTTCGAAATCAAAAATATATGGGATTTGACATAAGTCATCGCTAAGGTACATGTCGCTTGCGATGCCATAAGTCATATCCCATACATTTTGAGTAAAGTTTTTGATTTCGAACTTCGCCGTCGAAATTATCGAATGCATCAGTTCATCACCCAGTTCTTTTATTGTAATTTTTTACAACTGTAAAATTGAAAAATTGCACTTTTTTTGCGATCCCGAATATCTTAATCCCTTTATCTTAATTAGTCACTTATTAAAACCATACCTACCTACACATCAGCAGAAAAAACAAGTGATAACTATATAATACATCTATGGAAAAAACATTATAAGCTCCAGCTGTGTATTTAAATAGTTGTTCAAACAATTTACACCTACTAAGCTAGATTAGTCATACCTACTTGTTGTTGTGTTGTGTGTTGTGTTACTGACATTTGAACAACAACGAAAAATATAAAACCACATTCATTACCGTTTTCAATGTCAGCTTTAAGTTAATGATATTAAAATCAATAGAATATTGGTAAAAAAAATAATAATTTTAATTAAAAACAGGAATTATAATGTTGTGATGTTTTAATTAAAATATTAACCTAACCTAACCTAACCAAACACACAAATGATTTAAATGAAGCAAAGATTTAAATTTTAAATCTGTAGATTCCCTCTCCATAAGGAGACCGTGCATAACTTCTCTACGAAAGACACAACATTTTCTTCATCTAATTCATCATCATCATTGCCAACATTATTTTGATGAGGATAAGGGCCATGCTATTTCAGCCCTGTATTCATAAATAATTATTTTTATTACTTATGCTATGTGTATGATGGTCACTTATTGTTTTGTTTGTGTGTTCCAGGAGCCAAGATCGAACAATGTGATGTACCAGTTCCCTCTACACCGGATATCCTACTGCGCCGACGACAAGGGCGCCAAGAAGTACTTCTCCTTCATCGCTAAAGGTCCTCTTCCTAAAAATCTATCACTTTATCACCATTGTAGTTATTTTTCCTTTTTACCTTTCACAAGCTTTGTTAATTTTCATAATATTTTGTGATAAAATGTTAGAGACAGCTTGAGCCAGTCAAGCTGTCTCTAGCATTTCGTGATCCATCTATCGCTAGCTCTACTTTAAAGCGGCAGCTGCTGCGGCTACCAAAGGCAATAAAATGACTATATAGTTACAAGGTTTGATTACAAGGTTTCACACAGCGGAGCGAGCTAGACAACTTTTCGCTCATTTGGCAGTCAAAAATAAAAAGCAAAGAATTTTAAAAGACCGGCAAATCGCCATTTACTTACTGCCTGGTAATTAAAATACGTGGCCACAAAAAATATTTATTGTTAGTTGTACTTTAGGAACATAGGGACAAAAAAAGCAATAATATTATTCATCAATCTCGGGGGATAAAAGGTAATTAATTAAATATAACCTAACGTATTGTTCAATAAATTGCCCTAGTGGCGGTTCGCGAAGAAGCGATATCTATTAGTTATGATGTCAATTACGTAATGAAATTAATAACCCAGTGAACACATGACTGACGTTGACATTGAAGTGACGTCAAATATAGGTCACACAGGTCCACAGGTCACAACAAATTACAACGTAGGTATGACATAATTGTGACTATGTTTGATGACTTTCGTTTGATGTCATGTTGGATGACATCACTATGACCTCATATTGACATGAAACTTGACTTATATATAATGCCCTTTGTATGACTTAACTGTTACGTATATATTATATCATATTTTCATCAAAATACGTCATATTAGAGTCACAATTTTATGTGTCATTTATGTAATCATTAAGTCATATGATTACATAAGATACATGTCAGGTTCATGACGTAAAACTAATATGATAATACCATATTTATCTCACCTCATTAATAAAATGCGCTTCTTGTGTTTTCGTGTGAACTACATAACGAGTTAAATGCGGTCTTCATCAATATACAGAAATGCGTTAGATTTTAAGTTAATTTTTTTAAGGAACTTTGGTTCTCATATGGCATACTAGATGGCGCTGATTTGCCGCTAGATCACGCTGTAGGTAAAGCGAACCTATTTGCATAAGATGTTTATGAGGGCCTTACTAATGTGAAGTATTTTTGGATTGTAAACCAATCAAGAATAAAGTTGAATTATAACTTGGTGTTTTAGTGAGTTAGTTTTCACTAAAACACCAAGTTAGTTATAATTCAAATTCAAATTTATATATTGACATCTCTATGACATTATTATTATGTCAGCTTAACGTCAGTTAAGTCATGATGGAGTCAATTCTACGTCATATGCAAGTAAGAAATTCGGTAACAGCTTGACATCTCTATGACATCATTGTTATGTCAGCTTAACGTCAGTTAGGTAATAATGATGTCAAGTGGACATCATACGTACGTCATATTTATTACGTAAAAGTCTTACGTCAAGAAGTGTGAAATAATGAGTCACATGTGACTCATTCGTGACTTATATATTACGTAAATCCTGACATAGCGTAATATCATTTTGACGTCACTTTGACGTAAATGTGTTTACTGGAAACTAGTTTGTTTGGAAACGCAATATGCTAACAAATAAATGATAGATGTCACTTACACGTTACGAAAACAAAAAACTTGATAATCATTTTTCTTGGTATAAATATAAATAGTATAGAGGGATCTATTTCAAACCCCAAGTAACTTTTTTTTTTATGAAACTAAACAGTTTTTTCAACTAAACTGTTGAAAAAACTGGAGAAGAAGAAAATAACTTTATACTCCAATAAAAAATAAATCTATATGGGCAACTAGATGGAGCTTTTACGCCTCAAATTGACAATTTACAGCACGATAACCATTGACTATACAGATATGATGACAACGATTACCACAGATTAATACGTATTTTGCACATGAATTCTCCGATATTCGGAGATTAAATAACTTTTATTCCCGAATCCTAAAAATATAATATTTTTTTATATAATAACTACTAGTACTATAAAACCACATATGTTTGAAACTTGGCCGCTCTTGATGGAAAATCGGGCAGGATTCGCCAGTGTCCTTTTCCGCCTAAATCTATCGCTATAGGCATACTCAGCCTACCCTAAAATCCACTACTGATAACAACCTTACGTCAAATTATCACGTGTAGGAAGCTACCCCCCGAAAATGACTTGCTCTTTTATGGCATGAGTTTTCATACCTCTAATATAACAAATTCTTATAATCCAATCTCCACTTCCAGGCGGCAGCGTGGCGAACGGTATGAACGGCCACGACAGCGAGAAGCACGAATGCTTTGTGTTCATCTCCACCAAGCTTGCCTCCGAGATTACGCTCACCATCGGCCAGGCCTTCGATCTCGCCTACAGGTATACTTATCATCGAAGCAATCTTCAGACGATAATGATAATATACTTATTCTATCAACTAAATAAAATTTACTTCGTAATAATAACAGTTAGTAGTGTGGTTAGAAATAAATTTTGAGGTTATCCTGTCCTTGTCTCTCCTTTGACTGATGCCCGCAGCAAATGGCTTTAGATAAAACTCGAAAACTGTAATCAGTCGTACAATTCCACAGTTTGGTAATACCTACTAACGACGCACTAACTAATTGTGACCTACACTGCAGCCCAGCCAAGGGTGAAAGGTGGTAATTGGTATTATACCCTGAAAAATATTGGAGTCAATTTCTGTTTTCCAGGCGGTTTGTTAACGACAACGGCAAATACATAGAGATGCAGAAACTGACGCTACAGAACAAGAAGCTCGAGCTACAGATGAATACCTACAAAACACGCTTACAGGTAGAGATTGTAGATATAAATATTAACAGTTCATATGAAATAGTACGGTAATCTTCTCTCACTTTTCTCCTATGTATCTAAATCTCCTGATACACATAATTTTCAGATAAGATAACTTTCTGAATGAAAGTAATCATACTTCAAAGTATCATACTTATGTAACTTTTGTAATCAAGCCTCACATTATTTTGAACCGATGACGATGTGAGAACTTGACTGTTATAAAATCACTCCGATGGAGCTCTTGTTATTGTTTTTTTTCAATTTTTGCACGTTCTTACAATTTTTTACGAGTTTTTTTTACAATTCTTCTATTCTTCCAGGAGCTTTCAAAGATCACATACCGCGAGGACCTGTCATCGTACCTCGCCCGCAACAACATCGCTGACATCGCGGAGTTCCGGCCGCCGCCGGATCTGGAGAAGCAGCTGTCCTCGCTGTCGCTGGCCAACGGGTTCAGCAACGGCACCAAGTCACCGGAGAGTGGTGAGTAACTCCAGAAGGTATCACAGATCACGTACCGCGAGGACCTGTCTTCGTACCTCGCCCGCAACATCGCCGACATCGCGGAGTTACGGCGGCCGCCGGAGATGGAGAAGCAGCTGTCCTCGCTGTCGCTGGCCTACGGGTTCAGTAACGGCACCAAGTCACCAGAGAGTGGTATATCTTGTGTCTTATCTTAAAGAAGTTCTGCTAAGCTAGGATAGTAGTTCATCATAACACCTACTAAATGTAGACCAGCAGGCATTCGGCACGCGTATGCTGGCGCACCGTCGACATGATACCGCAGACTTACAGAAAACCGCCATAAAAATGATTTCTGTGTTTCGCTGACCTCAGCTAGACTAACCTAACCTACCTATAAACCATATAAAGCGAGATCAATCGCTTTATAGTCAAGGCACACTTTGCATCTACATCATTTTAATTATATAACTTGCATTCTTTTCAGGACGCAAAGTTTCATGCTTTCAAGTATTTCCTTATCTTCTGTTCTTTGATAGCCCCATATTGCCCGACTGAAATCTTTTGTCAATATGTCACAGGTATGGACGCTGTGTCGAATAACTCGAACGACACGCTCAGCTCCAACGACCACAACCTGCTGCTGGCCACGCCGCCGCCCACGCACAACGGCAAGATCAACGCCACCGGGTAAATACAGCTACCGTACTACCTCGTTTGTGTCTTATCAACCATTTACAATATTAACAGCCTCCGTGGTCCAGTGGTTTGGAGCTTAGCTCTCGTCTTAGGTCGTGGGATCGATTCCCGCGTTGGAACTACGATAAATGTTGCTTCCAAGTTTAGTTAAGACAATGCAAACCTAATTGTCTGACAAGAAAGATGATGCATGCGTCGGATGGGCATGTAAAAATTCGGACTTGCGCTTGATTTCTCGACAGTCGCGGCGATCATCCGTCCCACTGGGATTCGAGAGTAAAGAAGGTGAGAGTTCACTCTTGTGTACTGCGCACACACCTGGCCATTATAAAATAACTCCTGCGTAGCTGGCTATATTATTTATGTAAGTAAGTACCCCAATTAAAAATAAATAACTAAAATATAATGTTATTTCCAGACACTCAGGCAACAGCGTGACGCCCAGCAAGAACCCAACAGTGGGCACCAAGCTGGAGAACCTCCTGTTGCACTCAGATTCAGACAGCGGTAAGTCTGCAGTAGTATCTACACTAACATTAGAGCACGGGGAATGACATAATAATAATATCTACGGACGCTTCATACCACGTCAATCTGGTCCCGTGATAAGTTCTCGAAGAACTTGTGTTACGGGTACCAGACAACGAAAATATATTCAATATTATTAAACTACACATATATTTAAGATTTTTATTATATTATACACATTTAAAACACATCCATGACCCAGGCCCACAAAACTTATTATTCCTTCGGCGGGATTCGAACCCGCGACCCCCGGCTTGAGCACCAACACGCTTAACCACAGCTACAGAGGTCGTCAAATATTCTACATTCTACATATATAGGCTACTTTGTATGTATGGTTTTCGCGTGATTTAGTTTTGCTCGAAGTCGCGGCAAACATCTATGCCTAATAACTTTCCTTGGGCCCCTTGACCTAAAAAGAACGCCCCACTATGGCGATTGCAGCGCGACAGTCGCAAAGCGCCCGTGCCATACATTTGACACCAGTGCGCATTTCAAATGTATGGCTGTCGCGCGCTGCAGCACTGCTGCCGGTTTCAATATACCCTTTAGCTGAAATAGTTTGAAATGTAGACCTAGGTCCGGATTTCCTTAGCTTTATATTTGGAGAATTCCGATAGAATTTAATATTAATAATTTGTTTTCCAGACTTCGACCCGCGCGCATGCGAGTCGGAGCCGGTGACCCGCTTTACGTCGCCCGCCATGGACCACTCCACGCCCACACCGCCGCTATGTAAGTTCATAAAAATACTGTAATTACTCTCTCTCTCTATTTCTTTACATTTCACTTGAGTACCTACCAAGTCATACGTCGTTACTAGGATCAATGTTTACACCGAAAATAACGATACGCAACACGGCGCTGCATTTTCAGATACGAGGAATCCTCGAACATCGTTTTGGTCCCTAATTTGCAATTTTATATCCTAGCGTCAGTTCACATCGAGACGCGACGTGGTTAGGAAGCTAATCAAAATTAAACTTTATTCATTACACAACAAGATAAACGTTTCATTGTAAGAGTTCGAATTTAAAGTGGCAGCTTGCTTCGTAGCGCATGTGCACTGTATGACTGATGTCATATGAAACGTGTATCTTTTTGTGTAGTGAATAAAGTTCAATTTTGAATAGCTATCTTAAAAATGCAGCGCCGCGTAGCGTCGCGTATTGTCGCGGTGTGTACTGACCCTTAAACTTTATAGTGTAGTATTTAGGTATATCTTTCAAATTTTATGTCCACTGTTATGTTTTACCATGATTTTTACCTAATTATCAAGTTTTTGAAGGTGACTGTGGTCCATGCGGGGTGTGGTCCATGCATGACAAAGGGTAATGCGTGACGCATGTAAAATAACCAGTTTGCCTAAACCAACTTACTATGGCCCGTATTAATAAACCGTTCTCAAACTCGTTCTCAAGACCTTTCTTGGCTGAGACAGTCTCAAGTAACGATTAGCTTCTCAAGACGGTCTTTAATTCATAGTATGATCTCAAGACCGTCTCAGTTGATAACGTTATTGAGATCACTTACTCAACTTTTAAGCGTCATCTACACGACAAAGGACGAATAAAATAAAGTTTCGTTTACACTTCTGCAAAGAACGGATTTATTGATTATACATTCCTTCAATATTTCTTTTTAAAAATGTAATATTTAATAATATAAATACCAAAAAAAGTTTAGTCTGTATTCTTAATATTGATAAAACTGATTTTCATTAACTTTTACGTATATATTAATATTTATTATTGTCTAGCATAATAATATCCATATTTTTTTAACAACTACGTAAAACGGAATGCGGATCATTGCCATTCGAAAAAAGTTTTTCTTCTTATTCTTTAAAGTGGCTCCTTAGTGATTCGCCAATGTGTTGTGTTAAAAAAAATTCTGCCTTATGAGTGGGTTTTATGAATAAACAAGGGCACGGTGTACAGGAGGAAGTCTGTTGAATAATGTAAAATCTAGAACAGACAATTTTAGGGCCAGTACCAAAGTATGTACATAAAGTTTCAGTAAAAGGAGTATTTACAAAACACAGAACAGATTTAAGGTTGATAGGGCGAGGAATTGTAGGAGGGAGGGATCATATAATGAGGATTGTTTTTTGGGCAGCGAAAAAAAGTTCTGCTGTCAAGTGTCAAATCAAGACAATTAATATAAATCATATAGGTAATTCGTTTAATATAAATAAATATATTTAAATAAAATCGAAAATATTTCTACAAATACTCGACACTGGCAGAATGGTGCAAAACCTTTGCAACCGCGATTACCAAAAAAAAAGAAGAAAAAGTATCAATCATGTATCAATATAGCATCTTTTTTTATAACTTTATTTTGTGTTGAGTATGTAGTGTAAATTCTGAGTTTGTTTAATCAT
This sequence comes from Phengaris alcon alcon, assembly GCA_037179445.1. NCBI lineage: Eukaryota > Metazoa > Arthropoda > Insecta > Lepidoptera > Lycaenidae > Phengaris > Phengaris alcon. The sequence continues at coordinate 1,914,600 of JAYRCH010000499.1, forward strand.
AAATATTTAGATTTTAATTTAGATAATTGTAACACATCCAAAAACACCACAAATAATAATGTACTGTATCCCAATTCCCAACCAAGCCGTTCTCAAGTCAAGGTTTGACTGTACCCACGAAACCGCGTCTCAAGTAACAGTTGGACAGCAATGACAGCGTACTTGAGTAACGAGTCTCGTTTACTAATACGTTCGCACTCACTTGATACGCCGTACCTACAGCTGTACTTAAGTACGGTCTATTAATTAAAACAACGTCTTAAGTACTTTCTTGAGAATTGTCTTAGAGATAAGAACGCTTTATTAATACGGGCCTATATCTTTTATTTCCAGTGGCGCCCCCGCCAAAAGCGTCCAAACGCCAGACACCCGCCAACGGTACCCAACCAACCAACGGCAACGATTTGTTTGGCTCAGCACCGTTCTCCCTGGCCAGCCCGCCCCAATCCAACCTCAGCCAGGGCCAGGTCAAGCCCAATTATGACATCAGTGACTTCAATCTCCAGACCTCAGTGTTCAACACCAATATGACGGGCTACGACCCCTTCGACACGCAGAAAGCGAATATCTTTGGAAATGGCTACGGGAACGCCTTCAACGGGTTCGGAAACCTCAGCGAGAAACAGACTGTGGAGTTGGACAGCAGTTTCAACGGCTTCTTAGACAAGACCATATCGGAGATGAAGGTATTAATTTTACCGTCTAAGTTTCAGTAGCGAAGCGTGTATACACTCGACATCATATTGGCTTCTCTTATAATTATTACTTAATAAATGGCGCTAAGTGCAAGCAATATCTATTATCTATTCTCTAATATCTATTGCAATATAGAATATCGTTATTCTATATTACAATAGATATTAGCTTACGCGGCTTACCATTCAGCAGATCTCACGCTTCGCCACTGCTAGGTTTGTGTTGAAAGTAGTGGTAGATGAAAAATGTGGGCATAATATTTATGTACATAATTTGTACAGTCCGTTCTGAGTTATTTTACCTTTGACAAGAACTTTATGCCAACGACATACACTCTCATAGGAACTCCGAGAAAAAATATTGGCTCTGGACGGATATTTTGAATTATGTTTTTCTTTTTTCAGGATGGTTTCAGCAGAGGGATCAGTTTTGGAAACGACGATTTTTCAATAGACAACCTGGATCCCCTGAAGAAGAATTGAATTTAAAAATATTATTAATTAGTTGCAATTCATTAATAAATTCTCGCTTTCGTTCACACAATATAGTTGTAAAATTATATTGTTCTAAGAAGATTCGATTTAAGCGTTGCGTGAACTGGAACGACAATTAAGTGTTGCCATGATATTGGTTACAAATAATATCAAATAAAGTGATAATAGTTAGTATTTCCTATTGGAATTATTCTGAAATTTTATTATAGAATCTCAATGACGTCTTGTAATTTATAACTATATTTCGTATTTTTAAACAACTTAACTTTCGCTAATGTCGGCTTAACCGGGACTGAGTGCGAACTTACAATTTTTTTTTAAATAAGTGTAAGCATATTAAAAACAAAAATAGTAATTGATGTATCTGTAAGTTTTATGTAACATAATATATATAAGAAAAAAATATTTATATTTAAGATATTAGATATGATGTATAAAAGTGTTAACAGTGTTTACAAAACAATTAAATGGACCTAAAATTATTTTTATACCTATGCTGGTCAAATTATCGAAATAATGACAATCTACCAACGAGAATGTTTATATGGTTTTTAGTAGATATACAAAAGTATACGAGTTCGCACTTTGTTTAAATTTATTTTTAAAACAGCTCAATGTCATTCTTGTGCATTACTTATATATTTATAAATCAAAATAAAATAATCCTTTAAACGATACAATATATATTAAGGGTCATCTCACATCGAGACGCGGCGCGGCATTTTACGGCACAAAATTATACTTTATTTACTATACAAGAAAGTAGTGAATAAAGTACAATTTTGAATCAATACCCAAAAAATGCCGCACCGCGTCGCGTTTCAGTGTTAACTGACTATAAAAGGGATATAAAATTGTAAATTAGGAACCAAAACGATGTTTGAAGATTCCTCGAATATTCTGTGATAACTCTCTTAAAGTTGAGGTTCTTCAAATAATATACCAAGTACCAAATAACTTCAGCCTAAGGGTCTGCTCGCTAAATACTAAAATGAATTTATGTTACTGCATAATGTAACATAGGTAATTATATTATTTCCACTTAAAATAATTGTATACCTACTTATAAATTCCCTAAAAATGTATTTTTTTTTTCTTTCTTATTACAAAAAAATACCAGTGACGCACATTTTTATAATGCACTAATTATCAATATTATCAATTTTAATAATAATTGTAGGAGATATATTCTAAGGCCCTCTAGTATAAAACAAGCCCAATTTTTTATACAATCAACTCGAATGGCATTGCAGCTTTAAAAAAAAAACATTCCAAAATATTTTATTATAGTAACTTTTTAATCCTGTTAATTTTAAGTGATTTTATAATTATTGTATAATATTCTGTTGTATCACCATCTCATAGTGGAAACGTATTTTAATTAATTAAGGCCAAAAGATATATACAGAAATGTGTATTTTCGATAATAAAATTTATGTTTGTATAGTACAGCCTTTTAGTTTAGTTATTTTAGCCTAGCAATACTGGACAGACGCTGATAGATATCTACTAAAAATACTAGGATGGTTATGTAGAGATGCGCTCCTTTAGGCCGGGACTATATTATGATCTGGAATCCGGCGGGGCCGGGAAGATTCGGATCACATTCTCTCATCCTTAGCGAGACCCCAACAGATTTTCCGGCGTCCGCCAATAGCTATTTTTTAACTTACCGGCCCGGCGCTGCGGCGGCCAGTGACATTTGTTATGTGGGAGCCGTCGCTGGGCCGTTGCCGGTCCGGTGAGTGAAAAAACATCCCATTTAATATATTCATACATTTTTGCTTCCCCGACAGCCGGACGATAGGCGGTGCCGGCACGGGCCGGAGGGGTGCCGGTAAGTAGAAATTATATTGTCATCGAGATTTATTGAATCACATCCCAGCTGTGCTTAGTGCTACTCGCTACTGGCTTAGTGCAGGTACAGGGGCGACGCTCGCTACAAATGACAGCCCGAGCACCGGCGAATGTCAGCAATGTTGAGGTAAGCCTAAGGGTTGACATCGAAATAATATTAACCGGTGGAATGACGATTTTTTACGTTAGTGATATAATATATTATTTGGTGCAGGTTTCTTTTTATTTTTCTGGTCAGCCTTTAGAATTTATTCATCCGAGTCGTTAGGAGTTACTGAAACAGGAAAGAAAAACAAAAGATATCCATACAGATAAATATATTTAATAATATACATGGAATGATTTACAGTAAATAGTAATTATAAGGATTCCGTTTTTCCTTTTGTGGTACGGAACCCTAAAAATGACAAAAATATAATTTAAATAACATTTGGAATTTTTCACTTACACTATATAAATAAATAAATATGTACCTATACTTTAATAAAATATTTAAGAGCCTCGTAACTTCGTAAACAAATTAAAATCAATCCTAAACCCATTCAAATAAAAAATAGTAGCACTTCGGGAGTGCCGACAGAAGTGAAAAAAAAACAATAGCTAACAGGCCGCCGCGACCCACCCGCCCCGTCCTTTCAATGTTGTTTTCCTATCTCAAAAAATGCCCAACGCGCCAAAAATTATACATTTAGTAGAGGAAAACATATGGCAGTCGTTGGTACGTTTAATATTTTGAACCTAAAGCGTCAAAAGTTTATAACATACCCCAATTTCACCGACATATTAAAACGACGTTTAAGCTGAGCTGCGGTTTTTGATCTGTCTGTCTAGTTCTAACATCGAATGAGAGAAAAAGATCGAATCCGGGTTTAGCGCGTTCAAAGAAGTTTGGTGGATCGAGTCTTACTGACGAATCCGAGGATAGGTATAGTAAGTATAACAGTCAATGTTTTTGATGAAACTTCATAATCAAACGTGGACCATAAGCTTTTTAATTGTCGCATACATTTAAGATATCTTCATTTAACACAATTCTAGTGATTTGGTCTAATTTAGATATAATAATATAAAGTATGTACACATAGGTATAAAGTAAATAGTATAGAATCTATCTTTTTTAAATTCGTATATTCTAAGAAGGGGGATATCATTGTTAAAAAGCATATAGCCTTATTAAAAACTTTCAAATATTGAACCAATAGGCAGTAACAAAATACAATATTTGATATATTATGTATATTACAAATAGTAGAAAGGTCCATGTTACGATAACAAACCCCGCTTAAAAAATTCGTAATCATTCTTCGTGTAAATAAAAATTATAATAATCTTAATAAGTTATCAGTCATTAACGATAAAGCCTGGAAAAATATGACAATCTACACACCAAATGGCAAGGAGATATATTTTACTATCTAACATCTAATTAGTAATTTGCCACATGTAGTAAAACTAGTAGGAAGGTTCAATTAATATACATTAACCTACCTAGCACAATTCGCCGCGACTAGCGCGAGAGCCGAGTTACACCGTGTAGCAATTCTGATACCTTCTCGACTCTCTAGTGATAGCCATACAACATACTGCCTATCGTCCAATAGACTTGACGCTGCCGATTGGATCAGTGCCATATTGACATAAACAGTATGAACTGTCATGCCAATCCACGCCCATGCACGGTCAGTAGCCCAAGCAGGAACAATAATTGGCGTTATCGAATGTACATTGTATGGGCGCTGACATAATTTTCATACAATTCTCTTTCGATAACGTTACGAATACGAGCTTGTCAATTGTTCCTGGGGTAGTTCCTGTTAGTGGGGTAGCCACTGTGCTAACTGATCCAATCGGTAACTTCATGTCGATTGGACGATATACAGTCTGGTGTAAGGCTATCATTAGGTACGCCGAATTATGCTAGAAGAACTGCAGATACACTTAGAGAGACGACAATTAAATCTAACGACCAAACGATAAATGTATCACAATTTTCCAAGCATTCACCGACATATTTAACGTACTTAGGCTATAATCGCTTCATTTCTTCTTTTTCATTTGCTTCAATTTCTTTTTCTCCTCTCTCTTCTTTTCCTTTTCTTTGATTGATTTGTAGAGCTTGTAGCCGAAGAATACTGTAAAGAAAATATACGGTTAAAACATATTTTAAACTAAGTAGATCAATTGAAATAAAGTAACCACCCAATTTTAATATTTAGAATTTGATTCCTATTTTCTAGGCTCTGGCTTTGCAAAAGCCATCGACTCTAATATGGCTAACGTTCTGGACGAAATTTGGAATAGTCAGACAATATCCATATTTAGCTACACGCAGAATTAAGTTTTTATGGAGAAATGAAGATATCTAAATGCGCTTTTTTACACACGCGCCTCTGCACTAGAAACTGTATTATGACATTTTTCGAGATTATGAGCATATTTCGGTTACTATAGTTTCAGTTTAGTTTAGTTTAGAGAGTTCCCTTACCACGCCCACATGAACAATTCACCATGTATGTTTACTTTTTCGATAAAATTATAGTTTTAAAATAATTATTATTGATACTATGTTACGGGTAATTTAAATATAACGAGGAATTACCAACGTGACAAATATATTTAAAAAGGGGACGAGGGCAGAAGGCCAAAAGATCTGGTTTAGCCTCTTGGTGTCTGTGGGAATCGAAGGGGCTTTAACCACACGGGCAACTTAGCTGGGTCCAGCACGTGGCGCGAGGAGCCCAATTTCTAGTAGGGTCTCTTTCTCGCTGACGTTCAGGCCAGTATGTTCACCGCGACTTAAATCGTCCAAGGGTCGGTGCAGACTGGGTCCAAAGCTAGTCAGTTCAGTCCGGAATAACTAGCGGCACTCAGAAATCCGGATGTGTGGAAACCAGCCATAAGGCCATGAAAAACGGTGCCTTGAACTCGGGAGTATAGGTCCCGTGAAAACGGGATTAAGAAATAAAACGACTACATCTTGAGTCTATAGAAAATTTTATTCTAAAAGGAAAACGTCAATCGAAGAAGTGCCTTAAATACCCTTCTTCGTCTTTTTTTCTTAACATTTGACAACTAAAAAAATAAAGCGTAAAGAGAAAAAATCCACAAATCAAAACAAAAGATATTATAATAATAATCAATATATTATGTTATATAATAATACAAATCTACTGTATTTTAATCATTATTCAAAATTAAATAATTATTTTTTAAGATTTAAGACGGAAGTAAAATCGATCTATGAACCAAATATTAAAGTAAGCAAGGCTAACGCCGTTTTAGTAAGGACGTGCGCCGATAGGTGGCGCTAAAGCCTCTGAATGACTAAAATAATTAAGTATGTAACAATCATAGATGACGCGAGTAACGCCGAAATAATTGATTTTACGGAGAGGAAATGTAACTACGTTACAACTACTTAATTATACATAATATGAATACTTAAATAAAGAATATATTTTTATCCGACTACGGCGAAAGGAGGCGTCATGAATGTGGTTGTCTATGTATGTAATAGGTATATGTATATTGTATGTACATGTACTTATGTTTGTTTTGATCCACCGTAGCGCGCTATAGATCCGATTTTAATTAATGAGATTCATAATAATAGCCCGGGCAACATTGGCTATTTTATAATTTACGTAGTCAGGTAATCGGGTTATGGTTTTTTTTAAATATAGATATTTGCAAAAACTAAAACGACCTTGCCCTGAGTCTTGTCTTACTTAAAACACTGAAATAATTTTGACTCGTGTGACATAGAAGAAGAAAAAAAGGTTTTAACTTTTAAAAAAGGGTAGACTTAGCATATTATTTAATGAATACTTAAATAAAAAAAAAATTAAAAAGACAATCCTCGGCTAAATATAGGTATATGCAGATTGACATAATATATGTATTTTTTTGGATTTTTCAATGCGACTATGACTGAGAAAAAAGGTTTCAAAGAACTCCATTTCTATCGAGCATTCATTTTCAGTTCTATCGAGCGCACAATCCCTTAACAAACAAATCCTAATATTATTTATAAAAACCAAAGAGGAATTATTTGAATACAAAATTTACGGTATGGAAATGTGTATCTATGGCTACACTAGGGGACACGTGGCTAAGCTTTGACTTAATGTGCGCGACCGCATACATACAAATTACAAAAGGGAAGCCGACAAGACTTGTAGCCCTGCAATTCTCGTCGTTAACAGACCGTTTCGCCTATGAGACCGGAGACGTATTGTTTCAAGTGTGCACATCTTCGTATATATTGTAATGCAAAAGTCTGTCTTATCTCTTAATACTGTCGTGTCTCAATAGGGCACTCGCCCTTGTGTCTCAAAAGGGCACTCGCCCTAAACGAACTGTTACGGAATACCTCGAAACCGTGATCGGCTTGGCCGAATAGCCGACCTCTTTAGAACCGACTAATACAGTCGGCTAGTTAGTAGAGCGCTCACTTATTCCAAATAATATACTTATGTAAAATCCTTAGGTCATACCTAATAGCAAGAAAATAATAAACGCTGCAGCTGCCATCATGTACAGTTTGGACATCACTGCACCCCTTATGGCGTCTTCGATGCCAGTCATGTCCAACGGAGTATTCTGCAGTTTCAGAGACAGCTTGCTGGCTAACACATTCCTCAGTTGGGTGACAAACTGTTCCTTATCTTGTTCCGAAAATGCCTCGTATTGAGCCATTATTCCTTGCAACTTTTGTCTAATCTCCTCAGATTCCTCGTCTTCCGGCTGTGTTGCCACCATCTTTTGCAACATTCCCATAACGTCAATATTCTTTATGGATTCCGATACTTTTTCTGTGACTATTTTCCCCAACTCCAGTTTCATACCACCGTCATCGTCTACGTCTATGTCGGCCATGTTCTATAAGGTAAGTTGAAATAAGCGCTAATCCAAAAATATAAACAAATATAAGTATTTTCACTGCCAAATAAACAACAAGTACGAGTCGGACTCGCGCACGTAGGGTTCCGTACAATTGCACCAATATTTTAAATGTTTACTTATTATTTCCTTATTTTTGTACGACGTTTTCCAAGTGATCTCATTTTACAAATTAGGCATCTATAATTCCTAAACTAACAAAGTTATATAAACCGTTATAGTTTTCTTTTAAAGTTCATCACATCATATTTTTGAGCAAGCCGTTTAGCTTTTGAACAGAGAAAAAAGAACAGAAAAATGCACTTTAAAGTTGAACATTTCACAAACGGATACCTTAGTCAAAAAATTGTCTTAACAACCTCTCAATGTATTAAAAAGACCTATCTAATAATAACCCACACTATAGAGTAGACGCGAGAAAAAAATCATCCCCACTTTACGTGAAGGGGAGGTGCCCCAAAAAAATATTTTTGTTGGCGTGGTAAACACAAATATCCATGCAAAGTTTCATTTTTGTAGCACCAATCGTTAGGACGGTAAGACGAAGACGGACAGATGGACACGACGAAACCATAAGGGGTCCGACAAGTGAAATACGGAACCCTAAAAATTATGATATGCGCGATCACAGCGCCATCTTTAACAAAGATTCCTCCATATTTATTAAAGCGAACGCATTAAATGCAATATGCAGTGAGGCTCACTTTTCTATTTTCACTGGCAAATTATGTCACGGGCCACGGCCTGTCGATCTTAAATCTTATTTTCATTTGGCAAATAACCAAAATGTTAACCCGCAAATAGTAACTGTATGTTACAACTTACAATGTAATAAACGCATATTATGAAATAAATATCTACTAATGACAACTAAAATTAAATTATGTTTCAATTGCAACTTTATTAAATTGTAATAGCAAAAGCAATTTAGGATATTAAAATACAATTATTTGCCTACTAAACTGCAGGTATTTTTAAGTTAATACGTAAATAACTTGCACTATTTAGCAGTGAAAATATAATCTTGATAAAATAATTTTGAAAAACAATAACTTACGGTCACTGTATCGTATTACACCTTGTGATAAACTAAATTAGAACAATTATCGCAATTATATTTGAAATGACCGGCTACGTATCGGCTGATAGCAGCGGTCGCGCGTTGATAACAATGTTGTAAGACGTAGTGTTGCCAGCAAGAAAACTACCTACACTGTACGGGAAAATCCCCGCGGCTCGCTCTATTGTAATATACAGGGTGTCCCGTAAACCGACGTCAAGCCGTAAACCCGTGATAGGCCAAGTTACAATAGTTATCAGAAAAATTAAAAAAAAATCCAAGTAATGTGTATCAAAAAATACAAAGCTTTTAAAAAAAATCGAAAAATCGACATGTTGTGGTGGTTTTTTAGTTCCCGGCACTACAAATTTCTACTTTTTTTGTAATTTTTTTTTTTGTATGTAATCCTGAATAATGCTTTAGTAAACTGGTGCCTAAGATTTAAATCAAATGACTCCGACTTGAAAGGAAATGAGGCTTTTTGCCCAAAACAATGATTCGAATTTAATAGTTTGCTCGACTTTAACTGACTGTACTGGAAAAAAATGTACTACGCTTGTTTGGCAGGTAATTTTAAAAGTTGGCGCAGTTAATAAGGATTCCAAAATAGTATGACACTTGCTAGATTGTTTCTTAAATTTTGGACAATATTGATTTTTGTAAAGGAAGTCAGTTTTCGACAATTCTTACTTACTTAAAATGATTCAATTGTACACAGGACTTTCTTCTAAGTGATATTCTGATTTGGATGAGACGGAGAGAAACATTCAATGAGTGTAAGAGAGACAGATATTGACGCCACAAGTACGCGAGACGGGTAGACACAATGCTACTAATGTGAGCGAGACAATGTCGCTATTGTCCATGTTCCCGACGTACAGCATACAAAATACAATAGATCAGTACGTTAATCTACTTCGTTTACTGCGCACACCGTATTCGTTCGTCTTGATTTCGTACATACCACTTTTTGCTTTGTTTATTGGACTCGATTGCTTGTGATTTGGATTTGGACTGTTTAGTTTCTCTTTCAACGACCTTTGCTTTCTCCTGGACTATCGTTGATCGTGTGATTGTGTAGTACCAACATGTCGGTGTACACCGCACAGGAATATGCCAACATGCATCTCATTTATGGTGAATGCCGATGCAATGCTAGTGCTGCAGCTAGGCTTTACCGCCAAAGATACCCAAACACTGCTCGTCATCCCGATCATCGAGTTTTTGCGAATGTCCCTCTGAGAGTGAACGGTGCACGTTCACTCTCAGAGGGACGATTTCCAAGCCAAGTACACAGTGAAGGAAGAAGTCGCTTGCCTTACGATGACATCGTACTACAAGCAGTCGCAGAAGATCCAAGTACTTCAGTACGACAAATCGAAGAAAGCACAGGAGTGCCCAAAAGTGTAGCCCACCGAATCATGAAAAGTCATGGGCTCCACCCATACCACATCACGCGAGTACAAACTTTACTACCCCGGGACTATCTCCCAAGAGTTACGTTTTGTGAAACGATGTTACAAAGACACCGGGAAGATCCACGATTCATAGACAAAATTTTATGGTCCGATGAGTCCACTTTTAAAAAAGATGGGTACATGAATCTACACAACTTACACGAGTGGCATGTAGATAATCCACATTTGATGAGAGAGGATAGATCGAAGTATCGATTCAAAATAAACATGTGGACCGGGATTTTAAACGGAAGAATCATCGGAGCTTTTGAACTGCCAGAAACCTTGAATGGCGACATTTATTTGGACTTTTTAAGAAATCATTTACCAAATTTATTGGAAGACGTACCTCTGCACATTTACAGAGACATGTGGTTCCAGCAAGACGACAGAAATATGCCAACATGCATCTCATTTATGGTGAATGCCGATGCAATGCTAGTGCTGCAGCTAGGCTTTACCGCCAAAGATACCCAAACGCTGCTCGTCATCCCGATCATCGAGTTTTTGCGAATGTCCCTCTGAGAGTAAACGGTGCACGTTCACTCTCAGAGGGACGATTTCCAAGCCAAGTACACAGTGAAGGAAGAAGTCGCTTGCCTTACGATGACATCGTACTACAAGCAGTCGCAGAAGATCCAAGTACTTCAGTACGACAAATCGAAGAAAGCACAGGAGTGCCCAAAATTGTAGCCCATCGAATCATGAAAAGTCATGGGCTCCACCCATACCACATCACGCGAGTACAAACTTTACTACCCCGGGACTATCTCCCAAGAGTTACGTTTTGTGAAACGATGTTACAAAGACACCGGGAAGATCCACGATTCATAGACAAAATTTTATGGTCCGATGAGTCCACTTTTAAAAAAGATGGGTACATGAATCTACACAACTTACACGAGTGGCATGTAGATAATCCACATTTGATGAGAGAAGATAGATCCCAGTATCGAGTCAAAATAAACATGTGGATCGGGATTTTAAACGGAAGAATCATCGGACCTTTTGAACTGCCAGAGACCTTGAATGGCGACATTTATTTCGACTTTTTAAGAAATCATTTACCAAATTTATTGGAAGACGTACCTCTGCACATTTACAGAGACATGTGGTTCCAGCAAGACGGCTGACCGGCGCACTATGCCCGTTCAGTGCGAGATTATTTAGATAATGAATATCCAGAAAGGTGGCCACGAAGTGGTCTGGTACCATTTCCAGCCCGTTCACCTGATTTAAATCCGCTAGATTTTTTTTACTGAGGAGCTGTGAAAGAAAAAGTGTATACAAAGCCAATTGAAAATGTAGTTGAACTACGACGACAATTAACGCAAGCAGCTGAATTAGTTAATAACGGCAGATTTGTCCGTCTGATAAAGCGGTCTTTTTTAAAAAGATGTCGAGCTTGCGTTTATGCTGGTGGGAGGCAGTTTGAACATTTGTTATAATGTAATAAAATATTTTAGACTCCAAAAATTTGTTTCAATTAAAAGCTTCCTAAAAAACACCTTTCCTAAAGTTAAAAGTAATGAGACACTATAGCCCCCGTGGCCCGTAATATTCTTTTACTTCTTGGATTTTGTCTCTCTTACACTCGTTGAATGTTTCTCTCCGTCTCATCCAAATCAGAATATCACTTAAAAGAAAGTCCTGGGTACACTTGAATCCTTTTAAGTAAGTAAGAAAAAATTGTCGAAAACTGACTTCCTTTACAAAAATCAATATTGTCCAAAATTTAAAAAACAATCTAGCAAGTGTCATACCATTTTGGAATCCTTATTAACTGCGCCAACTTTTAAAATTACCTACCAAACAAGCGTAGTACATTTTTTTCCAATACAGTCACTTAAAGTCGAGCAAACTATTAAATTAGAATCATTGTTTTGGGCAAAAAGCCTCATTTCCTTTCAAGTCGGAGTCGTTTGATTTAAATTTTAAGCACCAGTTTACTAAAGCATTATTCAGGATTACATACAAAATAATTTACAAAAAAATTAGAAATTTGTAGTGCCGGGAACTAAAAAACCACCACAAGATGTCGATTTTTAGATTTTTTTTAAAAGCTTTGTATTTTTGAGACATTACTTGGATTTTTTTATTTAATTTTTCTGATAACTATTGTAACTTGGCCTATCACGGGTTTACGGCTTGACGTCGATTTCAAGACATCCTGTATAAGTTCCTAGTACATACACCAATTATGTAATATGTAGCCCTATTCGTAATAATGACATATTCACGTTTTGTAAATACCCAATTCCCATGTTTGAAAATTAGGTGTAGGTTGTACGTGTATACAACTCTATGTCATATCGGCTTCCCAAAAGAATATTATTTAATAGATGGCGCTAAGTGCGATAAAATCATAAAAATAAAGTTTTATTTTCTGTAGTACAATAGGTATTATATACTTAGTCTGGCCTTTATGTTACAATTAAAAATAAACAAAATATTACATTTGAATTTGCAATCTGTCATTTTTATATGATTGTTCATTGTGTTTTCTCATTTTGGCGCCAATACATTGTACAATATTTTGCGATATTAAAATGGAGTGGGGTGATAAAGATAACCGAATCGCTGTGACTGCATTACACAAAGTAGGTATGGAGCCAAATGCAATTTTTAAAACTCTCCATACGCTTGGTATTAGTAAAATGTTTGTGTACCGGGCTATTAATAGGTTCAATGAGACCTCCTCTGTTTGTTACAGAAAAAGATCTGGCCGTCCACGTAGTGTTCGTACGAAAAAGGTGGTCAAAGCAGTAAGGGAAAGAATTCGAAGAAATCCTGTCCGAAAGCAAAAGATTTTATCTCGGGAGATGAAGATAGCACCTACAACCATTTAGCGTATTTTAAAAGATGACTTAGGACTTACAGCCTATAAGAGACGTAAGAATAGGGTGAAATCGAAACAACTACTAAAGCGGTACGCAAAGGGAGGTCACAGAAAAATGTTGTTTACGGATAAGAATTTTTTTTAAATTGAGCAACATTTTAACAAACAAAATGACCGTATTTATGCTCAAAGTTCTAAGGAAGCTTCCCAATTAGTCAACAGAGTGCAACGTGGGCACTATCCGACTTCAGTGATGGTTTGGTGGGGTATTAGCTATGAAGGAGTGACTGAGCCATACTTTTGTGAAAAAGGTATCAAAACATCGGCACAAGTGTATCAAGATACCATTCTTGAGAAGGTAGTGAAGCCCCTTAATAACACCATGTTCAATAACCAATAATGGTCCTTCTAGCAAGACTCGGCGCCGGGTCATAAAGCTCGGTCTACGCAGTCTTGGTTGGAAACGAACGTTTCGGACTTCATCAGAGCTGAAGACTGGCCGTCTAGTCCCGATCTTAATCGTCTGGATTATGATTTATGGTCAGTTTTAGAGAGTACGGCTTGCTCTAAACGCCATGATAATTTGGAGTCCCTAAAACAATCCGTACGATTGGCAGTGAAGAATTTTCCCATGGAAAGAGTGCGTGCTTCTATTGATAACTTGCCTCAACGTTTAAAGGACTGTATTGCAGCCAATGGAGACTACTTCGAATAAGCTTTTTATATTTTAAATTGTTTTATATTTATGTAATAAACTAACACACTGTAAAAGTAATAAATATTATTTGCAACAGTTTATTTATAATTTTTTTTTTCTTTGTTTCAGTATTTATGGCAAGACTTGGTATATAATAAAGTTTTATTTTCATAGTACAATAGGCTTACGCGGCTTAAGGCCCCCATAGACGAGAGGCCGATCGTTTCAGTTAGAACTGACGTCATTTCGGCCTGAACGGAATCGAGCACACACACGGAAAAATCGCATCAGTTTGTTCTGGTTTGCCGCAAGCTACGGTCGTGTTTATTAATTGTGCTTTTTATTTTTATGTTTATATTGTGTTAAAATTAAAATATCGCTTGTACACGATACACGCCCGCACGGCCGCGGTTCTGGCGAGAACTGAAGCGATTTGTCACACATGGTCCGTTCAGTCCAGAATTAATAATGCCAACTTAGTTATTTTACAAAGTTTTACTACCTACTAAATTAAGTACTTTCCTTATTAGGAATTTAGTTGTTAGTAGTGTTTTAGTTGGAAAGAGCCAGACAGACAGCAATCATAATATGCAAAATGGCTGGGATTAGGCACAAAAAAATATATTTTCACCTTATAATAATACATCGTAGCATTCGTCCGTAATTTTCTTAAAACTACCCGTTTACTTACTATATACGTAATATTTCCTAGTATATTTTAATTTAATGATAAAATTTATAATATAATTCAATAAATAATAAAAGTTTAATATAACAAAACCTAAAATGCAGTGATTTTTTGGGGGCTTTAGGGATTCCTAAGTTGAGTAGCTTTTTTGATAGGTTTCAGTATTCTTTTAGTGGTTTATAGTAGAAATGGACGCGAGTTTAGTAGTTTCGCAGGAACAAAGCTGGCAACACTGGATCGAATCACTTCAGTCCATCCGGGCGACTGATGCGATCTCGAAATTGCACACAGACGATACGATTTTGCATCCCATCAGGCCGAACTGAAGGAAAACCGGACCGAATATGGCGGTAGGTACTGTAGGTACTGTTCCGCAGATCTCACGCTTCGCCACTGGAAGTCTTCTTTCCTGATTCCTCAACACCAATTCTTGTAATTAACTTACACTTTCATTTTACTTTTATTGAATTATAAATTAATCGTCTTGATATCATAAACTCTAAAAATCAGTTTATTAGCTTTGGACCAAATTTTTTATAAGAACACCATTTTGCAGTTTTAACATATCGGGACTGGTTCGTTACTGTATTATTGCAGGATTGAATTAGCAGAATAGACCTTCTGTTCTTCTGGATTAGCATATTCTTAGCCTATATTATATTTATCCCTGCTACGTTATGGATAGCTTTTAATTTTCATGTAATGAAAATGAACGTGTAGGTGAATGTGTTTTGGAAAAACGGTACTTTCTTTCCTGCGGGCTTAGCCAAAATAGTTCGTTGCAAAATAGTTCTTAATCCATGGTAACAAGGTCGTCAATAGAAGTCAACATTTCTAAACAGCCATATTTTTAAAATGGCTGCCGGGAAATCTTCTGTCAAAAACGAACAAATATTCAAGTAAATGACTGGACGTAAAGAAACTATTTGTCTAGGAGCGCCAAGATGTGGAGTAGTTGACATTATTGTAAGACTATTTGACATTGAATTAAGAAAACGTTTCTACTTTAGCTGTCAAAAGAGGCCATTTTGTGAGCTCATGCTCGGGAAGAAAATAAATGTTGTTTCTCAAATCGAAGATGCCTTACAATAAGGCCTATTTTGCTCCGAGTGATATTAATTTTTCAAGCTGTCATTTTGTCGATTCTTCGGTGTTTCTAGGCCTGCAGGTCTTCTTAGGTTCCCAACTTCCTATTAGTATCGTCTCTGTAATCGAGAAATAGTGGGGACTTCTTTTGACTTTTCTGTTCCTCTTAGTATCAATGGCGAGTCATATTTTCGAAAAGGACTCACAAGTAGTTTCTCCTTTCACTTTTCTCCTTTTTTTCCAGTATTTTTGCAGAATCTTTATACTATGTAGGTATACACTAATACAAGCTATCAGTGGCGTGGGGTCCATATAACTCCATTCCTATCGGCTTCACTTACCTTTTGAAGACCCTCATCCATATCCCTACCTATTATACAGGCTAGGGCTTTCCTATAAATGAGAATCAGCCTTTGCCACTGCAATTACATGTACAGGATCATATTTTAAAATCATGGATAATTCTGAACCAATGGCGTGGACTTACGTGAAAACCGATGTTTAAATATAAAAATCAGTTGTTTAGATTAGTTAAAAAAATACGTTATCTTAATTCTTAAACCTGTGATAAGTAATTAGGTATTATAAGATAATGTAAAATCTAATTATAAAATCATTAAATTAATCGAAAAATCTGAGTAAAAATTGTTTTGAAATAAATAGCTTTGGATTATATTGACCAGGACCAAGTTGACGTTCTTAAGACAGCTTGCAGTGTCTGCTACCAGACACCCCTAACTGGGCCGCTGCTGTTATCACTTTAGTGGGCCCGGCGGGCCAGTACTACAGCGGAGGAGGAGACACCATGGTTTTAGTGCGGTAACCCCAACCTCGCTCCAGGCGAGTCCCACACACCCGTCGGCCGTTCCGTCTCTGCCGATGCATAAAACATTTGCTCATTAAAAAAAAGAGGACAAAGTTGTCGCCACACTGGCCACATTTCATGCTTCCAGACCAAGTGATTATGATTAAACACCAATGTAGGATAACATTGATTGAGTATATGTGGCCGTTATACCTTTTTACCACAATTTTGATGGTCCACTATGACCACTTTCAGTTGTTTTCGTTTACATGCCTTCAATTCTTGAGAAGGTAGTGAAGCCCCTTAACAACACCATATTCAATAACCAAGAATGGTCCTTCTAGCACTACTCGCGCCGGGTCATAAAGCTCGGTCTACGCAGTCTTGGTTGGAAACGAACGTTTCGGACTTCATCAGAGCTGAAGACTGGCCGTCGTCTAGTCCCGATCTTAATCCGCTGGATTATGATTTATGGTCAGTGTTAGAGAGTACGGCTTGCTCTAAACGCCAAGATAATTTGGAGTCCCTAAAACAATCCGCACGATTGGCAGTGAAGAATTTTCCCATGGAAAGAGGGCGTGCTTCTATTGATAACTGGCCTCAACGTTTAATCTCTCCATTGGCTCCAATACAGTCCGTATTGGAGCCAATGGAGACCACTTCGAATAAGCTTTTTATATTTTAAATTGTTTTATATTTATGTATTAAACTAACACACTGTAAAAGTAATAAATATTATTTGCAATAGTTTATTTATAATTTTTTTTTTCTTTGTTTCAGTATTTATGGCAAGACATGGACATGGTACAGTGAAACCTAGTTTATTGATTTTGAATTTGTACCATTTCAGGTTTTGATATATTACATTTTCCAATTAGAGAGGTTTTAAATTATATGTCTTAATTACAAAGACTTCCCTGTTATAAAGGTCCAAATGTACCATTATTCCAATAACAGATCTTTGTACATAAACGTGTCGAAAAGTGTCCCAACCTGCTAAAATGTCTCACTTGTACAGGGAATTAAGCTATAGATCCCCAAGGTAAACAACGAAAAAATCCTAGTAAACAAATTTAATTTAACCAGAGGTCCGGTTCTCGTATTTAACTTAAACTTTTAACTTACCATCAATTTATTATAAATTAATCATCCTGTTATCATAAATTGACCGATAGTCGGTATTCTACTACACTATTTTACTTACTTACTTACTTACTACAACTATTTTAGTACATTTAAAATCCAACCATAGTCATTTTGAAATTACATTGACTACAATTCATAATAAAAAACTTGAGAGTTGTCAAGGGACACCCGGATGGAACGAAGTTCCTTTCGATTAATTAGTGAAGGATTTGTAATAAAATTTTATTTTTTAGTTAGTTTTTTTAGTTTTTTAGTTATTTAAGTTATAATAATATTTTTTTATTATTAACAAATATAATGTAATATAAACTTAATCAGTAGGCTCAATTTTAGTAATAATTGAGAGAGAGAGCGAGAGACAGACAGAGAAACACGCGCACGCCGCACGGCTTACAACTATAGCAAAAAGTGTCGTTACAACTTTTAGTCTTAATTTTTTCCGTCTAGCCCCCTTTCGCAACGCGCAATAAGGAACTTCGTTCCAATTATAGCGAGTACAAACACGGAAGGAGGATATACATGGAAGTCAGAATAAAATCGAAGCCGTAGGCAGCTATTTGTCTCACAAAACATCAAAGGCAAAAACCCATAAGAGTGAAAGAGAAAGTCATCTCCATATCTTTTAGTTTTTTTTAAGGTTGGGTCAGGTTTTTTTTTCTAAGGTTTTCGCAAGTTGGCGTTTTTGGAGTCCAGTTTGACGATGTTGTAATTACGACTTTATAGCGCTTACAAAGTGACATTTTAACAGGACAGGATAACGCTAGACAAACGCACACTGCACAACAGACTGCTACCAAATTAGAGGAGCTTCAATTGGACTATTAAGAACTTAGAATTGTCTTAACATCCACCGTACTCCCTGGACCTTGCTCCAACAGATTACTATTTTTTTTCGAAATTTGGATAACTTCTTGCAAGGGAAAAAATTCAACTCCGATGGGGCAGTACAAAGCGCCTTCCAAGATTTTATTGATTCCTGTCCGAATGGTTTTTTTAGTAAAGGAATCAATGAACTACCTATGAGATGGCAAAAGTGCATAGATAGCAATGGTAGATATATACTTGATGATTAAATAAATTATTTTAAAAATTTTAAGATTACTTAAAAAAAATCGACTTTATGTTCGTCCTTTACAAAACGCCAATTTCATATGTAATGACCTAATATAATAGACATTTTGTATAAATCGCAGAGGTTGTGTATTTACATAGTGATATTTTTGATATCGATAACCCTTCGAAATATTATAAAGTTTAAAGAAAGAGACGCTTAAAGAAAAATATTTTGCCTACTTTATATTTACTAATTAAATAATTATACAAATTGGTAAGATCTAATTAAACTTAGTAATAATAGTGTGGCGTATTCTTTTTAATTCCTGCAATGGAGTAACGGTTAAACATTATCACAAAAGCATGTCACAAATTTTAAAATTTTACCTTGTTTTTGGTTTTTCAGAGAATAAGGTGGCCTTTTGCAAGGATATACGTTTTTTAATGGACCAGATAACGAGCTGACTGATCTACTGATGGAGAGCTATTACCGCCACCTGTAGATACTCGCAATGGGAGTTACAAGTATGATCCCGGTCTTTAAATCCGCAACCACCCCTTGAGTATCCGGAGGCTGTGGTATTTATCTGATCCAGCCGTACAATTCGTGCCAAGGCATGGCCTTCCCACGTAAACGGACTGCTGCTTATTCTTTCGCATAGTTAGCTCCATGCTGCGGTGACAATCTGTGAGCTTTTTGGTGTTTTCGTAACTTGTAAGCTAACAAATGTTGTGCAATTGTTAATAAATAATAAACATATTGATATTATTTTTTTCATTTATCTTTTCATGTACCTCACCTCGAGGGAAAAATGCACAAAGTCAAAACTAGTCAAAAATGACAGTCTATACTGTTTTTATAGCAATACAGAGATTGGAACTGACAAGTCGATTGGACGATAGCCTGTATAGTGTATGGCTATTAATAGCTGTTAATAAAGACGAGCTACCCCCTACAGACTTCATTACGGCATAAATTAATAAAGTAGTCGATTTTGCTGCTTAAATTCGTTTTTGATCGACTTATAATTTATAAATCACTAGCGAGTAGCGACCCGCCCCGGCTTTGCACAGGTGCATAGATCATTATTCATTACGCATACCTTCCTCTTGAATCATTCTATCTATTGGTTGTATACCGCATTAAAATCCGTTAAGTAGTTTAAAATATCTAAGCGAACAGAAATCGGAAATGACTTAATTTTATAATACGTAAAGATTAGCATTTTCTTCTTCATTTTGTTTTTTATCGACATAAAATGCCGACTAGGGACGGACATCACTGGCGTACGGCAATATTTACATATGAAGTTGCTGTCAACTGCTATCATAAATGTAACGAACAATTAGATATCTCTTTATTCCTCATTGGCATACAGTGTCGTATAGGGGGATAAAGAACGATATATGATTTTCCTCATGCTAATAGTCGGGTATCTATGCTATGTTATTGCTCTGAGAGTACAAAGACAGTTGTTACTTGACGTTTGTACGATCCAGTGTTACCAATTATTGTCAGTTAAGGCGCGTCTCCTGCTCGTGTCTTTTTTAAACATTACACAAAATCATCGAAATTTGAGGGTGGCTATGCACATTTATGTACGCATACACAATGTTTTTGTCTTCCGAGACGGAGGGAAAATATTCCCCGCGCGGGTAGAGAGGGAGGGCGAAAGTGATTTGTACGTAAATAAATATTTCTCTTTTTGACACGACAAGGACCGTCGGGCTACTAAGTACTGCCTGGTGACGGAAAAAGAATCGATATTTTTATACCACTTACGCCACCAGATGACGTTTTGTGTGAGTTGGGTCTGCCCCCTAACGGCAGAAAAAATTATCAAAAACCCTCATTGGAGTCAAGCAGACTAATCATTGGTCTCGCTGGGCGCAGTGTTGCCAATTTAGCTACTTTATGGCTAGAGTTTAGCTTAGCTAGTTAGACATTTTTCAATGTTAGGCAGCCACAATTTATTAAAACTTGTAGCTAAACATTTTAGCTACTTTTTCTATCAACTTTTAAGTGATGTTATTACAATTTGTACATTAATTTTTTTTACCCATTTATGGTATTTTCAATGTCAAAAGTTTTGACTTTTGAACAAATGAAGGTTAAAAAAGCGTGCTATGCCGCTACCACACTCTAATGCTGAAATAGAACGACTGTTTTCCCAAATGAATGTGGTTAAAAATAAGCAAAGAAATCGCATGTTAAGCACACTAAATTCAATCCTCTGCATTATAGACCTATGTTATATATAAATTTTGCCTAAAGAAATATTAATTAAAATGGGCACTACTGTTAAATATAAAAAAAACATCGAGAGACGATTGGACTAGTTAAGATTTTTTATTAACCAAAAAGTTAAAAATATTGTTAGTAATAATTATTGTTATTTAATAATAATTAAGTATATATAATTAAATACTGTTATTATTTAAAAAGAAATAAGACTGATTTTTTTAATTATCTTTAGGTTTTTTTCATATGAATTACGCAAATGTGATAATTATATTATGGCTTTGTAGCTGCCTACCAACTTTTAAGTAGCAATTAGCATTTAGCTACTTCTAGCACCTTTTTTGAGGAAAAAAAATTGGCAATCTAGCAATTTTTTGCCACATGTCTAGCAAATTTCAAGTTGTAGATGATAGCAACACTGGCTGGGCGCCCTCAAAGCGAGACCAATCAAATATCTTTGGAGTCTAGTTTATAAATATAAGAGACTACCGTTTTCTATGGATAAGTGGTTCGTTCGCTCAATCTATAATCAAACTTCGATACAATAATAATCGATCTTCTGGTTCAAATAATCCTATTAACAGAGGTAATTCGATGAAAAACTGCCGGGACCTCATAGAAATTCTCAATAATAGAGGTTTCTCACTTATCCAGGTCCCAAATAACCAGGTTTCACTGTATTATAATAATTGTAGATCCTTTAAAATTTAATCTGAATTCTGAAACTCACCCATATGTTACCAACAATGAAGCTCGTAGGTCATAACCAAGATAAACTTTGACACAAACCTATCTTTTTCAAAAATAAATTACTTACATATTATGGAGAAAATGAGAAGTACGAAAAGCACTGCCATATAAGTCCCGGCTCCTCCGAAAAGTTTCGGAACTCCGCCGGACAACATGTTTCGAAGATTGTCTCGCAAGTCCTCATTCATCTCCGTAGTTTCCAGCATGTCCAGGATCTCATTTGTTGATGGCATCTGATCTCCATCCCCCTTGAGCATCTCCTCAAGTTTTTGCATTCTCTCAGCGTCCATGTCCGCCATATTGCACTCGTTCTTGAAGCGACTTTGTGGTTGAAATAAGTTCCGACTGGTGGCAACGCTAGCACAAGTGTTATCTGTTGATTGCGTTACGAAACGTGGACATCCACGTTGTAATTCTCTCTGGTTGTAATTCAGAAGCGGTAGCGTTTTGTACGATATTTTTTTATATAATTTATGTTTTTACATCAATAAAGTAGTTACATAGATTAAAAGGCAACATTTAAAGATTGATTCTATCGACTTATTTCGTTGAAGGATAACGAATTTTTATTAGAAATAAGAACAAAGAAGAAAAACATAATTCTTTTGAAGTTTAATTATGTAAGTAGGTATATGATGAGTCATGCGACTAGAGAAAAACGGGTTTGTGAAAGAGTTCCTGTTAAAACTAACAATATCCAGCCCTATTTTCCTTTTTGGGCCTTATTTTCCTTTTAACAAGGGCTTTTTTCCGAAAACAGTTATAATTTTGTGTAGACGCCATAAACAAAACAAATAAGACAGGTTTTATTTTGAGCATTATTACATAATTTCGCATGGGAGTGTGGAATAGGCCTCACAGAAAACCGATGTGACAAAACTGACTTTCTCTTACTCTTGGGTCTTGGCGAAATTTCCTCTTAGTCAGTTCAAATATACCTATCCAACGATATTTAAATATAATATAACATAACACTATAGAAAACTTAGGAAAGACTCACGTCTTCAAATCGAGGCTACAAGTGTCCTGTGTCCACACCTTTGAGTGCCCTATTGGGGCACCCGAGTTTCACATTTGACAACATAGACAGTATTTCACTGTAAAAGTACGCAAAATTATGACAGTAAGATTGAAGAGGTATAATAAAAGGTACCTGCTTCAGAACAATTTTAAAATACAAATAACACAGGCCTACTATAATGCGTAGTTCGATCGTCCACATCGTAGTTCGTAGGATGTTCACTAGATGGCGGTACATATTCCTTTTAAGAAGAAATTCTTTGGCTAAATGTATACATTATATCCTATACTTATTCCTTGTGTCTAAATCTATGCACATAGCTTGTTCATATTGAGTAGGTAGACCAGCATTCATACATTTCTGCCCATCCTCCTTTATGTAGTTTAACAAATTCGTGACTTGCAAAGCCTTGGATGTAATAAAAGATATGGCACTATTGTATCATTATTACACAAAAAATAAATACAGTTTTATTATACTTTCATTGCCAGAGCTCTTTTGTTCTTAACATGTTCACTTCACACTGCAACATTGTTTGCAATGAAATTAAATCTGTTGCTGGCTTTTTTCTGAAGGAAATTAACTTACAAGATTTGGCTACACTCAAACGGACAGGTGAAAGGAAATAAAAGCATGTAAAAATAGTTAATATTGTGCTACTCCAAATTTCATCCAGATCAAATGTAATTCAATGAGTATTTTTATTTTTTATCAATACATTTTGACACGACCAAAGTAAGATCAGAGTACACATTGTCCAAGTGCCCTCGTACAAGCTAGCTCGTATAAATAGAACACGGTCCTGGTCAACTCGGATCATATGCCGTCATCCAAATACACTCAATGACTTGAGCATGTCCAAGTAGATATCCAAGTGAACTTTGTTCAACCATTGGAACCGTTGGATTCGTGTTCCGTTTAGAATCAAGCGATCTACTGATTGAAACTGTTGACTGACTTATTAACGGAATAATAATTTTGTAGGATTTTTGGTGTTTCAATTTTCAAAAAAAAATTTATACTAAAGAGTCCAGAATGTCATAAAGAAACAGGTTTTTTTATTTCATTATTTTACGAAATGTTTTCTTTATTATTATAATTATTAATTAGTAGAATCAGTCTTCAGTCTAAGGGCCTGTTTCACAATGTACTGATAAGTATCAGATGACAGATGATAAGAACCAGAGACAAAACTTCCGAATAAGGTATTCAACTCTTTATAGGCGATTGTAAAACAGGGTAAATGTAATAAAATATTGTATGTAAATAAATATGTAATAATGTAAGAAAAAGATCTAATATTATTAAAAAATAATGGGAATTAAAGCGTGAGCCAACAAAATATGTTAAATGTGTCTTCAAAAAAATACATTGCAGATATATAACTTTGTTGCTTAAGGGCTCATGCTTGAGTGATCTACTGATTGATAAACCTAATCAGCTTAGTGCACATAGAAAACAAACAAATAGATACGACATTTAAATCTACAGCTCCCTAAGATCTTTCAATCGTTTGAATGGTTCAATCAAACAGGTCAGGAATCAGTACCAATCTGAATCTCTAAAATTATTGAAGGAACAACACATGCTTACACCAGCAATGAATTTATTATTTCTTAAATTATTACACTTGGACTTGACCTGTACTGACATACCTACCAGTTATGATTATTGCTTGTTCAAGAATATAAAAGTTTAATATTCATTTATGACACAGAGGGATTGAGACAAAATATGTTTACAAATAATATTATGTCCCAAGGTTTTTCTGCTGCCATTGACCACCGACAAGATCCTATACTACTAGAAAGATTTACTTTTAAAGTTATAAAAAAAGAATATAGTAGTAGTTATAAATATAGTTAAAAAAAGTCAGATAAAAGTAGACCAGACGGCATACCAAATGAAGCCTTAAAATCAGCTAAACATCTACTAGTTACTTACATTACAAAACTTTTTAACAAAATACTGGACAACAGAAAAATACCAAAAGAATGGGCACATTCGGATATCATACTACTATATAAAAAAGGTGATCCGGCTGATATTGGAAATTACCGCCCCATTAGTTTACAACCAAATATTTACAAACCGTTTCCCTCTTGTCTCGAAAACCGCCTTAAATCCTATACAGAATAGCATCAACCAGTAGAACAAGCAGGATTTAGACAAGGTTTCTCAACAATTGACCACATATACACCCTTGAACAAACAATAGAGAAATACGAAGAACAACAATCTCCACTCTATCTGGCCTTCATAGACTACACTCAAGCGTTTGACTCAATATCGCATGAAAGCATATGGAAAGCTTTAGAAGACTGCACATACCAAAAGAAACCATAGAACTCATAAAAGATATCTATGAAAAAAGCATAAGCAGAGTTAAGCTAGAGAAAAAAGGCCCAGAAATCAGGATTGGAAGAGAAGTAAGACAGGGAGACCCACTCTTACCAAGATTGATCATCACTGTCCTTCAATATATAATGAAAGGCCTATAATGGACAAGAGAAGGTATTTTCATTTCATAAAGGGAAAATACCTAAATGACTTGCTGATGATATAGTGTTATTCTCAGAAACACCGGGACAACTACAAAATATGATAACCGATCTCAACAACATCAGTCGTAGCATTGGCTTAGAGCTTAATACTACCAAAACATAAGTTATGACAAACAGAAAGAAACAACCAATAAAAATTGATGACAACACATTGGAATATACAATACGTTAGAAGAATACATTACCTTAGCAAACAAATGTCTTTCAAAAGAACCAAGCATATAGAATATAGATGAATTAAACCGGCATAAAAACATAATGTGGAAAAAAATGTGGAGTTATAAAGATATTTTAAGTCAAATTTACCTATCAAGCTAAAATCTATAATCCTAGATTCGGGCCTACTGCCATGCCTATCATATGCGTACCAAACATGGATCTACAATAGAATAACTGAAACAAAAATTCAAACATGTCAGAGAGCCATGGAGCGAAGCATTCTAAACCTAAAACACATAGATTAACAAAGAAACACAGAAATAAGAAGACAAACAAAAGTATAAGATGCTCTAATTTACTGCAAAGGAATAAAAATTTAAATGGTTGGCTCATGTCGCTTGTATGAGCACAGACTGATGGTCAAACAAAGTAATGCACTGGTCTGGTCCAATTTGAAAAAGAAAGCAAGGTAGACCCCCTGAAAGATGGCTTGATAATATCAACAAGTTAGCAGGAAACAACTGGGCAGGAAAAGCCAAAGATAGAATACTTTGGAGACAAATGGAGGCCTTTTCTCAATAAGAGGTCCTGAATTAAAATAAACCACAGTGCACTTTATGTAAATTATTTATTAAAAACAAATAAAGGCTTTATTATTATTATTATATCCCTTATTCATAATATCATTAAGTAGGCTTTATTTATCTCTCTTGTTGTATGAGGTGTGAATATAAAGGGAATCACCAAATACGAAAATCAATCTTCTTTTTACAAGAAAGTAAGGGTTACTCAATTTTATGAAAAAAATATGGTACCTACCTACTTATATACTTGGCCTAACAAATTATTTTTTCGTAATTAATACAATTTCCAGTTACTCAGTGGTGACAATGTGAAGGTAGTTTGTATTTCAAACATTACTTTTTATATCGTTATGAACAAGAATGAAATAAAATATAATAATTTAAAACTTACCAGATAAACTAATCACAATAATGCCCGGCAGAATAAACACTGAGTTGGAGAAAGCGTGCTCCAATGGACCGTCCTGGCCCCCACTTAGATCAACCATGTTTAATACTACAAAATAATACTGAAATATTCGAGGAATCTAACTCAGATCATTTAAACATTTTTCGCAGAGCGTTAAAATTTAATTTCTTCTTCTTCTTTAAAATGGCCACCCTTGGGACCTTGAGGAATAGCCAGTGTCAGTGCAAGTACAAAACAGGAATGTCAAATCAGAAATATCAAATGTCAACTTAACTCCTTTTCTGCTGTTACTTGGGTGCGTTCCACTAAGCGTTCACAACGATCAAAATGCTCTTTAGTCGTTCCACTTAACGACCGCGGTCGTTGTGGTCGCGGCGAAAACGTCACTTATGACGTCATGACTTACGCTCACGCGAAGCTCACGACGACCCATCTAGGGTGCGTTCCACTAAGCGTTCACAACGATCACGCTCACGACCGCAGTTTTTCCCGTTCCACTTGCTTGTGAGCGTTACTGTCGTAAACTCAAGTGGAATGGATTATAGAGCGTTTTGAGCGTGGAGGTAAATAATACAAACGCCGAGTTAATAAAAAGAATGCAAAAGATTTAAGAGGTTAGGTTAAAATCCGTAAGCCTTGAAAATAAACATAATTAATTATTGTTTAAAACGATTTATATTGAAAAAAAAAAAATTATTTTTTTATATTTAATATTAGTTTAACCTCGTTAAACTAATATTAAATATAAAAAAATCTTCATCAATAATATGATCCGTGACATCATCAGAAAATTGAAAATTTTCATCAGCACGATCAGCAGACGTTGATGTTCCGGGTTGTTCATTTAAAGCTCTGTTCAAAAGTTATGTCGCAATGCTGTGTCTATAATAAAAATAAAATTTTCATCAGTGTTAAACGTATGTAATATTTTTTTCAATAAGAAAACTAATTTAAAGACGGCTAAGTTAATTTTCATTTCTAAAGTTAGGTTATATTATTGGCAATCAAGGAAAAATGTACACATGTCTATTAATTATAAACTACAATTAATTTTTCTAAGCTTGTTTCACATAATTCTATCTAATTCAATAAAATATTTACCTTTGGAGGCACGTTGAGCATCCGCTGCAGAAACATTCACTTCTACTAAAATATCTCTTTCCGCATGAAAAAACGTAAGCTTAACGGTCGCCATTTTTGTTGCTTTGAGTTTTGAAAACGGCGCTAATATTCTCAACGATCACTTCCACCCACCTTTTTAGATGGGTCGTCGTGAGCTTCGCGTGAGCGTAAGTCATGACGTCATAAGTGACGTTTTCGCCGCGACCACAACGACCGCGGTCGTTAAGTGAAACGACTAAAGAAGCATTTTGATCATTGTGAACGCTTAGTGGAACGCACCCCTAAAAAGGTGGGTCAAAGTGATCGTTGAGAAAATTAGCGGCGTTTTCAAAACTCAAAGCAACAAAAATGGCGACCGTTAAGCTTACGTTTTTTTATGCGGAAAGAGATATTTTAGTAGAAGTGAATGTTTCTGCATCGGATGCTCAACGTGCCTCCACAGGTAAATATTTTATTGAATTAGATAGAATTATGTGAAACAAGCTTAGAAAAATTAATTGTAGTTTATAATTTGTTCGGTAATAACTTTCACCCAAAAACGTTATAAAGTTATCTGGAACTATAATATCAATGGCCTAGCACTCAACCGCGTGCAATTAATAAAGGACTTAGGCATTTCTTTGACGAAAAACTTTCATTTCGAGCTCATTATAGTCACATAATTAACAAGGCAAATCAAATGCAGGGATTTGTTCTTAGAACAACAAAGGAATTTAGAGAACCTAGAAGTGCTCTATATTTATATTCAGCCCTAGTGAGAACAATTCTAGAGTACGGGAGCCCTGTATAGTCGCCAAATTACCAGACACACATAGATAACATTGAGCGAGTTCAAAGAAAATTTCTCAAACTCGTTAGTTACCGACATAACCCGGGCCGAACAGGTTTTTAGAATTTGAAATGGAGACCCTTGAAAGCCGACGCATTTATTTCGATTTAATATACTTTTACAAAATTATTCATTATATTATAGAATCTCCGGATCTCCTCTCTAACATTAACTTTAATACTAAATTTAGCGCTCGCAGGGCTAAACGCACTAACGTTTTTGTTCTACAAGTGTATAAAAATAACATCTCCTACTTTAACCCGTTGACGCGCATGGCCAGGCAATACAATGATTTTGCTAAAGATTATATTGAATTGAACATTTTTAATAAAAACTCTAAATCATTTTCGACAACTCTGAAAGACATCCTCCTTAACCTGTTTATTTAGAACAACTTTTAAGTATGAGTACAATATAATATTATTATATAACACAATATCATGTTATTATTATTATTATATTATTATAGGAACTTAAACTTGTTAATAAATTTAGATTAGTTGTATGCACATAGTTTTACGTTACAATCCAGCTTAGATACCAATGTAAACAACCGCCTTGTATTATTTTGATTGTACTGTGTATTGTGCTTTTCAATAAATAAAAAAATAAATAAAAAATTAATAGACATGTGTACATTTTTCCTTGATTGCCAATAACTTAACCTAACTTTAGAAATGATAATTAACTTAGCCGTCTTTAAATTAGTTTTCTTATTGAAAAAATTATTACATACGTTTAACACTGATGAAAATTTTATTTTTATTATATACATTGCGACATAACTTTTGAACAGAGCTTTAAATGAACAACCCGGAACATCAACGTCTGCTGATCGTGTTGATGAAAATTTTCAATTTTCTGATGATGTCACGGATCATATTATTGATGAAGAATTTTTTATATTTAATATTAGTTTAACGAGGTTAAACTAATATTAAATATAAAAAATTAAATTATAATTTTTTTCAATATAATTCGATTTAAACAATAATTAATTATGTTTATTTTCAAGGCTTACGGATTTTAACCTAACCTCTTAAATCTTTTGCATTCTTTTTATTAACTCGGCGTTTGTATTATTTACCTCCACGCTCAAAACGCTCTATAATCCATTCCACTTTGAGTTTACGAGAGTAACGCTCACAAGCAAGTGGAACGGGAAAAACTGCGGTCGTGAGCGTGATCGTTGTGAACGCTTAGTGGAACGCACCCCTTGTCTCATATAATTTTATACAAAACGGCGCATTATTTAAAAATAATGTACATATTTTGGTTTTACATTGACAAAATTGATTTGCTAATTTTAGCTACAATTTAATTAATATTATATCTAGCAATATCCCGCGAAAATTTTTACCATATTTAGTTGTTAGTATGCATAGACTAATCATTGGTCTCGCTGGGCGCTCTACCGAGCGAGGCCAATTAAATATATTTATTAGTATGTTACTCAGTTGCTGTTACGAGTATAGGTTAGGATAGTAGGCTAGGTAAGTTTAGGTTTAGGTTTTGATTAGAGTTGTAACGGAGCTTCTTTTCCGTCTCCACCATTGCGGACT
Source organism: Phengaris alcon alcon (assembly GCA_037179445.1). Classification (NCBI taxonomy): domain Eukaryota; kingdom Metazoa; phylum Arthropoda; class Insecta; order Lepidoptera; family Lycaenidae; genus Phengaris; species Phengaris alcon. Next base: position 1,944,622 of record JAYRCH010000499.1, read on the forward strand.
TCCGCAAATCGTACCTCCGTACATTGAAATATTAGGTCATTTCATACGAAAGTTGCGTTTTGTAAAGGAGGAACATAAAGTCGATTTTTTTACACATAATATATTTATTTAATCAAAGTATATACCATTGTTATCTATGCACTTTTGCCATCTCATAGGTAGTTCATTGATTCCTTTACTAAAAGAATCAATAAAGTCTTTGAAGGCGCTTTGGACTGCTCCATCGGAGTTGATATTTTTCCCTTGCAAGAAGTTATCCAAATTAAAAAAAAAAAAGTAATCTGTTGGAGCAAGGTCTGGGGAGTACGGTGGATGTCTTAGACATTCCAATTGAAGCTCCTCTAATTTGGTAGCCGTCTGTTGTGCAGTGTCTAGCGTTAATGTCCTGAAGCAGCAGTGGCCTAGAACGAATGACCAACCTCGGTTGTTTAGTAGCTAGCTTTTCCATCATGATTTGCAGTTGCTGGTAATAGACATCTACCCTAATCGTCTGGCCAGATTTAAGAAAGCTGTAGTCGTAGTGAACGACACCAGCACTAGTCCACCAAACGCTCACAAATAACTTTTGGGGCAGGCTTTGGCTGGTTCGTCAGGGTTCAGCCGTTGCGATGAGCGTTTCCGATTATCGTACAGGATCCACATTCATTACAGGTAATGATTAGATTTAAAATCCCTTCAATATTGTGCCGGTTGAGTAATGTAACGCAGCAGTCGACGCGCGTTTGTCGATTTGCTGCACTCAATTCATGAGGTACCCATCTTTCAACCTTTTTCACCTTCCCAATTTGCTTCAAGTGGATTAAAACAATTTTATTACTAAGACCACAGCCTGCAGCTAACTCGGACGTAGTTTGCGATGGATCCGGTTCCACAATAGCCTTCAATTCATTATTATCAACTTTGGTCTCCGTCGCCGTCCACGGGGCTTGTTCTGCAGGTCGAAATTTCCAGAACGAAAACGTTGGAATCAAAAACGCACTGTATTTTCTTTTGCGACACCGCCGCCATACACATCATTAATCCTTCTAGCCGTTTCTGCAGCACTGGTGCCACGGTGGAACTCGTACTCGAAAATAATACGATATTTCAAGTTTTCTGTTTTGTAAACAGAATGACGCAAAGAAAAAACCAAGAGGAATAAACAAATGAATTTCGATTTTCGAAACACAAATGCATGAGTAAATAGCGGTATAAATTTGAAATTGGAATTCCTAACCAAAGATATTTTTGAGATCAAAGTGGCCAGTACGATATAACGCCAATTTCATATTATGTAAGAACTTAATAATAAGCATATTATGAACGAGTATATCTACGATTTCAACAATAAATAGTACACCTACTGCGACCAACTTAATATTGTGTAACTCATTACAACCACGTATAAAACGTTTTTTGGGAATCGCCGTTTTTCATACATCGTCTATTTCCATAGAAAAAATAATATTATTCTAGCCATAGATAAATCATTGGTCTCGCCTCAGATTAATAATATTATTCTTCCGTGGGTCTCGCTGGGCGCTCGACAATATAGAGCACTCCCATAAAAAACAGCTTCGTACTCATTAATGTAGTGTGCAAATTTACTTGCATGTGACAAATGCTAGTGTGCGTGAAAAATTCTGATGCCAGGCTATTATAATGTAGCTAAGAAAATACTTACTAGCTTTTGCCCGTGGCTCTGCCCGCGTAAATACAGTATACCACAGGAACACTGTACTTTTATCATTTTTTAACATTTATAATAATTATAGTTGTAGGATAAACAATTAATTAAAAGTGAATATATTGATATATATATATATTCTTATGGGCTTTTTATGGTAGGTACGTATTTAAATGGTAGGTACGTGTATAAATGATAAGGCCTGATTTTAATTTATTTTAATTTACATTTAATATTTATGAATTATTATTTAAATAATCTTAAAGAATATAAGTTGTGTCTGTCTAAAATTTGGCAGGCTAAACTTTAAATTGTATCCCACTATAGTATATTGCTGTTTTAAATTGCTCTTAAAAGTATTTAAAATACAACTAGGTACCATATTGTGTGAACGTTTTGAACGTTAGTGTTGACTGCACCAGAAGCGGTTAAAGATGAATTTGACGAGATCACAGAATGAATATTATATCGAATTTTAAAAATCATGCTGTTGGTTTACATAGACGGTTTTGATGCTTACACAACTAAAAAACTTCTTGACTAAAAAATTTAAATGCGTTCATTGTATTAATAATTTAACACTGTTCTCGTGATTTCCACCAACTTTTTTCTCGACTGAGCTGTACCTACTATAGCAGTCCAACGGTCACATATAATCAGCAGGAAATCTGTAAAACGTTGAGAAATATTGGATATTCAGTTCATAGTTACTTAAAGTCTAGTCATATAGATAGCTAGTCTTTTTTTTTATAAGTAAATAAAAATGTATGCAATTCCAATTTCTCGCTATAACTCAAGATCGGCTGGACCGATTTGGCCAATTTTGGTCTTGAAATAATTGTGGAAGTTCGGGAAATGTAAACGGTGAGAAATATTTGAAAAAAATGTGATAAAAATTCTAAAAACGATGATTAAATTTTCTCATACTAACTGTTCAGTGTCACATGACGGTCATATTATATTTATAGGTATTAGGAGCGTTCAGTTTATCTGTTTGGTTTATTTCAGAAAAATTGGCCGGCCTTAGTGGTATAGTAGGTGTATAATATGTAGGTTATAGGTGTTAGTGTAGGTCATATATGGGCAAAAACTAGCCCGCGGGCCGGATGCGTCCCGCTGTAAGATATGATCCGGCCCGCGAGACATTTTGAAAAAACCCAATTAAAAAAATATTACATTAGGTACTTATACTCACGGGAGTGACAGTGACAGTGCTTCTCAATTATTCTAAACTAGTTTATTCCAGATTATTCCTACATTTTTCCTATATAAGCGGATGGATGGCCCGAACGTTAGTTCAATTCTATTTGAGCTACCGAGGTGATAACTTGGACAAGCGATATCCTAGCGAACTGCTCGAGCCGTCAACTTGCTTTGTGACTTTGTGTGCATCTTTGTTATTAAGTTTATGGAACCAAAAGTAAACAAAAATGATGTCTGGTGGAAAGAAACGAAAAGTAGATACAGAGGGTCGCTAGTTTCAAGGAAAATGGACTGAAGAATTCTTTTTTATCTTGCACAATGGTAAGCCTATTTGTTTGCTGTGTAATGAATCCATTTCAGTAATAAAAGAATTCAATATAAAGAGGCGTTACTCAACTAAGCATGCTACGCTGCACTCCCTGACATGACAATTAAGAACAGATAAAATCCAGAAGCTGACCGCAAATTTGGAAAAACAGCAACAAATGTTTCATAAACAAAGAACACAACTTGATAATGTTGTGAAAGCTAGTTTTATAGTTAGCTCAAAATTGGCAAAGGCATTAAAACCATTTGCCGAAGGAGAATTTATCAAGGAGTGTATGTTAGAAGTTTGCGGTATTTTGTGTCCTGAAAATAAAAAATTAATTTGAAAAAATTTGTTTGTCAAGACGAACTGTTGTTCGACGTATAGAAATGATGGCTAATGATATAAAAACAACATTGACTGACCGTATGGCTGGTTTTGAATCATTTTCCATAGCATTAGACGAGAGCACCGATTTGTCTGACACAGCTCAACTGGCTATATTTATTCGAGGTGTTGATAAGGAGTTCACTGTTACTGAGGAATTGCTTGCTTTACAGCCGCTAAAAGGAACCACTACATGAGAGGATATTTTTCTTGAAGTTCAAAAGGTATTCACAAGTTTTGACTTGCCATGGTCAAAATTAATATATAAACTCCTATGCACTGATGGTGCACCTTCTATGGTCGACTTACGTAAAGGTTTCATCCTAATTTTGAATGAAAAAGCAACAGAATAAATGTGCAAAAAGATGATTTGATAGTCCTTCATTGCATTATCCACCAACAGAACTTGTGTTCTAAGTCCATTCGACTCCAGAATGTTATGAATGTGGTAGTAAAAACCATCAACTTTATTCGATCCCGAGGACTTAACCATCGTCAGTTCAAGGCGTTTTTGGATGAAATATCAGCTGAATATAACGACGTAACATATTTTTGTTAAGTCAGATGGCTGAGCAAAAGAAAAATGTTGAAACGGTTTTACGAGCTTAGAAATGAGATAGCAGACTTTATGAAAATAAAAGATAAACCACTATCTAAATTAAGTGACCCAAAATGGATATGTGACTTAGCATTTCTAGTCGATCTTACAGTCTATTTGAATGATATAAATTTGAAACTTCAAAAAAAAAGGACAGTTAGTAACTAAATGATTTGTACAGCCATTTGAAAGCGTTTCAGATCAAACTACGCTTGTGGGAGTCACAGATGCTGTCTGGTAACAGTTACCATTTCAACACGCTCTCTGCGTATGAAAATATTGCTTATGCTCAATATGCTGAAGAACTCAAGTTACTGTCGGAACAATTTTCGAGCAGATTTAGCGACTTCAAAAACATGGAACTGTTTCATATTATGTGCTAATCCTATAAAATGTAATGCACAAAATGCTCTAATACACTTACAAATGGAGTTGATCGAGATTCAAGAAAACTCACTCCTAAAATCCAAATTTAAAGACGTAGAGTTGTGCGATTTCTACAAAAAATACCTAGAAAAAAGACAATTTTCCGCAGCTTAGAAAATTCACAAGAAGATTGATTTGTGAGTTTGGCAGTACTTATAAATGCGAACACTTCTTTTCATTTATGAAAGATAATAAATCAACACATCGTACAAGACTGACTGACGATAATTAGGAAAATTCTTTACGTCTTTGTATCAGTGGAATTAATCCAAATATCGATGGATTAGTTTCCCAAATTCAAGCTTAAGTCTCATTGATTTCGGTGAATTTAACTTTCATAATTTGTAACAATTGCAAATTTAACGATTTAATTATAATGTACCTAGTTAGTTACTTACCTTTTTTTTTTTTTCATTTTGTTATTTTAATAAATTCTACTATAATAACATTGTCCTATTATTTCATATCTAATACCTATCGCAAAAATATTATCACTACTTTAAAATGCACTAAGTACCTAACTACCTACTTTTAGACGCGGCCCGCGAACTTATTTGCACGCTAAAGTTTGGCCCTCAACATGACAAAGGTTGCCCATACGTGGAGGTAGTTATTAACTTATTAGTTAAGACAATAACGTGTCTCGAGGCAGCTAGTACGATTATAATAATAATAACTAACTTTTCATATTTTTCGACCTCTGCGCGTTGCAAATAATTATTTAGTTCCTTTGATTTTCAACTTGATTCTTGCATACGTAGCAACACAGAATGGCGTTTTGAGTTCATGTAATTTTATGTTGAAATTCCGTAATTATACGATACTTACTGATGATCCCAGTGTCCTTCTTATTTCGTCGTATTATTTTTACATAGTTTCACTCGCAACTTGACATTTTTTCCGATTATAACTAAAATTAAATATAATATTCGGGATGTAAGCCTGACAAAGATTCCAATATTACTTACTGGTTTGGGTAAGCCGACCTCAGCTGAGTATTTATTGCAGTATTTGACAAACACGTCAGCGGTGTCTGGTAGAGCGCCCAGCGAGACCAATGATTAGTCTATGATTCTAGCTCATAATTTCTATTCCCGGTGTATTTCGGGATCGGTCCTTTGGTGACAGCAAATATGATTTAAAGTGAACATATTGGCAACCAGTAACCACACATAGCTGTCGAATCTGGGTCAATTTTGGACATCACCTTTTATAAATAAAGAAATTGAGTAAGAGCACTGTGTCGGCATATGAGCAGTCAATAGGAGTACCTACTAGCTCAGTGGTCAGTGTCTACTCAGTGATTATAAGACCATTGTCTTGGTTGCAAGACTCAAAATATGGCATGCAGACAAGAAATAATAAAATCCATGGATATGCTATGTTTTAATTTCATAATACTTTATAGCATACAATTAAATTATTTTTGGTCAACATTAAATTTGGTTGCCCCGATGTGGTCGCGACCACGATGCAAGCAAAAAATATAGTTATACAATGTCAGGGCATCCGGACGATACTAGGTGTTATAAACCGTAGCACGATACACATATAGACAACAATACTAGTTTTACAACCTTGTTACACCTGAGTCGAACTATCGTATCACATTTTTTTCTCTCTGAATTAAGAATTGGCCGATGCTTTCATTCTACATACAATGTTATTTTGCATTTTACATTTGATTATGTGATTTGGTTAACAATGAACCACTTTGTTCGGTCTTCAAAAGTATTTGACTACTCTAAGAAATTCATTAGTTTTTTTATGATTTTATTTAAAAAAGAAATGCTACCACAATGTAACTCGAAACGATTATTAATTTACAAAATTTACACTTACTCTAGACCTATGCTAGAAAACTAAAATTAATTTACTATTTTAATAGCAAGCTAAAGAAAAACGACAAAACGTCACCAATGACCATCATAATATTTACAAGTTTGTGAAAGCATCGAACATATTTTGATGCTAATTTCTATAATTAACTAACTAGCCTAAAATAGTAATAAAACATCCAGCTAATGTAAAAATTGTCTCGATTTTGTGGCTGCGGTTTGTCATTAATAAAATTTTAATTCAACCACTATTTTTTTGTATATTTTATTATTTATTTTTATTTACTTAAGCACCTAACTACTCGTCATTAAGTCATAAGAATCGTCTGGTTTGCCTAGTACCTAAATGCTACAATTACACATATTGCTGTATACAGTACTCATTTTCGTACGAGGGCCGTATTCAAGAAGCATAGTATTCCATGTCTGTCCTGAATGTAAGAAGAAGACTGTGTGGTCACGCTACCTCACTGCGGGCAGACTTTACATGCCTTTGAAGATTATTAGTTTTCCTTCTCCTTTTGATCGTCCGTTTTGTCGCATACACTTTACTTGTTTAATCAGAGCCTTTAGCCAAGTAGATTCCATACCAACAACCCTTCAGACTTTAGCTAAGTTTGACATAAGCATCGTTAAGTGACACAGTGATGCTTATGTCAAATCACATACATTTTTGTTTACGAACTTCGTCGTCATAATTAGCGATGGCAACATAGCAAGTCTCTGAAGGGTTGTTGGTATGGAATCGAAGCTAGCTTACAATTCTTCTTTAAATAATTATTATTTACAAAAATATTATGAATAGGTATATTTATAAATTACTAAAAATCCGAAGTAAGCCACATTATGGGGAATGATATTTTTTAAATACATTTAATTAAGTATCGTGTGCCTCGTAAAAATCTTAGGTACTGTATTTATGCAACATGTGTAATTAAGTATTCAGATGGGAAAAAATGTCGTAGTGGTCATCACAGCCACATAAAACTACAACAAAATTAACTCAAAGAATTATTAAATTAAAATAATATGTTCAAAGCAACAGTAATAATTTCATTCCAATCAACATTTTTACAAAAATATAATTATAAAATAAGTAGATATACTTTTCTAACTTAGTTTTTTTACCTCTGTACTTTTTAATCAAGTTTTTTAACTATAGAAGAGCCTACTCTCTATTCTAAACATAAGTATTAACTATTAATTAAGAAATTGTAATAAATATGAAAACAGAATAGCGGCTTCTACTATAAGATGCGAATCGTGGTAATATTATTATAATGCATTTAATTTAATCTTTGTTTCTTAAGTAATGTTACATATTACAGTGGTGAAAATCGCAGCATTCTACTGAGGCAGCCACTTAACTAGAAGAGGACTAATAAACAAAAATACTGAGGTGCAGTTGCCTAGTAACTGCGAAGATGTTATTTCAAGCATTTTAGGATTAATACACAATTTGCAGAAATGCTAAGTCTAAAAAATTATATATTTTATTACAAAAACAAATTTTAAATCAGTGGACGCTGCTAGTAAGAAATTGCAATTACAATAAATGCCAAAATATTCATTTTCTTATTCTACACATTTGCATTTGCTCAGATTGTCGTTAAAAAAACAGAGGTTTATGAAATAATCAAAAACTTTTTGTAACAGTCGACAGTATATAAACAAAATGTTAAAAAAATCGAGCATTTAAAACGACAAAAGTTTACGGCCTATCTCCCTTTGCTATAACTATTCCACAATATTTATTTACATTTTGACCTATTACTTTCGACTCTTAAATAATACTGAACCGAAAAGAATTTCTTGAATTTCGCCGTATTATTTTGAAATATTTATACGGCACAACTATAGTAAAAATCTCAGTCTATCTCAGCGTTTGTTTGCGACTTATGCTACTTAAATTAAGGCTCACTTTACGTTATTGCTAATTCATCAACATTATGTTGTAAATGATTAAGATATATTTAAGGCTGAATGGGACTCTTTTAATATACTCCATTAACTATTTATATATTTTGATAAGCCGTTAAGACACATTGAAAAATATTTTTGGTTAATAGAGGTATATTTTTGACAAAAATTAAATGCTTAATGCAATATTTATAAAGATAACATTTTAGATTCATAAGCATTTTTATTAGTTTGTAATGTATTTTTTTTATATTTCAATATCCACATTACTGTTCGTATGAATAGTACTAACAGAGCTATGATTATAAAAAATTGCAAGGAACTTTGAGAATAATAATAGATATTAATTAAAAAACTTAGAACATTCTAATTGTTTTTTTTTACTTAATTTCTTTCGAAGAATGAACAAAGTGGTACCTAGTGTACTTGCAAATTTATATTACAGGCACAGTATTATGGAAATAAAAAATGAAAGTAATTTAAATTTATATACAATTGATTTTCATTTAACTAAATTTTTCCCATATTTACAAAAACAGGAAATTCTATTGGACTATTTCTTACGTAATTAAATGTCAAATGCTAAAACGCTCAAAAGATGAAACAAAATTAGGTACCTTCGTAGGAGGAACAATATTGTTTCCTAGGTTTAATTAAATCTCATAAAATAGTCCAATAAAATCGCCCAAAGCGTTTACAAGTGGCAAAAAACGAGCCAAACCCATCCATGGCGTATGAAAAAAAAACTGAAAATTATTGAAATAAGAATTTCCGGTAGTAACCGTTACACTACACTAGTGAGGTCCGTTTGTTGCTGAGGAACGTCGACACACGTAGCCCTACGGCCGGGGTGACGTCACTTCCCCGGATGCCCGTTGCCAAGTGTATGGTCGGCGACCTGCGAATACGATCCACGTTGAGAGCGCGCACAGCCGTGTGTCGTCGTTCCTAGTGAGGCTATCGCGGCGGCCACGCCGACTGTGACCGCCGCGCGCGAACGCAAACTATACTTGAACAAACTCAACTATAGTTTGATGGAATGTCATAGTTTGGATTGTTATTTTATAATAAATAACAATCTAAACTATACGCAAGTCACCCACCACCAATTTAAGCGAAAAACCCCGACAGTTTAAAAGTTAATATTTGCAACCCTGGTCATAGAGATTTTGATAAGTAGTTTGAGCCCCACAGGATACGATATACACAGCTGCACGCAAACTATCATTTAGCTGTCACAGACAACATTGACAATACAAATCAGCATAATATAAAATGATCACAAGTAAATGATAAAACAGCTAAACAATAGGATAAAATAAACCATGTGCATAAAGACAGTTAAAAACAAAGTGAAAAGCAACAAATCAATCATGCAAATATTAAAAACTAATGTTGACGAACAAACTTTAAAAAAAACTTACTTGCGGCGTGGTCAAATGAAAGTGACCACGTCGCAAGCAGCTTTGGGATCACCATTTACCATTTAAAATATATTTTCAGGACATAATATCATCGGATTTCAAAATTAATGATTAAATTTAAATAAACAAAATCATGTGCATCGACATTCAGCATAACACCAACATTATAAAAGACATCCATAGATTTTACCATTCTCTATGGAGTATAGGGCCATAAACGAGTGGAAATAAAATGAGAGAATTAAAACTAAGGTAGAGAAAAATTATATAAATAAAATATCAACCTGATAGAAGAATTTAATAGAAAAACAACTTTGATTAACCACAAAAATATCTAAATAACATAACAATTAGTAATATATACACATTGATTTAATCTCAGACAAATTGATTATTAAAATATATTTTTTAAACTTTGATATAGCAGTATATACATAAAATATTAAGTACGTTTCGTAACGACATGTCGATAAAACTATTTTAATTACAGTCAAATGGTAACAAAAATGGCACCATTATTTCAATGAATAATCTTCTTACTACATTCATATTATTTACATTTTGACGATACTTTACGTTACAAATGTTGTTTAAAATAATATACGTTGAGTTAACATTATTTCCTATTATTTTATGGATATTTAATACAAAGCTACAGCACTAACTGTTATCATCCTACATAATTAATAGGTACAAAAAAAACATGAAAAAAAAGTAACAGTAGCAAGATTGAGTGTTCTACAATCAATAAAAACAACTGGATATGGTTGAAATTTAAAAAATCATTTTAAACCACCTTTCATCGGTAATGTGAGCATACACCTATGTATTAAAAAAAAAAGACTTGTTGATTGATTTTTCAAATGTTTTTACTGAAGTGTAGAGCTCATTGCAATTAATTTTGTACTTTGAAGTGTTGAAATAGGTACTTATAATATTTTTAAATTATGCTATATTTTATGTTTATGTAATACTTTCAAGTGACTTACAGTTAATGTTTTACGAGGAACAGTATTTTACAAGTACACCCTGTAATATTAATGTTTTGAGCAAAGATACTAAACTATTTAAAAAGAAAATGCAAATTAAATAATCTATCTATTTAGCTATGTTTCATTTAAAGCTGAAATGGTAATAATGGTAATTTTTGAAAAATAAATATATTATAGCCGGTTTAAATTTTATTACTAATTCGTATGAATTTAAAACATCATTTTGAAACTTAAAATGTCTGATGTTTAATTTTTATTCTACAATTAACTTTGTTGTTACCGTTGAAATAAATTTATATAAATATTCTGTATTATTATGATAAAAATATTTGAGAAACTACAATACTATGAAAATGTATGAGTTAATGTTTATTTAACTTAAACCTTAAATAAGAAGAAAATGCCTACCAAGTAAACTAAATCAAGAATAAATGTATATTTTAAATAACATAATAAACAATAACATTTAACCATGAGATTTTTATTTACCTACTACCTATATTAAGTTTTATTAAACCTAAAAACGTATTTTAGACTTACAATCTATAATAGTTTATTCTTGTCACTTTTATAACTATGGCAAGGTTCATATATTAACAAAAAAGTATATCTTTTCTATAAAATTTAAATAGTTTAATGTCTGAGAATATATATATATATATTTCTAGACATCCACTTTAACTAAATACACTACAGTATAACATCTACAGTATATGCAATATAATTTTAACGTTGATCTTTTAGTTATGTAATAAATATTATATTTTAAAAATGGTTTACTTAATTAATATTGATATTTTATAACACGATTTAACCTTTACATTCTAGATCATTTAGTCCGTTAATTTTATAAAGATGATATCTCTATATATATGAAGATACGTAAAACAATAGATTTCCTGCGTTTTATATCAAAATAGAAAATGTAAATCTACCATCTTGTAAATAAAATATGCACCATGTCAAATTTAACAAAATGTAGTGTTTAGGCACTAATAAATATCTAATATAAGAGTTTCAAACGGTATACACAAATACAGCAAGTAAATAATTGTAAAATAAAGTGATATAGTTAAATATGATTCAAAAATAACTTTGAATGATGAATCATTCTTTTAAGTCAAATTACTGGCGTTAACATTTGGTCAATGGAGTGATGTCAATTGCGATTATTTTGTGATATTTTGCTACATAAATCATTATGCTTAATATAATTTTTAAGTAATGTTCTAGCATTAATTTCTTATTAGTTTACTTCAGTTTAATTTGGACATAAAGCTTTATATCTAATAAGTCACTATTAACAACTCTTTCATAAAGAATAAAATGTCTAAATAGTAGTAAAGTTGTTGTCCAGGACTTTGTTTAAGTGATTAGATTGTAGAATTAAATATAACACGTGTGATGTTAAACAAAGCTGTATAAGATTCAGTTTGTATAAATCTTATAATACATACTTACCATTTAATATATTTAAAATCTTTAACGAGTTTTATAATGGAAGCTTCGTATATTGTAATATATATGTATCTAATTACTAATAATAATATTGTATCTATATAGATACAATATTATTATTAGTAATTAGATACATACAAAGCCTATAGAAAATAGCGCAAATAATTGTTACTAATTGGCTCTACTCTGATCGCGTTAAGAAAACATTGAAGCATGCGTACATATTATGGCTTACTTTAATTGGTTAATGTGAACAAGGCTTAAGCGTCATTGGTCAATTTTGATATATGTACGCATTATTCACTATCTTCTTATGTAAATATGCCAAAAACTAAAGTATATAATTATAATGTGTACTCTTACGTTAAAGCGTCAGATTTTTGGGGATTAACGCATGATTTTTAAACAATTTATACTAGATTTCTAATGACTTTGTAAAAGTTTACAATAATGAACAAAAAAGTTCAACTAATGGATAAAGATGCAGGTTAGAAAACATTCACGGTTAGGCCCCAAAAATATTTAAAATGTATAAAAAAATATTATATTTTAACCGCCGCGTCACCACCGTCAAGAAGATCAATGTCCGAGTGTCGTACTGGGAGAGAATAAGCTTTAAAGAAGAATGAGTTAAATGTATATAAAGTACTTCGTAACATCTCAAAAAAATAAGGCAAACTTATTCGTTTTTTTAAAAAAAGAAAAATATAGAAAACAAAATTGGCCGATCATAATATAAACTTCTTGTATTTCTCTCTAATCATCTGTTTGATCACTCCGGCGGCGGCGGCGGGAGTGGTGGCGGCGGCATGGCCGGCAGTGGCGGTGGCGGATGGCGCGGCGCCGGCCGCTGCTGGTGATGATGGTGCATCTGCTGGTGCGGCGGCTGCGGCTGCTGGTGGGGCGGGTACATGCCCCCGTAAAAGTAGCCGTCCATCCCCATACCGTAGTGGTACAGAGGAGGCGGCGGCTGGACCATATAAAAGGGCAGGGGGTTAAACGGGGGCGGTATATTCCAATTGCCTACCTTAGGGTGGGGTGCTTCGTGCCGCTGCATCTTGTGGGGCGGCCCCGCGTCTGGCGGGCCCGTCCTTTTTCTCGACGTCTCGAGGACGTCCTTTGATATCTTGATCTTGAGACCGGACGGCTGGGGCGGCGGCGGGGGAGCGGCCAATCTCTCCTTTGGTATCTTTATCTTCAGGCCGGGGCTGGTGGATAGCTTCTCTCTTGGGATCGTTATCCGCAGCGCGCCGTCCTGTTCGGCCGGGGGCGGGGCCGGCTCCGCCTTCTTCTCTCTCTCTTTGTCCTTTTTATGTTTCTTCCTCTCCTCCTTTGACTTGTCGCGATCCTTGTGTTTGTGTTTATCTTTTTTCTTTTTCTCCTTCTTGTGTTTGTGCTCCGGTTCATCGGCCGGCTGGGGAAGGGTGGGTGCAGGAGGAGCTGGGAGCTGAGGCGGGGCTGGCGGCGCGGCGGGGACGAGCCCAGGAGCGGGCTGGAGCGCAGTTTTCGGCACCGTCACCTCCACCGCGGGCTCCCGCTTCACCTCCACGGGAGCTCGCTCCATGGTCACGGTTATGGGAGCGGGTTTTGCCAGACTCTCCTTAAGCAGATTCGACACCAGCGTGGGGTCGGTCTCTATGCCGTTGATAGGTCTCGAAAGCTCCGGTTTCCGATGCTCCGGGTAGCGGGTCTTGATCGAGCCGCCGCGCTGCGAGTCTCTCACGACGTTCTCATAGCCCGGCGTCTCGTCAATTTTCTTTAGGACGGGTACCAGTTCAGGTTCGGAATTGGAGGGCAACCTCTGTCTAGACTTTAGCGGGTCTTTGCTCGGCGGGGACGAGAACGGCGATAGAATGGCCGGCGGTTGCATGTCCCGCACCACCGAGGTGGGATCGGGGCGTTTCTTGTGGGGACTCATCGGTTTGGGTTGCTCCTGAGGCTGGAGGCTCGGCGCCTGAGACATCGGGGGCAGGCCAACGTTGGGCACACTCGGTCTAGATTCGGGTTTGGGTCTCTGTTGGGGAGGTTGAGGCCGCCTAGGGGCTGAGGCCGCCGCCGCCACGGTAGGTGTCGTGGCGTTTTCCGGTGAGAACAGAGACGGCGGTCGTGTTCTCTGAGGAACCACTTCAGGTTGGTGGGTTGGGGCGGAGGTTGACGGGCCGGGCATTTGTCTGTGGTGTCTGTGGTCGTGAAGCGGCTTGTGGTGAGGGGGTTTGTGGGGCCAGGGATGGGGAGGTTTGTGACTGTTGTGACCGGAGGGGGGTCGGTGGTGAAGCGGCGGCTGCGAAGGCCGGGAGCTGGGTTGCGGGACAGGCCTCTGCGACTGCTGGCTGGGGTGAGGTTGCTGCTGTTGTTGTTGTTGTTGCTGCTGCATGGCCTGTTGGCGCCTCTCTCTTTCCTCCCGCCTTTCCCTCTCTTCCCTTTCCTTCTTCTCTCTATACAAATTAAAGTCAATTTTCTGTGGTTGACTCGGTGGATTTTGAGGTGCAGTTGTGGCTGGTACGTAGCCACCCGGTACTGGTTGACGACGTCTTTCACGTTCATATTCTACAACAAAATATACTATATAACAAAATATATAATATATAATAAGTAACCAGTCGCAATCCCAATTATATTATAAATACACGTTAATTTAATAACCTCAAGTTTAGAAAATACGCATCGCGGCAAAAATAGTACCTTTATCAAATGATTTCTCCATTTCTTCGGTATTGGCCAAACTGTGTTTCTTCTCAAATGGTGAATTTGCGATCGATGACGAACTATATGGGTGTGCATTTGAATGCGGCGAACTCCCACCTAAAAAAAATTCAATGTTATTTTATCATTCACAAGCAAATTGTACTACATATTTTTTCTAGCTCTTATAATACTTACTGTTGTTTGACATGGTCATCATTTTCCTTTTGAGTCTGGACGGACATTTATCAAATATATGCAGAAACTCAGCGGTGAGTCTCTCTAACAGCTCAGTGGTGACCGAGCGATCTACGTATGAGAACCAATGCCGCCCTTCGTGAGATTGTGGTATCTGAAAATTTGTGTTTTGTATAGTTTGATTTTCTTCATCTTCGTACTCGCATGGTGTGTAACTTCAGTTTACTAATTGCATGAAAACTACCTTTACAGATTTTAACTTTGATATGATTTTATAAAGTAGCCGAAACGTCGCGTAGGGGGAATATTGTAAGAAAAAAAAATATTTAAAAAAAAACGTGTGCGTCTCGGGACGCCCGACAGAAGTGATAACTTAAATTAATCTTATTCGTTTTTCTTAATATCCTGAGATGTGAAAATGTAACTTTTATTTAATTTTAAACTATCTAAATACGATTGTGAACATTATTTATATTAAACTGGTATAAGTTGAACTATTTAATATTGAAATTATTTATCTTGAGAAAAACTTAGGTTATTACTTGAATTTTATGTATATTAATATGTGTAAGGAATGGTTATTTATTAATAATATCTTGATACGTGGGTTAGAGTGAGAGAGAAGGACCTTCCTACCGCTGCCGTATGCGTGAAAGAACGGGAAGCCAGACAGACTGGCGCCGTAACGCGTTATGTAACGAAGAGGTGTACCGTCCCATAAGAAGTTATCACTTCAAAAACGCGTTAAAATCCGCAAAAGCAGTTTTATTTGCAAGAAGTGTTGTTGTGTAAAGATAAAGATTAATCAATTCAGTTTACTAACTCAACATATTTTGTGAATTTTAAAAAGTTACTAATTTAAAATGGATGATGGAAATACTCACTGCCCAATTGCTCCATTTGGATGCTAAATGTATACAAAAACAAGCCACAACTGTCGGTCTGTACTGCAAACACATAGTAGTCAGGTGTAAACTGTTGGACGCCATAAAGTATGACGTCTGCGCCAGGTCTTTAGGAGCTGGGGAAGAAAATTGACTATTATGCAACTACACACACAATTAATTCTCTTTTAAATATAATTATGATTGGGTTCGTAAATTTAAATAACAGAGTGTTATACAAACGACTGGTATTTAGAGTTAATTTATTACAGAATCTTGCCGTTATATTCCAGGAGCTGGTACGAATTTTAGGGTAGGTACTTGAGGCAAACTGGAAATTTGTGAAATTTCAATTTTTTTAGACCCCTTTTTAACAGAGGTGTTTTAAGTTTTACGTGGCTGTCTGTATGTGTGTGTGTGTGTGACTGTGCTTAAAACATTGTTTACAATATTTTGGGAGTTTACAAAAGCATTTTAAAATAACCTCAAATATGGCCTTGTTGTAGTTTAGAAAATCATAATAAGTATATATTAGGATGGTAGGATCATCCTTATAATAAAGACACATTTGTGTCTGAGGTGCAAGTAATTTTTTTGTATTTTTTATCATACTGCATATCTAATAAACTTAATACTGTATTATTATTATTACGTAGAAATTTTGAATTTGCCGTAATGTTAAATAAAATTATTTAGTTTAGTAATTATAATTTAGTATTTTTAAATTAATAATTTACACTGAATATGCGGAGCCATTAGGGACAATATTTGGACAATTTTAAACAATAGATATTTAATCCTAAATATCTACTGTTTAAAATTAATTAAATTCTAAAATCAAATTAAATAGTAAAAAAATAACTAAGCAATACGTCGTAATTAAAAAATCATTAGTTGATATTAATTCATTATTTATTATTAATGTGATTTAATTTTTAATTGATTGTTGACAATTTTAATGAAAAGGATGAGTATTTAAAATTATTCCTAAATAGAATATACTTATAACAGAACTTTTGTTGTTTGCTAAATTATTTAATGAGTCTACCACCCTAAGTGACATTTTTTTTAGGGTTTTAAGTGCCATCATAATTAAGTACTGTTTTTATGATTGTTTCGTGGGTGAAAACTAGCAATACACAGTGCACTGGAAAACTAAGAGTAGGAAGTGGCTCCTGTAGTTTTTATTTAATGAACATACGCACATCATTTTCAGAAACCAAATGAAACGAACTAAAAAACTAAATTATTATCAATAGTTTATCACACTGTATTGAAATGGTAAATATTAAGGACGCGTTTACGAAAGTTGTTTGACAGGTTCCCGAGTATGGACTAAGAATCTTTAGAGATGTTTTGTGCAATAAATCGCGACAGTGACCAAATAAAATAATCCTTATTGTCGAGTTAAAGATTCATAGCAAAACACGTAGAAATTTAGAGACTTTTTATGCTCTTTCCAAATCAATTTTTAATATTGTTGGTATCATTTTTAACCAACTTAAAAGTCATTATATCCACTATCTTAAGGCATTTTTAAACAATCAAAATAAATTACATAAAAGCTGGAAATTTATACTAAACACGACCTTTTTTATTAAAAGACACTGGCGAATCCTGCCCGATTTTCTACCAAGAGCGGTCATGATTCGAACATAGTTATTATATAAAATCAGAGAATTCATGTGTATAATACGCACTGTTGTCTATGGTTATCATGCTGTAAATTGTCAATTTGAGTCGTAAAAGCTCCATCTAGAGGTCCAATATTAAGATTTATTTCTTATTGGAGTATAAAGTTATTTTGTTTTTCTAAAATTCAACAGATGGTACTAGTAGTAGTAGTTTTATGAAATAAAATGTTACTTGGGGTGTGAAATAGATCCCTCTCTACAATTTATATATTTATACCTAAAAAATTAATGATTGTTTTTGTTTTCGTAACGTGAAAGCGACATCTATCATTTATCTGTTAGCATATTGCGTTTCCAAACAAACTAGTTATTAATTTTATTACGTAACTGATATCACAACTAACAGATGTAGCTTTTCCGCAAACCGCCACTAGTGCCCTAGTTATTGAACAATAGGTTAAGTTTTATTTAATCAATTATCTTATATCCTCCCGAGTTTGATGTATATTTTTTTTTTGTTCCTAACTTCCTATGTTCATAAAGTACAACTTACAATAAATATTTTTTGTGGCCACGTATTTTAATTACCAGCCAATAAATGTATGGCAACTTGCCAGTCTCCTTTTGGGTGAAGACGATCTGGAAAATTGTTTTTGCTATACTAAAAAAAACATTTTTATAGAATGTTTTTAACCATATTGCAGATTTTATTGCGTCAATTGTTAGTTTTAAAGGATTTGATTTAATATTGTGGAATAATCGATCGAAAAACAGCCAATTTATCTGAAATTTGTAAACACGCCCTTAATAATTATATGGAAAATATTGGATAATGATGCACACACGTTAGAATGATTATGTGTTTCTATGTAATATGTAAACTATAACATACCTGTTGCTATTGCAATAAAAAATACTTCTCCGTCTTATTGTCGATGTATTTTTTTTGATTGGCAACACCATCCCCGTCTAGACACTGGTTTTGTTACTTTCATATCATACAATTTTATTTAGAGCTTTTTAACATCCACTGTTATTACTACAATTGGTATAAGTAATTCTTAAGATTTATAAGCATGCTTTTTTCAAAAGATTTAAATCATAAAGTAAACTACAATCATACACAATGTATAGAAAATATAATTTTAGGCAGTATGTTATTTAAAATAATACATTTAAAATAATACTTTGCTTTATTAAGTTTTTTGTTTAAAGTCCAATAAACATAATTATGTGACGATGAAATATTATGTGAAAAAACCTAAAGAGATGGTTGAAGAATTGTCTACAAATATTTTTACATTTTTACAAACTACAAATTTTGTTATACTTGACATGCAATTACTAGATCTACAACCTAAAACAGTGGATGTCGAGTCACTAAGTCTCCAAATATAAATCCCAGTCATACAAGCTCTAATATGAAAGCCACAACCAGTCGAGCGCGTAGCAAGGAGACGGCTCACCTTTGACAAGGTGGCATGTCCGCACAACGTATGTGTGTGGGTGGTCGATCGCTACGTCAAACCCTAAAGTCTGTAGCAGGACATTCTCATTAAACACTAGGTCTTGTGCCTGCAACGAAAGAAAAAAATCTTACTATAATCGTCACCATGTTTTAAATAATAAGATGACACATATTTTTAACCCTTACTAATAAAAATATGTATACAGTGGATAAGCTATACAATGTTTTGTCCTTGTCTTATACGTTGGAAAAGTAGCTAGACAGACAAGGACAAAAAATCGTTTAGCTTATATATGCTGTATAAATATTTTTATTAGTAAGTGGGTAAAAGTTTAATGGCCTAAAAGGATTAAATTAACTTTTGTATTTGACATAATTAAACATCAAGGAAAATAAAATGCAGATTGTAGTTACAGTGTAAACTCTTTATACCGAATTTTAAGGGACCGAACATTTTTTTCGTTATAAGGAGGGAAGAGAAAAAATAAACCAAATTTAACCATCAATTACAATAATTTCTAATTTTATTACTATCTATAGGTAAATTATTCTAAACACATAATATATTCTGTTTACTTTGTCTGACGTGTTTTGCTATGCCAATATTTGTTTTGTATTTTTTTAAGTATTAACTATTTTGTGCATGTCTTGGTATGTGGTGATGTGTGGATCCACCCTCCACTTGATGTTCTTCATGAAACAATAAGAATTTTTCTACAACTTTGGCGGCATCGCTTCTGTTTTTCCAAATGGTAGCAACAGTAGGATGGACTGAGGCCTAAACGTCTTCCAACAACGCTTCTATCGCACGTATCAAACAAACTTTTTCGTATACACAACGCTTTTCTTTTACTGGCCATCTTGACAGTTTCAAGGTTGGTTTACGATTAATAATACACGATAGGTGACGATGGTGCGTTTAGTAACCGAGACCAAAATTTCCTACCGAAAAAGTAATGTAAGAATATTGGCACACGTGTTAAGGTGATTAAGAAAAGCAAGACGGCTGTTTATGACCTCACGTAACTTTCTTAGATATTTCGGCACCTCAAAAGATTAGTTTTGTAAGATGATTATAAAAATAATTACACTATTAAATATGTTGTTGATGTCTAAATCCTACTAATATTATAAATGTAAATGTTTGTGAAGATGGATGGATGTTTGTTACTCTTTCACGCAAAAACTACTGGACGGATTTTGATGAAATTTGATATAGTAGTAGCTCGAGCTCTGGATTAAAACATGGGCTACTTTTTATCCCGAAAAGTACAGTTTTCCCGTGGGATGCTGTATTTACGCGGGCGGAGCCGCGGGCAACAGCTAGTATGAAAATATTTCTTCGTAATAGAGAATGTCTGTTGCGTTATAAAGAGTGAATGTATGGGTTAATATAATGTATTATAATAAATAATGTATGTATGGGTTTTGTTCTAAACCAACCAAATTGAATTAATTTCTATGTTATAGAAAGTTTTTCGTTATAACGAACGACGTTATAAAGAGTTTACACTGTATTTCAATTCAAGTTTGCACAGATATATATATATATATATACAATCAATATGTGCCACATGATCTTGATTAACCTTCAGTATATAACATTAATCAATGCAAGTGCAAAACAAAATATGTAAATGTAATATTATGTAGATATTGTTACCTGTTCTTGATATTGTTCCGAGGTAAGGGCGTTCACACCTTCACCTCTGTGGAGGCAGACATGGGCCACTTTTATAACATATTCCAATTTCCTTGGTTGTTCCTCTACCTGCAAAATGCATATTATACTTTTAAATTATTTACGTATAACACTGGGCAACAGCATTTTTGTGTTCTGGAATTTTGTGACTGTTTTTTACTAATTCGAGGTTGTTAGTTTCTTATCTGTGGTCAGCGTTTTCCTAGCACCTAGCCTACCTAGAAATCCATTAGTAAAAACAAAATTTCAGGAAACTAAAAAGTTTAATTTTGTTGGACAGTGTTATTTATCTGATAATGATAATACACAATTAAATTTTAGAAAACTAGGATGAAGCATTTACAACTTAGCAAATTCTTCAGATACTTGGCACAGGTTCAGATTGACGTGGTGTGAAGCATGATAGATATTATAGGTATTATTATACCATATTACCATAGATATTATAGGTATTATTATACCATATTACCATAGATATTATAGGTATTATTATACCATATTACCATGGATATTATAGTTATTATTATACCATATTACCATAGATATTATAGGTATTATTATACCATATTACCATGGATATTATAGTTATTATTATACCATATTACCATAGATATTATAGGTATTATTATTAATTTAGGAAAACTATAAAATTACCAGCTTATATTAAAATCAATATTTTCAAAATGTTTGAATTGGATTAAAAGAGAAAGTAACATACCTTTGCAGCTAGGAAGAGTGCCGCCGCTGCTATCGCATTCCTGTGAAACTGTGTGAAGGAGTGGAACGCATAGAACCGGTGCATATACACTATTGCTGTATTTATACATAGCTGAGCTCTGTTGTTAGTGCTAAGGAAATTATATGTTCAAAGTTGAAGAGTCATAAAGAAGATCAAATAGGGAAAAATTGAAAGAAATCAGCTTTAGCAGTATTAATTTACATATCAGTAAGCCATAAACTTGAAAAATCTTATCTGATCATGGTTATTTTAAATTACAAATGCCTGCATTTGGAGGTCAAGTCCAGCATAGCCTAGGTCAACATGAAGAAACTTGTAACGTTACAATCATAAATTGATACATACAATTACGTTATACTGGTTGTATAAAGTTCATGGGACACTTATGTATTGTGGAATCTTCTACTTTACTGATGTTAGTAAAGAAGAGAAGTTTACTGTAATTTGCAGAACTAAACACTAATTATTAGGCTAAGTAAAACTACAAAAAAAAAATTACAATTAGGTATTAAGTATTATAATACTATAAAAAAAAAGGATTACAAACTAAGATTAACTGAATTGAATATGAGAGTGAAATGAATAGTGAAAAATAAACTGCTATACTAACAAGTGTGAATGTTGAATACAGTGACTCACAAAAAATGGCACACATTTTTTGTGCACACCATAGTGACTCATACAAAGTAACTGTTGTTGCTCACAAAAGTGTATAGCAGAATTTTATAGAAAAGTAGCTTGCCAAGTCTTATTATTCTATTAGTTTAGTACCAACTTTGTTAGCTGTCAATAAGTTTTGTTTTCTCAATGCATATACAGCTATATGCTTAATAACAGCAATATAAAATGTATAGCAGAATTTAATAGAAAAGTAGCTGCCAAGTCTTATTATTTGATTAGTTTAGTACCAATTTTGTTACTTGTCAATAAGTTTTTTTTTCTCAATGCATATACCAGCTATATGTTTAATAACAGCAATATAAATTGAACTCGATGCCTGACAGTCATTCAGGTTCTATTCTTATACAAAATAATATTCATATTATTTTGTATGTGGACCATTGTTGCAATCATAACATTGGAAATCCCCAAAAATGTTACAACAAGTAAACAAGGAAAAGTTACATAGCATGTGCAGAATGTCCACTGTAGAAATGGTTTTTTACAGAAGAATAGACAAAATGACACGATTGATAAGGAAAATCTGTCGTTTTTATCATACAATCTGTCTGTGTATCAATTTTTGTGTAGATAAAACATATTTTTATGGTGATCATACTACCTGCCGACCAAAATTAAAAACCAAGACATGGATTGAATTCAAATTTAACTTTAAAACACTTATTTCATAAAGTCCAAATATTCATTCCTCATAGCATTGGTAAAAATTACTATCACTTACTGTTTTTCCGAAACACATTTTTTATACTAATTATATATAATTAATGAGGCCCAGATAAGGACCATAGAGTGTACAAGATTAATAAAATTGATATGGTTACATACATAACAAGGTCATGACAAATCAATTTCATCAAATTCTTTGTATAATACAAAACAAAATACCAACATGTTTTTTGATATTGGCACTTGCTACAAATACATTTTCTAAAACTAATTCTGCCATTCAAATATATTCAGGCAATGCTCAGATATAATAATGAAGAAAAAATAATGTTGCAATTCTTAAAAGACCTTTTAATTAACACGCCTAATACATAGACTAAGTATCTGTTTCTTGTACATTTGCATCTTGAGCTTGTTTTACTTTCATGCTTTTACTTATGCTTTTATGTACACTCTTTATTTACTATATATTACTTATGTGCTTTTATGTTTCACTGATTACTTATGCTTTTATGTGCACTCTCTTTATTGTTATTTGTGAAAACTTATAAATGGCTTGTAGTTAACTAGTTTATTTGAATTGTAAAAGTAGCTGTAAGTTTTCCGAACAAATAAAATAAAGTTACGTCAGCTTGGCTTCTACTAATTCAAGTGAAATAATAGTGATGATGATCCCAACCAGGTACTTGAAACAAAGATTATCGATTATATCAATATAATATATACATATACAATAAATGAAGTAATGAAATTATAATATCATCAATGTATCAATAGAAAGTATAAGAAAAACCAAACTTTTTATTTCAAGTGTTTATGAATTATGGATCATGAATCATTTTGCCGCGCAATTTTTACCGTAAACACGTACACTGTAAAATACAAGCTCTATTTTATAGCCAGACAGGTCGATCCCTACGTCAGCGCGCAAGCGTCCTACACAGCTGTCAAAGTGCACTGACCTAAAAAATAGCACGCAACATGCGATCATAACCTAAATGAAACGATATATAATGGAAGAATATATGACTTAAATGATACATTAAATTCTGACCTACCTTTTGTTACAAGGTTTTGGGCTTACATGTAAATTCACACAACGTCACGCGAAAGTGACCCAACTGACGCCGTCTAACTTCATAATGTTTCATCATATATTTATCGTATAACTTATTTAACACTCACTTCTATACATTTCATATCAAACTTATTTAGGAACATAACATAATTTTGATAGAATTAACACTTTTTGCTAGGTTTTGCACGTTTTATCCACATGACTCAACGAAAACATTGCACTTGATTGAAAAGGATACACTTGAAGTCGTTGGCCCATATCTTGAATTAGATTAGCAGCCTGCTGCCGATAGGCAAGCTCTTTATCTGCATCTAAACCGCATTTTCTGCTTGGTGATGATTGTAATTGTTCTTTTGTAAAGTACCATTTTTCTTGTGTTCCAGCCATTGAATGGAAATTCCAATGACTGTCGAAGAGGCACGACGGACAGCTTTGCTCCGTCTATGTGCGTAAGTGGGAAAAAGACAGCACTATCACAGTGGCAAACGGATACAAGCAACAATATCATTTGAGTGATTTATAAAATTAATAAGGCACTTTTGAGAAACACATCCTAAATTACGTTCTAAATAAACACAAAAATGTTATCTGATTTAAAAAAAAACGATATGCTAGAAAATTACTATAAATGAAATAAATGTCACTTTAGTGTAATTACGCTCCGCAAGTTTTTATGCGGCCGCCATTGTAAAAATTTGGTGGTTTCACAGTGAGGTCTCCGGTAACATAATGTTGATCTGCAAAGAATACAGGTACATCTTTGTTTATCACTTTGTTTTATTTTATAGCGTACGCTATACTTTATCGCTTGTATATATTTTTAAGGCGCATGGACCACTTTTCTAGGAAATAAAACGATTTCAATATAACGAACCTAGAAACTCAGTCACACGGTGAAAATGGCCGACTCACCACTGCATACAACACACCTTATTTTAAATTCGTAATAATAGAAAATAATTTATGAATGCTCCTAGCAAGTATACAAAAATGTATGATTTATTTAAATTAATTTTATTTAGTAGCTTGAAAGTATTACAAACTTTTATAAAGAAATTAATAATTAATTGGACATTTATTTGACATGTCCAGATAAAAAATGCGCGCGCTTTTCAAAACGAAAGACGAGCAATATTAAGTGCAATAAGATGCTGATTTTTATTTATTAAAAATACATAACTTTAATATATACTGTGTTTAAATACGATACTAGGTCCGCTGATTAGTCCGCTACATCGTGTTTATATATCTAGAGTAAGAATATTAAAAATCATTCACAGGTAAATTTGTTAATCTATTCAATAGCGCTTATGATTCGCTTCACGCGTTTGCATTAACCAATTATTTATTCAAAGTAGCTATTGAATAGATAAACTACCGACAAATTTACCTCAGAAACTGGGCATTAAACATGTTATTTAATAACAAATTGACAAATATTGTTAATTTCCTCTTGCAGTTGAATATAATCATGTCGCAAACCCCGAGGATAATTCACTTGCCTAAAGTGAGGATGCTAAGCCGCGGGGGGCGGTCTTCATCCATCAAGATAACCAACGTCAAGTCCATCAAACCCCCCGACCCTATGCTGGTCAAAAAACAAGAGGAAGAGAGATTACGTGCACAGGTATGTTTTTTTTGTATTTTTAAATCCGAATAAACTATTAAAATCAGTAGCCAAAGCCAATGAAATTCGCAGTATGATTCCAGCTTCAGCGCATGCCGTCGCACTCACACACGCGTCAATTCAAGTGTGCAAGAGAGCGAAAGCAGACTGCGAATTGAATTTCACAATTCTGGCTTTACACGCTCGCGCTAGACGTATGAATTAAATTATTGAAGAGGATAAAAAAAAAAAAAATTAACTAACAATTAATATATTATAGTTAGTTAATTCGACCTCGATATTATAGATAGTGGCCTAGTTGTCTGCTGTAAGCGCGGAAGGTCCCGGATTTCTGTCTCGGCTGGACAAATTTGAGAAACGAACGTCGCGTTCGTCGTGAATTGTCTGAATTAATAAAAATTAATTTTAAGAATTTATTAATTC
The DNA here is from genome assembly GCA_037179445.1 of Phengaris alcon alcon. Lineage (NCBI taxonomy): Eukaryota > Metazoa > Arthropoda > Insecta > Lepidoptera > Lycaenidae > Phengaris > Phengaris alcon. The sequence continues at coordinate 1,970,623 of JAYRCH010000499.1, forward strand.
TTGGTAAATAAAAAAAATCAAGATACGAATTATTTACTTAAACACTGATACAGGGTTAAATTTTTCAACACGATCTGAATTTTTATGTATATTGAATGTGAACTTAAAGGCACTCTGGTAACTTACAAGTTAGATATAATTTGAAATAATTTAATTATTTGCAGAAATTATTTAAAGTAAACAATTAAATTATAATGCTACCTATGTATGTAAAATTAAGCAGCTTTTTCGCTCGCCTTTAAAGTTGCTATTTTTTATTTATTTTTTGTTACAGCTTAAATGACAAACTAAAAAATTGTAATCGTATCTTTACAACTTCAATCAGAGACCATGTACATGTGTTGTTTGTTTAAAAAAACTTACGCCTAGTTTTACGGTCCGTTTCAATAACATATATAGATATATATGTTATTGAAACGGACTTCATCGTCACTTAATTAAGAGCATACCCCTATTCACAGGCGTTCGCGTGTCGCTGTCTCTGTTGCCTCTGCCGCCGAAATGACAAGGACACCATGTGACTTGAGCTTCATCGTCACTTAATTAAGAGCATACCCCTATTCACAGGCTGTCGCGTGTCGCTGTCTCTGTTGCCTCTGTCGCCGAAATGACAAGGACAGCATGTGACTTGAGCTTCATCGTCACTTAATTAAGAGCATACCCCTATTCACAGGCTGTCGCGTGCCGCTGTCTCTGTTGCCTCTGTCGCCGAAATGACAAGGACACCATGTGACTTGAGCTTCATCGTCACTTAATTAAGAGCATACCCCTATTCACAGGCTGTCGCGTGTCGCTGTCTCTGTTGTCTCTGTCGCCGAAATGACAAGGACAGCATGTGACTTGAGCTTCATCGTCACTTAATTAAGAGCATACCCCTATTCACAGGCTGTCGCGTGCCGCTGTCTCTGTTGCCTCTGTCGCCGAAATGACAAGGACACCATGTGACTTGAGCTTCATCGTCACTTAATTAAGAGCATACCCCTATTCACAGGCTGTCGCGTGTCGCTGTCTCTGTTGCCTCTGTCGCCGAAATGACAAGGACAGCATGTGACTTGAGCTTCATCGTCACTTAATTAAGAGCATACCCCTATTCACAGGCTGTCGCGTGTCGCTGTCTCTGTTGCCTCTGTCTCCGAAATGACAAGGACAGCATGTGACTTGAGCTTCATTGTCACTTAATTAAGAGCATACCCCTATTCACAGGCTGTCGCGTGTCGCTGTCTCTGTTGCCTCTGTCGCCGAAATGACAAGGACAGCATGTGACTTGAGCTTCATCGTCACTTAATTAAGAGCATACCCCTATTCACAGGCGTTCGCGTGTCGCTGTCTCTGTTGCCTCTGCCGCCGAAATGACAAGGACACCATGTGACTTGAGCTTCATCGTCACTTAATTAAGAGCATACCCCTATTCACAGGCTGTCGCGTGTCGCTGTCTCTGTTGTCTCTGTCGCCGAAATGACAAGGACAGCATGTGACTTGAGCTTCATCGTCACTTAATTAAGAGCATACCCCTATTCACAGGCTGTCGCGTGCCGCTGTCTCTGTTGCCTCTGTCGCCGAAATGACAAGGACACCATGTGACTTGAGCTTCATCGTCACTTAATTAAGAGCATACCCCTATTCACAGGCTGTCGCGTGTCGCTGTCTCTGTTGCCTCTGTCGCCGAAATGACAAGGACAGCATGTGACTTGAGCTTCATCGTCACTTAATTAAGAGCATACCCCTATTCACAGGCTGTCGCGTGTCGCTGTCTCTGTTGCCTCTGTCTCCGAAATGACAAGGACAGCATGTGACTTGAGCTTCATTGTCACTTAATTAAGAGCATACCCCTATTCACAGGCTGTCGCGTGTCGCTGTCTCTGTTGCCTCTGTCGCCGAAATGACAAGGACAGCATGTGACTTGAGCTTCATCGTCACTTAATTAAGAGCATACCCCTATTCACAGGCTGTCGCGTGTCGCTGTCTCTGTTGCCTCTGTCGCCGAAATGACAAGGACAGCATGTGACTTGAGCTTCATCGTCACTTAATTAAGAGCATACCCCTATTCACAGGCTGTCGCGTATCGCTGTCTCTGTTGCCTATGTCGCCGAAATGACAAGGACAGCATGTGACTTGAGCTTCATCGTCACTTAATTAAGAGCATACCCCTATTCACAGGCTGTCGCGTGTCGCTGTCTCTGTTGCCTCTGTCGACGAAATGACAAGGACAGCATGTGACTTGAGCTTCATCGTCACTTAATTAAGAGCATACCCCTATTCACAGGCTGTCGCGTGTCGCTGTCTCTGTTGCCTCTGTCGCCGAAATGACAAGGACAGCATGTGACTTGAGCTTCATCGTCACTTAATTAAGAGCATACCCCTATTCACAGGCTGTCGCGTGTCGCTGTCTCTGTTGCCTCTGTCGCCGAAATGACAAGGACAGCATGTGACTTGAGCTTCATCGTCACTTAATTAAGAGCATACCCCTATTCACAGGCTGTCGCGTGTCGCTGTCTCTGTTGCCTCTGTCGCCGAAATGACAAGGACAGCATGTGACTTGAGCTTCATCGTCACTTAATTAAGAGCATAGGGTCTATTCACAGGCTGTCGCGTGTCGCTGTCTCTGTTGCCTCTGTCGCCGAAATGACAAGGACAGCATGTGACTTGAGCTTCATCGTCACTTAATTAAGAGCATACCCCTATTCACAGGCTGTCGCGTGTCGCTGTCTCTGTTGCCTCTGTCGCCGAAATGACAAGGACAGCATGTGACTTGAGCTTCATCGTCACTTAATTAAGAGCATACCCCTATTCACAGGCTGTCGCGTGTCGCTGTCTCTGTTGCCTCTGTCGCCGAAATGACAAGGACAGCATGTGACTTGAGCTTCATTGTCACTTAATTAAGAGCATACCCCTATTCACAGGCTGTCGCGTGTCGCTGTCTCTGTTGCCTCTGTCGCCGAAATGACAAGGACAGCATGTGACTTGAGCTTCATCGTCACTTAATTAAGAGCATACCCCTATTCACAGGCTGTCGCGTGTCGCTGTCTCTGTTGCCTCTGTCGCCGAAATGACAAGGACAGCATGTGACTTGAGCTTCATCGTCACTTAATTAAGAGCATACCCCTATTCACAGGCTGTCGCGTATCGCTGTCTCTGTTGCCTCTGTCTCCGAAATGACAAGGACAGCATGTGACTTGAGTTTCATTGTCACTTAATTAAGAGCATACCCCTATTCACAGGCTGTCGCGTGTCGCTGTCTCTGTTGCCTCTGTCGCCGAAATGACAAGGACAGCATGTGACTTGAGCTTCATCGTCACTTAATTAAGAGCATACCCCTATTCACAGGCTGTCGCGTGTCGCTGTCTCTGTTGCCTCTGTCGCCGAAATGACAAGGACAGCATGTGACTTGAGCTTCATCGTCACTTAATTAAGAGCATACCCCTATTCACAGGCTGTCGCGTGTCGCTGTCTCTGTTGCCTCTGTCGCCGAAATGACAAGGACAGCATGTGACTTGAGCTTCATCGTCACTTAATTAAGAGCATACCCCTATTCACAGGCTGTCGCGTGTCGCTGTCTCTGTTGCCTCTGTCGCCGAAATGACAAGGACAGCATGTGACTTGAGCTTCATCGTCACTTAATTAAGAGCATACCCCTATTCACAGGCTGTCGCGTGTCGCTGTCTCTGTTGCCTCTGTCGCCGAAATGACAAGGACAGCATGTGACTTGAGCTTCATCGTCACTTAATTAAGAGCATACCCCTATTCACAGGCTGTCGCGTGTCGCTGTCTCTGTTGCCTCTGTCGCCGAAATGACAAGGACAGCATGTGACTTGAGCTTCATCGTCACTTAATTAAGAGCATACCCCTATTCACAGGCTGTCGCGTGTCGCTGTCTCTGTTGCCTCTGTCGCCGAAATGGCAAGGACAGCATGTGACTTGAGCTTCATCGTCACTTAATTTAACTATCGTGTCAGTATTCGGCCGTAAATACGAGAATTGGGGTTCTGGTTATAAGTTAAACGATGGTTGTTTAAATTTCCATATTTGAAAAGTATTAAATAATTAAATCCTAACCATGAAAAGAAAAAAAACCTTCACTGGAGGGCGGTATGCATTATGTGAAAAACTGTTAATTTAAAATTACAAAGAGACACTTCAATTTTATTTGTTTGTATAGATTTCTGGTCAGTTTTTAATATTCTTTATTGTGTATGTTAATTTCCTAATTACTTAATGTCATTTGTTTAATCAAATTAAATATGTAATTCTATTTCAGCTAGAGAAAGAGATAGTACTACGTTCGCGCACGTGCTCGCACGAGGCGTACGAGTGCACGCTGCCCGTGCTATCGGGGCGCGCGTACTGCGCCCGCCACATACTGGACGACAAGACCGCGCCGTACAAGCAGTGCGTGCACGTCGTACAAAATGGCGTCCGCTGCTCGATGCCCGCGCCCGCTGACAAGGAGCAAGGGTAAGGAATAATAACAATTTTTATTATTAAATATTTCATTTAATCGGGCAGGCAGTTGAGACAACTGATATTGCCTGTATCAAGTTATGTTATAGCTAGTTTTTTTTACGTTATTTACATAACCTATATATTTATTAGAGATTCCTTCCGTGCGTTTACGTTTAGTGAACGTGAAATGTGACAACGGAAAAAAACACTTCCGGTGCAATAGTACCTAAAGTTTGCAGTATTGAGTTCAAGTTGAGTTCAGTGTCAAAGGTGAGATGTCAGATGTAAAACATCATATGCGACTACGTCACTACTATTAAGGCTCATTTATATTCTGTAATAACCAATATTATTGTATGCTTTCAGGCTGTGTTTCGAGCACGCGCGCGCCGCCCTATACGCTCGACAGCGCAGCGCCGCGCCGCCGCCGCCGGTCACCACGAGCGAGACTCTGCTAAACCAGCTGCAGCATTATGTGCGGTTAGAATCATATTATATTTGCTTAACCAGAAATATAAAAAACTTCGCCGTGCTGCGGAAAATTCACGAAACTAAATTGAAATGTTATAAATGTCAAAACTTCGACATTTAACCAATCACATCCCAGCTTTTCGCAGTGTTGCTTTAATAAAATAAAGAAGCGCACTCAGTGTGGGCATTTTATATTATGACTAGTCAGAGTATAAAAGATTTGTTTTGTTGTTGTGTGTGTGGTGTGGTTTGGCTAATAAAACCAAATTTGCCCGATAATTAATTTTATTAACTTTCCCACATAAGTATTGCTATGATATAAAAGTGCTAGGGAGCACGCGCGGTGCTCACACAATTAGCAATTGTGAACGCGTACTGACTGTATAAAGTAAAGCTAAAGTAAAAATGCTGCAGTGTCATAAAACATCGTTCAGTGTGTTTAAAATTGTTTGATGAATTTGGTATATGCTCGGAGACAATGCTGGGACTGAGCTTTATTCAGAGTTTTAGTAGGACGATAAAATAATTAAAATTAAATAAAAAAGATCACAAAAATATTCGTCTGACTGGGGTACGAACCCGAGACACTAATTTGTCAACAGGCAACGCAATGCAATGCAAAAAGTCAGTCGCCAACCAAGCCGTCTACCGGATTTGACATTTAGAAATCGAAATCACATGTATCTCATTTGACTGTGATTTGGCGACGAAAGAAAAAACATATATTATTATTATAACTTAAAAATGCGTAGTTTCCCAGGTATAACATCTAGCTAGATCAATTTTTGTCCCCCAAAACACCTCGCATACTAAATATCATAGAAATATTTAGCAGCTTGCAGCCGTTTCCGAAATTCCGAGTATATATACAAGATTTGATCGTTTAAAGTATAAGATTAAATGGTATTACAATTCAGGCCGGAGCGCACGCGGACGACGTCGTGCGCGTCGACGGTGTCGGTGGTAAGCGACCCCGCCGACCTCGACCAGGTCACGCCGCACGCCGTAGATCCTTTCAGTGAGTTGTTACAAACTATTCACTTACTTTTAATGTGTTTAAAATGTAGAAAGCTACCTACCTGTGTGCAGTAAGTATGCCCGGGGGCTTAGACAAAGTTCAATATATGAACGATGACGAATATAAAAACAAATAAAGTGTATGAGATTGAACACAATTTTGCAAGTTTTTCAAGTAAGCGCATTTTACATGTTAAGTATATATAACTCCAGAACTTGCAAAGTTATCTAAGCCGTTATAGTTTTCTTTCAAAGTTCATCACATGTACTACCAACATGATTTTTTTCCGATTTTTCGAGCCAGCCGTTTAGTTTTCTTTTTGAGAGGGTAGGACTTTACTTGTACCCCTACAATATTTATATTCCCAGGTATCCAAAAAATATATTTTTCGTGATTTCTTTTTAACACTTTGCTGACGTGGTAAATACACATAAGTATCCATGCAAAGTTTCATCTTTCTAGTATTACCGTTTGGAAGGTAAGCCGAATACGGACGGACGGACATGATGAAACTATAAGGTTTCCGAGACGTGAACTACGAAACCATAAAAAAGGTACAGGAGAGAAAAACATCGCCAATTTTTATGAAAATCTTGAAAGTCCAAAATCTTGCAAATAATTTATTTTAGTGTAAGATTTTTTTGGGCGAAAGTATCAGAAACGATGGGAACTACCACCCCTTAAAGGATTAACATCGACTGAACCTGTAACCCTGTATACATAGGATAGGATACAAGGAATCCTAATTGTTTAATCCAGGCTTTTGTGCATTGTAATAGTCAGCTTATTTAGGCATGATCAAGGCAATGGTCGTTTCTAAACCCTTGTTTCTTAAATATTTCTGTTGCACCGGACCAGATTGGTTGTTTGAGAGTTATTATATTTCATATTTACTTACTAGCTACTAAAATTAAGTTTTTAAATTTCATCCCCTATTACCTTCCTTAGTGGATGCCTACGTCATATGAAAAATACGTGTGCAAAATTTCAAATTTCTAGCCTTAAGGGTTTGGCCTGTGCGTTGATATATTAGTCAATCAGCTTCGCCTATTATATATATACAGAATGACCTGAAATTCGATACATTTCTTTGAAAGATAGAAAGTAGACTTCATTTACAGTAATATTTTTCATGGCATCCCCTATCCGAAAGTTGATATTTACAAAGTTATTGAAATTTCAAAATTTTTTTCTTTATTTTCGACTTTTTGACTTTGACATGACGTATTTTTAAAAATGTTTGTCTTTTTAGTGATTTTTTTTATGTATTTTAACCGTCAATGAGTCAAATAATATTTTTAAGTAATAAATAGGGACTAACTAAGCGAGAATTTTTCATTATGAGACATGAAACAGAATTTTCTTTTAAGAAAAATGCACATTTTTCTTAAAAACAGGTGATTTTCTTAAAAAAGTTGTATGATACAATGTGTACAAATACCTTAAATAACTTTCTTACCTCATAAGCTTCCAAAAAAGGTACAAATATGTACATAAAAATATGAACATGTAATAAACAAAGACAAAACAATCATCAGGTAACGTTATCTCAAGAATTACTCTACCTGAGGCAACCTTTTTTTTCAATTGTTTCCTTTGTCCAAACTTCGGGATGTTTCGGCTACTGTCGTCGCGGCCCTTTGTCAATGAGTTACCGACTGGCTTAGAGAGCAAATTTAGTAGCTAATATTAGTTTTAAGTCAACTATTGCCGTGTACGGACGTATTGTTGCTTTAAACTACACCCTTACTTCTACTTGTGATTTTTTTGTATCGCGATGGCTGCTTTTGAGTACGATGAATACGCTGACATCTTGTTTTGTTACGGACTTTGTAATGGTAATGCTGCTGCTGCTGCACGAAGAACATACGTTGAACGTTTTCCGAATCGACGAGTGCCGAACGTTAGAGTGTTTTCAACAACATTTCGACGAATTCGGGAAAGCGGCCGTGTTGATAGAAGACGTGGCGATTCAGGCAGACCTCGTTTGTATGCTCCAGAAGAAGAAGAAGAAATTTTAACACTTTTTCAAAATGATCCTTCTATTTCTACAAGAGCGGCAGCTAGAAGACTTGGATTGAGTCAATGGAAGGTGTGGTTTACAGTACACACAGCGCGTCTACATCCATTTCACTACACACCTGTCCAAGCGTTGGAAGAGGGAGACCCGGTTAGAAGAATGGAATTCTGCCGTTTTATGATAAATGCAGACATGGAGGATCGCAATTTCTTCTCAAGAATATTGTGGACGGATGAATCGAAATTTGACCCTGACGGGATAAACAATTTCCACAACATACATTACTGGGCATCAAAAGGAGAATTGCCCAGGATGAAAAAAGAAAGGGCCCATCAAACCAGATTCAGTCTAAATGTCTGGATGGGTATAATTAATAATAATTTAGTTGGACCTCATTTTTGCCTCAAAATTTAAATGGTGAAATGTACGAACATTTCCTAAGAGAGGAGATTACTGGTTTAATGGAAGATGTGCCAATAGCAACTCGTCGTAATATGATTTTCCAGCATGATGGTTGCCCGGCCCACTTCCGCCTCGGCGTACGCCAGTGGCTAGACCAAACTTACCCACATCGCTGGATAGGTCGAGGCGGGCCAATTCCTTGGCCAGCACGGTGTCCCGATTTGACCCCGTGTGATTTTTATCTTTGGGGTCATATGAAGGCTTTGGTGTATACTACACCCATAACTACTGTAGAGGAGCTCAGAAGCCGCATAAGAAATGCAGCAGAAGAAATCAAAACTAGTCTTACTACTAGAATAATCAAAACAGAGGTACGGAGAAGACTACGGGCCTGTATCAGAAACAGAGGTTCACATTTTGAACAAGACCTAAAGTAGAATATTTATTATTAAATTTAATTAAAGATTGATGTTTTTTAAACACAATAAACGTAATTAAATTCAAGTTTTTCCTTTTATTTTAACCTTATCGTAAATAAATCGATTTAGACATTATTTCATTTTACTTCTAATATGTTTACTACAACGTCATATTTTTATGTAGACATTTGCACCTTTTTGGAAAGCTAATGAGATAAGGAAGTTATTTAGAATATTTGTACGCATTGTATCATACATTTTTTTTAATAAAATCACCTGTTTTTAAGAAAAATGTGCATTTTGCTTAAAAGAAAATTCTTTTTCATGTCTCATAATGAAAAATTCTCGCTTAGTTTGTCCCTATTTATTCCTTAAAAATAATATTTGACTAATTGACGGTTAAAATACATAAAAAAATCACGAAAAAGACAAACATTTTTAAAAAAACGTCATGTCAAAGTCAAAAAGTCGAAAATAAAGAAAAAAATTTTAAAATTTCAATAACTTTGTAAATATCAACTATCGGATAGGGGATGCCATGAAAAATATTACTGTAAATGAGGTCTACTTTCTGTCTTTCAAAGGAATGTATCGAATTTCAGGTCACCCTGTGTGTATATATATATATATATATATATATATATATACTTATAGATAAAACTTTCAGAGGACATAGACGGTCGCGCAGTCAACGCTCAGGTGTCCAGTTCGCTGATGGAGTGCGGCAGCGGCAGCGACAGCGACGCGGACAGCGCGATAGCCGGCCGCCCCGAGCTGCCCGTGTCCGATACCGAGGACGCGCCGGCCGAGGACATGCCGCTGTGGTGAGTGCTCCGAGGAGTCGAGAACGTTGCCGATCTTCAAAGCCCCCGAACCTCGTGGGGCCTCCGGTCTCTCACTTGGCGAAACACAACGCAACTATCGGACTGTCACTGTGGTGGGTATCAATGAAAGCGGGAATGATCTCACGGACACTCGGAATACCAATAAACGCTTGCATAAAACTAGTATTTAACAGAGTAACAGACAACATCTTGCCACAAACAATGCGTTTACAGTCTCTTTAATTATTACCAAGTTCGTTAATACTTAACTAAGTAGTAAGATATATATTTACCGTTAGTAAATAATACTAACCCTTAATATATTTATCGATATAACTTATTGCCATCAAATTAATTTCAGGCGGGCTGGCGTTTACACAGCAGAGGAGGCAGTGAGTGAAACGAAAACAGTACTGAAGACCCTGAGGGAGGCATACATACAACAGATGAAGAGACTGAGGGTTACGCTTCAAACGGCAAGGCTGGAGTACGTACGATCCCTCCGAGCCGAGAAAGAACAGTACTGTAAGTTTACAACTATACCATTTGAAACCAAAATTAATTTGTAAAAAAAATAATGATAAGGTCTGTTTTTGGTTGAGCATTTAAAAATCCCAAGAATATATTTTTACGGATAAAACGACGCGCATTAACGTTTCCTAAATATTGAACATACAACTGGAAAGCGTAAGATGATTGCATACCCGCAAATATTACATTAAACCTGCGGGGCTATTCACAATTCCCGTTGACGCGGATTGGAAAACTTATTTCGCGTTTATTGGTCAACGCTTAGGCTGAGACTATATGACATTTACATTTGACTCGACACTTGTGGGTTCGATTTTTAGCTCTATTGTATTGGCGCAGAGTTCGATTTTCAGTGCTCTGAATTTTCCCGGGCCCGCCGGATGGCGGATCATATTATAGTCCCAGCCTTAAGGCCTCCACAGACGAGAGGCCTTAAGGCTGGGACTATAATATGCATACATTCGAGCACATACACGGAGAAAATCGCATCCGACCGAACTGATGTCAGTTCGGCCTTTAGATTAGTAACGCCTAGATAGTCATCGTACAAAGTGAAGCAAGCAACAGATAGATGTAGGCGTAAGCATTACATACCGACACGCACACAAACAAACCTTTAAAGTTGTGGAGTCTGTGCTCTTAAAATTGGAATTATTGTATTTGTTTTTCTTAATATCGTGAGATGTAAAAATATAACTTATATTTCATTTTAAACCATCTAAACAATTTGTGAACTTTATTTATATTAAACTGATATTAAGGAATATATTAAGGATTATCTTAATACGGGCAATACTTGAAATTGATAATTAAAAAATCAGAAAATATTATAAAACGTCTTAGTTGCAACTATTAGTTAGCCATGAAAATTTTGAAATAAATTTATTTTTACTGAATATTACACTTTCATAATTCACAATAGGGCAGCAAGATGGCGACATAATATGATTTTATTTTAAAATGTTTTAAATATTTGACTTAATACAAGTCAAATTGTTCGGACATAACATTTCATACTTACATATGAAATGTTATGTCCGAAGCTTTTTTAATTCTTTTCCGATGCATTGTGACACTTAATAACGACACAAACCGTCATAATGTTTTTAGTAGTTGGAGATGTATGCACTAGCGCTTGACCTTGACAACTGACGGGTCGTTCGGACAAACTGAGCCGATATGGCTCATAATGATTTACTTCACTTTTCACGCGCGTTTTAATCTAAGGTTCGGCCTGAACGGATTCGAGCACATACACGGAAAATTACCGCAATCTTCGGTCGTATTTTTAGGGTTCCGTAATAATATATTAAGGAACCCTTATAATTTCACTCTGCCCGTCCGTCTGTCTGTCCGCCGCTCTCCTAGCTTCTGTAATAACTTTATGACAATAACTTTTTTAGTAATTCAAAGAAAACCTATTGTGCGTTGATAGTTACGGAACCCTCCTTAGACATGTCGTGACATGCTCTTGGTCAGTTTAGGCTATTATTTTATTTATTAATTGTATTTTGCTGCAATTTTAATCACGCTATCGACGAAACCTAATTATTGTGTCATACATTATTCCAGTAATATATTAAAGAAATCATTTCTCTTTGTTTTATAGTAATAGTCTTTAGATTTTATCAACCATAGTGGCTTTAAAGTTTTAAATACTTCAATGAACTTTAATAAATTTCTTTAGACCACGTGCCATTTTTCGGGTTCCGTACCCAAAGGGTAAAAACGGGACCCTATTACTGAGACTTTCCTATTCTAATATATCTTAACCTTCTTATACCATGATAGGTCAACAGTTAAAATTTTCACAAATGTATGATGTAGGTATTTCTATTGCCGTTTTATCAACAAATACTAAAAACAAAATAAAATAAAAATTTGAGGCTTACATACAACAAATGTGATTATTCCATTTTGTACGGAACTCATCTTGCCGACTCCCACTTGACCGGTTTTATTTTAATTTTATTACCGTTCAGTCTAATTTATTGCCGTTCAGTCCATCCGTACAGGTCAGATTTAATGTTGCCAACTTGTTGTTTTACAAAGTTTTACTACTAAATTATGTATTTTATTCCCTCCTTAGTAGGAATTTAATTGTTAGTAGTGGTTTTGTAGAAAATAGCTAAACAGTAATCATAATATACAAAGTGGCCTGCTTCTATGTGCTATTCTGACACCTTATCATAATAGCACATAGTAGCACGCTTCCGTAAGTCGCTTAAAACTACCGATTTAATTTCTATTTACATAATATTTCCTACTATATTTTTTTAATTTAACGGTTAAGTATTAAAACTGAAAATGTATGTATGTTTGTAAACACAAAATCCCTAAAAAAAAACTTTTAGGGATTCCTAAGTTTATTACCTTTTATATAGTTTTCGGTACTCTTTTAGTAGTTTTTAGTAGAAAACGACGCGAGTTTAGTAGTTTCGCAAAAACAGAGTTGGCAACACTTGAACGAATCGCTTCAGTCCATACGGCCGACTGATGCGATCTCGAAATTGCACACAGACGATACGATTTTGCATCCGTTCAGGCCGAACTGAAGGAAAACCGGACCGTGTATGGGGCCACTTAGGCAAAGGTTTATTGGTTGCAGCGCAGGGAAGTTATCGAATCCGAGTCCATTACGCATTGTGAATAGCCGGGCTGATCTTTAATCTTTTCATGGCCCATTATTATTATACTATCGATTCCAATTTAATGTAAACGTAAATAAAATTTACAAAATTAATGTGTCATTGTATATCTTCATTGCACTATAAATATGTAACATTTAAAGCAAGGGCGCTGTTGTTTCTTTGTTAACGTTTAGAATAGATTGAATCTAAACGTAGTATAGGAATTGTGATGGGTAACAGTTTTAATTAAAATTAAAATGTTACAGGCAGTATAAACTCGCAAGCGCGCAGCGGCGTGACGGTGCGCGAGCGGCGGCAACTGCGGCAGCTGAAGGCATACGCCGGGTACAGGCGCGCCGCGGGGCTCGCCGCCGTCATGGCGCGCCAGCTGCACAAGCGCCGTGCGCGGGTAAGTATGCGTGCGTGTGTGTACATGAGCGTGTGTGCACGTATAAGTACTCTGTAAGCTAATTTCTAGTGATGTGGATACTTATACTCTACGTCAATTATAGCACAGAGTAGAAGTAGAAGCTTTCATCCAAATCGATCCAAAAATGTAAATTTTGACGTCCCCTGCCCTTAATTTCTCCACACAATTGTAAACACACCGTATGCTTGTAGTAGTGCAATCAAATCGAAAGCTAACTATGTAGCTCTATCAGTTCCTCTTTCTTTAATCTGTCTTAATAATCTTTTAAAATGTAATGGGAATAACTCCTATGACACGCAAATATATTTAGGCAGTATTTATTAATTGAATTTAGGATGAACATTCTTCAGTTAAAACAAATGCTCTCTTTTTACTAGCTTGTAAACTTAATTGGCGTTTCAGGTGCGCGAACATCCGCGGGGCGCGCCGCAGCCGCGCTGCCGGTTCACGGAGGGCGGCGTACGCTGCGACACCAACGCGTTGCCCGCCGCGCGCTACTGTCTAAAACACATACTCAACGACCCCCATCAGGTAAATATTATGTGTTTTTAAATAGCCTGTCCCACTGCGGGGCAAAATTAAAATCATTTTATCGGTAAAATGCGATTTCAATGCTGTCACCAGCCGCAGCTCTGTAAGTTAGATACATTTTCTACTCTGTGCTATAATTGACGTGGAGTAAAAGTATTCAATAAAAGGAGTATTTACAAAACACTGTACAGATTTAAGGTCGATAGGTCGAGGAATTGTAGGAGGGAGGGAAATCATATAATGAGGATTATTTTTGGGCAGCGAAAAAAAAGTTCTGCTATCAAGTATCAAATCAAGTCACTATTGTTTTGAATTTTATCTATGGTATTGAGTGCTATTAATATAAATGAAATAGGTAATTCGTTTAATGTAAATAAAATCGAAAATATTTCTATAAATACTCGACACTGGCAGAATGGTGCAAAGAAGAAGAAGAAGAAGTATCAACAAGCGTCTTTTTTTATAACTTTATTTTGTGTTGAGTATGTAGTGTAAATTCTGACTTTGTTTAATCATAACTATTTAGATTTTAATTTACATAATTGTAACACAACCAAAAACAACAAATTACATTGTACTGTATCCCAATACTCAAGTCAATGTTTGACTGTACCGCGTCTCAAGTAACAGTTTGACAGCAATGACAGCGTACTTGAGTAACGAGTCTTGTTTACTAATACGTTCGCACTTACCTAATACCTAATACGCCATACCTACAGCTGTACTAAAGTACGGTGTATTAATTAAAACACCATCTTAAGTACTTTCTTGAGAATTGACTTTGAGATAAGAACGCTTTATTAATATGGGCCTTAGAGTGAGGTTTTTCTTTTCGCATTCGATCGCGAGCGCGTTTGGCGTTTACTAGGAATTTGTATGTGATTTGTACAGCACCACCTAGTTGTCGCGTTTACAACTAGGTTGCGCTGTACAAATCACATACACATTCCTAGTAAATTGTATGGCATCGAAATGGTACCATTGTTTGCCACTATTTCGATGCCATACAAATTGTAGTTGACTTCCACACGGCGAGTAGTGACAAAAACTCGCATTCAGTGTGCTGAAATTTTTACTTCAATAGGCTACTTGATCTTGTTTTTATTTATGTCCTAAATGCTTCATAATTGTTTCATTACACACAAAAAAATAATATAATATATTGAAACCTAAAAAGGTTTTTAGGTACAAAAAAAAATATTTAAAAATACACTTTTTAAAACCGCCGAAAACACTATTCGCCATGTTGATAGATAATCTGTGCTGTGACATCATACTAGTACTATTTGTATCTGTGCTATAGTCCGTAGTAGTAAACTGGCGGTGTTACATTCCATTTGACGTTTTGACATAAATAACTATTTAAAATGTCATGAAATATTTAATTACTACTACTACTACTACTACGTATGTGTGTTTAGTGTGTTTGTGTCGTCATATACTTGCCGGAAGTTACTTCGAGGTGTTTTCATAAGTAGAAATTAAAAAACAGAAATAAATATTTTTAATCAACTTTATTTATCAATCTTAAATTTTTAATTTATGATATCGCTAGAATACGTTTTCCTAGGCCAAGTACTAAAGGAAATACTCTTTCAATGTATGAAATTAAATACGAGTCCAAGTAGCCTATTTACATAGTCTATATTTGTCTTATATACATTATGTTTTCTATCGTACGTGACAGGTGTTGTTCAAGATGTGCGGTGACGCGCGCGGCGTGGCGCGGTGCCGCGAGGTGGTGGCGCGCGGGCCGCTGCCGTCCGCCGCCTGCCGCTACCACACCGCCGTGCCGCCTTACACGCTCTTTACGCTCAAGGTATAAACTCATACGACAAGCTAGGGGGGGCCCTAGCACAAGCATAAGGTTTGGTAAAATCAATTACGGATATTTTGAGCATATGATCTACTGCTTATGAAAAGTCGTTTAGGCAGAAAAATATATTAAGGTTAATATCAAGGAGTTTATCCCCATACAGTTAGCTTTAGGCAGATATTTGAAGTCGCCCATCTTATTTCTATGGTCCTTCTCCCTCACTCAGACAGCTAAATAAAGAGTGCTTGTGTTAAGCATTATTTCAATCTGTAATTAAATACTCGTTTTCTCACTACACTTTTGCATAATGAGCTCGTTATGATTTTTTTTTCATGCCTTTTCTTTTCATTACAGAAAGACGAGAGTGACAGTGACTCGGAATCTCGTTCGTCAGACGTTTCCCGCACAGAAGAATTGCCCGAGCTGGAGTATAGACCAGCTGAGGACATGGTGGAGGAGAATATGGTACCTGACCTCATGCAGTACGACTGACACATGGACCTCGGTCATATGACACTGGACGACATATGGAATGAGTGATTGTGTTGTGTAACTAGTGTGTAAAACTCAGAATATTGTGCATTTCAAAAGTGAATTTGTGGATAATTAGACAATCTTACAACTGTTTAAAGATTTAATAATTAATTTAAGTTTTCTCTTCCAACTGGTCTATTGTAAAAATTTGAGTTTTGTTCCTACAAATTAAATGAAGGGTGTTTTGGAATAACAACCTCTGTGACTTTGTGCACCACATGAAAAAAAGGTTTTTCATGAAAAAAAAGTACCCATGAATGTGCCGTGCCTATTATGTTATTCAAAGTAGACCTAAATGTTCCTAAAACTCCATTTTGTAAAATAGAGTAAAATCAAACCAGATATCATAGAAAATAACTCTCAGGGCACTTTTTCCGTAAAAATCGTGACTTTTTGTGACATGTGTGGTTTTTGCAAAGAAATTAAGAAAAATTGTTTAAATTATTAAAAAAGCATATTAAAGAAAATAAGACATGTATTATAATATCGACATAGTTCTTATAGCTAGGTATTATTTTAATTTTTTTTATTCACCATCAGTCTTTACAATCATCACTGTTATCGCCGTCGTCCACTTTAATAATAACTACAATATAAACTTCGACATGATTGTCATTACCTCATATCAATGATTGTAACCTATTTGTGTATTATATATAAATAAAATACAAATCTGACAGAAATAGTCTCGACTTTCAGAGCAAGTTAAGTACTTGCTGAGACTTGAGACTGAGGTTTGCTTTTTTTACAGCAGTCATTTCTATGAGTGCAGGATATAACGGGTCAAGCAGTAATTCATCTGGGAGTTGCTGTCTTTTGCATATTTCGCTCCTAAAAGATGGACCTGCGAATGTGTTTTTTACTTTGATAAAATATAACAGATGAAGAACACTTAATGGAACTTTCAACGGTAAAAATATAATATACAAGCCTATAAAAACTCACTAAATAACAAATTATGGAAAAACACTTGTTTATGCACTCAACCGGAAAAGCAGTCTCTAACCCGATAAACTTCTTCTATAACGGTCAAGCGCCCTGTAAACGATCAAATTTGTTTGACAAACTTGTTTGATGAAATTCACGTTTTCATCAAACAACAGCGCAGACGAACAAACGTGCATCTATTACAAGTTTGTCAAACAATTAGCCAGAATCGGTTTTTTCCTCGTCGTGACTTGACGTCGTTGTGCTGCGTACTTAAAATGAGCAATATAGACGACGCATTTTTGGTGTTGACTCTATCACTATGTATTAAGAAAAAGAAAACAAGAAGATGGACTAGATAATGCCTAAAATTAAGATAAATATCTTAATTATTATGATAAATTTAATTATTAAGATAAATATACCCACGAAAATTTGCTACGAGAAATATTGTGCTCAGAACCAGAAGATTACGCCAACTTCCTGCGAATGGACCATGACACTTTCGAAAAATTATTAACATTACTCCGTCCTCGCATTGAAAAAATGGACACGATTATGCGCCAAGCCATACCAGCTTCTCAAAGATTATCGATAACTTTGAGATACCTGGCTAGTTAGCTACCTGGCACCGATTTTGAAGACTTAAAATTTAATGCGGTCATTGCACCTCGTACATTGGGCTACATTGTTATTGAAACATGTGAAGCAATAAATTACTTATACACTTAGGCACAATATTCAGGTAAGGTTTTAATTTGAAATTCTTAGAAAAACTTATTATTATTAATTTGAAATGTAAGAAACAGAAATATAAGTATAATTTTAAATTAGAATGCGCTAAAAGTTTTTATGAATGTTGCTGGTGACAGCTTCATTTGGATTAGAGCTCTTACACACGAGCGGCATGTTCCCAACGGCAGAGGTAACTGCAGCCGTCGACGCGCGTCGACGGCTTCCGTTGACGCGTCGACGGCAGCCGTCGACATTTCAACTTCGTAGATCAGCGGCAGCCGTCGTCTGCTCTCTTAGTATGGGCCGAAACACATAACGCAAACTGCTTATTTTTGCGGCGCCGCAACGCCAAAATCGGCAGTTGCGTTGCCGCGTTGCGGCGTCGCGAAACAGGGCATTATGGTAGGGTAACCATTTTCTCGTGATTTTTGAGTGTGGATAGACGTCTCTCTGCGATGGATCGTAATAAACTTATTGCTTATTTGTTATTAAGAAGACATTATTCTATCTTAAAAATACGGCAAAGAAGATACTGGATACATCCATTAAGTAAGGGTATGAATCCAAATGGCGAGTTCTTTTCTAAAAAATACGAAGCATTAAAGATAGACGAAAAAAAATTTGTTGCCTACTTTAGAATGAGTATATCATCATTTGAAGAGCTATTAAGCGAGTTATCAAAATATATACAGAAGAAAAAAAATAAAGGAAGGAAACCAGTTACTGCTTTGGAAATGCTGGGCTTAACTTTAAGGTAAAACAAATAGGTTTCTTATTTTTTTTTATTAATGTTTATGGCACTCGGAATCAAATGTTTAGTTTTATTTGTACCCCTGGCTTTATACACCTGTGGTACTAGCGGGGTGTCGATAAAAATTTTGCATCACTAGTGTTCATGGTTTGGGGGTACCTAGTGGTACAAAGCCAAGTTCAAATGAAACAAGACAGAATCAAATTAAGCTTTTTGCATTATACAATTTTCTTACTTTAAGAATACTTTAATAGGCCTTAAAAAATGTAATGATCAATTTAAGAAAAATCAAACTCCTCATCTTGTGAAACATAGGAAGTAGCTGACGTTTCGTCCAGTAAAAATGGTGAATTTATTGGACGTTGTTGGTTTGATGATGAGGTAGTCCTCTGTTCAGTAATCGAACTTCCAGGAGTAGAAGTGTGGTAGCCACTCTGAACCGTATTATCGTATCTCATTGTTGAATATCCTTGATTATAACCCTGATGCTGATATTCTTGATTATAGCCGTGATGTGTATTTTGATGAATTGAAGGTTGAAGAATGTCCGTTAATATTTGAAGCACCCGACTTTGAAATATCAATGTTTGATTCTCATTTAACGATTGTAGAGATGGTAAAATCCCCTTGAAAAAATTCAAATGTCTATTCTCCGGTGTTTTTAATATTGCCAATAAATCTTCTTCAATATCATCCTTATCATCTGCCTTTCGTTTTCGTGGTTGACTTTTATAACGAGGCAATGCCGTTATTTCATTCTCAATATCTCCTTCCGCTACACATAAACTGGAATCAGTTGCATTTTGTGAAACCTTTTTCAAAAACTGTAATTGTTTATTCAAGTGATATTCTTTAATTTTTGCAGCTCCAGCTCCTGATCGATTGGCATCTTTTAGTTTTTTTTGATATTTAGCAAAATTATCTTTTATGGCCTTCCACTTCTTGACTAAATCATTACCTGCAACAAATAACTTCACAAGTGAAAAATAGTAATAAAGACTAAAATTCCCTAAATTCCATTTATACTACATATAAAATTACATATAAAATTTGATATAACTTTCATAAGTACTTTCGGTCCATCCAATTTCATATAAATGGCTGGCCGCCGAAAAAGAACAATTTTCTGCTTTTTCTTGACTTAGGCAAGTTAAAAACTGATTGACCTTGCCTAGAACAACCATAATGTAAAATATTTCTTGAGTACTTCTTTGAAAAACTACCTGTCTATCTTTGAAAATCTATTCCTTTAGCAACACTATTACCTGCGCAGTTTGAGTTTGATTATACCTACATTTGTATTATTTTATTATTTGCCTACTAATTATTATTTCATTTTAGATTTCTAGCAACCGGCAGTGACTTTAAAACCATGCATACGAATTACTTCCGAGGAGCAAGTACAATAGCAAAAATTGTAAGGACAGTTTGTCGCGCCATATGGAAACATCTATCAAGTCAAAATATACCTCCTATAACAAAACAGGTTCTAGAAGATGTCGCTATTGAGTTTGACAAGAAAGCAAATTTTCCTAACTGCATAGGAGCTCTTGATGGTAAACATGTCCGTATTACATGTCCTGCGCACAGTGGATCACTGTTTTACAATTATAAGGGCTATAATTCAATAGTTCTATTAGCTCTTGTAGATTCTAGATATAGATTCATTTTTGTCGATATAGGAGCGTATGGCAAGGAAAGTGACTCCACCGTTTTCCAGAACTCTAAACTTTATGATTTGATTATGACACGCAAATTACCTATTCCTGTACCAAAGCCTTTACCAGGTTCTCAAAATGAAACTCCATTTGTTTTTGTAGGAGATGAAGCATTCTCAATTTCGAATAACGTCATGCGCCCTTACTCAGGGAAACATTTGTCGGTACAACAAAGAGTTTACAATTATCGACTGAGTCGTGCCCGAAGATATGTCGAGTGCGCTTTTGGCATCCTAGCCAATAAATGGCGCATATTTCATCGATCTATGAATGTGCAATACGAATTTGCGACAGACATTATCAAGGCATGTTGTGTAATGCACAACTTTGTTTTGAATCGAGATGGAGTACAAGCGACCGATGACATTATCTTTGATGATTCTGATCTGCAAATGTTGTATTTGCCCACAGCAAATGAAAATAATTTAAGCCCACATCTAATACGGAATGATTTTTGTAATTACTTTTCCAGTGATGTTGGCGCCCTAAGTTGGCAATTAAACAAAATATGAATGTTCGTATACCTACTCAGTTCAAAATACAAATAATACCTTAATACATTTGATTCAAACTATTTAACATGTTGTGAACTGCGAATAAACAATTTAAATGGCAATTTGGTTTTATTTATAGTATTTGTTTACCTTTTTGAATAAGAGCGCGAGAAAAAATATAATTTTAACTTAGAGAAAATCTTTTGCATAGGGCATTAAAATAAATGGTGTATTTCATATGATTAAAAAAAAAAAGATACATGCTACTTACATTAAACTACAATTTTTACAATTTAAACCGCGGATCAGATTTTTACGTTTTTACTACAGTAAAAATTGTGGTTTTATTGTGAATAGTGATCGCGTAAACCTAAGACAATACTATGTTACTACTTACCCAGTTTTGATTTTTCGCTTGAGTTTTTTTCCTTGTAATCAACATAAACGATCTCACAAATGCTTTTCCATGCTTCTTGTTTTATAAATTTGTCTTTATAGGTTTCGTCACTAGTATCCCACAAACAACGGTGTTCCTGAACCGAAGATATAAACAGATCGACGTCAACGTCAGACATTTTAATTTTAAAACTGCTTCTCGGTTGACACGTGTTGTTTGCAAGAGTGTTAGAAACAAACTGCATCCTTGTCAACAAGTATGACGTCATAACGCTGGAATTCACGTCGTGCGTTGCGGCGCCGCACCGCTATAGCGCACTGCCGATTTCAGCGGCGCGGCGCCGCAACGCGCTTATGTGTTTCGGCCCTATAGGAGTCAGTTGTAAAATGGATTCCGAAGAAGAAACACTGTTATTGCTTTTACTTCGTCGACGCCGACGGAAACGAAAAATAAAAACACGTTCATTGTGGGTTCAAGAAATATTAATCAATAGAGATCAAGAAGGGCATTTTTTTACTCTCTATCCACTGTTACGAAGAAACGAGCAAAAGTTTTTCAATTATTTTCGAATGTCCATTGCTTCTTTTGATGAGCTAACGGCTATTTTAACAAGTTCAATTTCTCGCCAAGATACCATAATGCGGAACAGCATTTCAGCTGAGCAAAGGCCCGCTATGACATTGAGGTAAGTATTTTTTTAAATTTAATAGAAATATATAAGTAATTTAGATCATTCCTTTAATGAGATCAACATAATTTGGCACCATTTTCTATTTATTAAACAAAGCTTACAATTTCAAATTAAAAGAATTTCACCTACTACCTATAGGAACAATAATAACTATTAGTTCTTAAATTTTAATTAAAATACTGTAATGTAATTGTAGAAAACAATCAATGTTTTCTAACACATATTTTTACTAACATAATATTATTATTTTTTCGCAACAAAGCGAAACAAACAAAACATACAAGGAATTTAAAATAAAAAGGAAAGGAAAAAGTCTCCATGGGCGGGACTTGAACCCATGACCCTCGGGTTAGGTACGGGTGTCTCATTGCTCTGCCAACTGAACCACGGTAGCTCAGGGGGCTTATTACCTAACCGTGATAGGTCGTGGGTTCAAGTTCCAAGCGAGGAGATTTTGCCTTTCGTTTTCACTTGAAACATGTTTTTAGAATAAATTATCGTTAACAATGAATAATGTCAAAACAATCAAGTATACCCTAAATCTAAAGCAGTCACCATCTGAATCATTCATTAAAAAAAAAATCTGAGAAGAGCTCCGTTATTATTGTATTGCACCAGAAACCTGAGATGACAAGCTATCATTAGATGCGAGTTGACATTTCGGTCTTACAGGATTTCTTCCAGAGGAGGTTGTGTATCCCATGTAAGAATAAGAAGATTGACTCGTTGAAGGCGTTGAAATTGACCTGTAGTTTTGCATCACCTTTGGCGTCCAATTTCCAATCGTTTGGTATTTTTTTGAAATCACTTAGTAGTGACAACAGAAATAACTTGTCTGCATCAGGAGGAGGTGAAGGTTGTCTCTCAGCTTTTTGTAGTTTATCGTTTAATCGCATGGTTAATGTTTCGATCAAAACACCATCGCTGTCAGTTTGTCGCTTTCGTAGTCTTTTTTGAACACTATCTTCTTCTGTTGATTGAACTGTTAGTGGAGGACACGTCTGCTGAGAGTAAAAGTTTGAAACGTTCTGACCTCTATCTTCGGTCACATCTTTTAGAAATAGTAATTGGTCATAGTACGTATATTGTTTTGGTTTGAACGCTGCAGATCCGCTTTTTTTCTTTAAGTTCCTACAGTATCTAGAGAAACCATCTCTCAATGTTTTCCATTTTAACTGAACATCTACTCCTGGAAAAAAAACAATACTTAATGACACTTTTTTATATTTCCAGATATTTAGCAACTGGTTGTTCATTTGAAGATCTGCAGTATGCATACCGCTGCAGAATTTCCACTATTAGTAAAATAATAAAGGATGTCTGCCAACAAATCTGGATAAATATGCGAGACGACAATTTGCCACAGAACATAACGGAAGAAACTTGGAAAAGTATTGCTGATAAATTTGAAAAACGCGCTCAATTTCCTCACTGCATTGGCGCAGTTGATGCAAAACATATTAGAATATTCAAACCGAAAAATAGTGGCTCATCCCATTACAATTATAAGAATTATTTTTCGATTATTCTACTAGCTATCTGCGACAGTGACTATAAATTTATCTTTTGTGATATAGGTTGTTACGGACGACATTCGGATTCAACTATTTTTGAGGAACCAATTTTTTTTACAAAACTACAAGAAAACTCACTAAACATTCCAAAACCTACACCGATTACAAGTGATGGAATTGCTTTGCCTTTTGTGTTTGTTGGAGACGAAGCGTTCAGTTTGTCACAAAATTTGTTACGTCCTTATCCAGGCAAAAAATTAACAGAAAATATGAGGATTTTCAATTATCGCTTAACACGTGCAAGGAGATATGTAGAATGCTCATTCGGTATTCTGACCAATAAGTGGCGAATTTTCCATACCCCAATGAACTTATCTTTGCAGTTTTCTAAGGATGTCGTTAAAGCGTGTTAAACTGCATATGAAACAATAAAGTACCTAGGTACCTACTTATTTTTTGACCTATAAAAATATGTTATCATTTTTATAACGCATTAAAATGAATAATACACTTACCAATGGCGTTTTTTTCATTTGTGGATTTATTATTAAAATCATTTACAACTTCTTCACAAACCGCCATCCATGCTCTGTGTTTTATTGTTTTATTACTATAATCTTTCAATTTATACCTAATTCCAAATACAAGCATTTTTCTTTACTGCCATAATTAGCAATTCATTATCAATTTCGTAAGTAGAACTCATTTTACAAATTTGCGACGCGTGCACTCTTGAACTATTTGCAGTCGACTGACAAAATGGCGGACGCGGCAAACTACAACTGCAAGTGTCGCTATAGGTCGACTGCTGCCGTCGACGCGTCGACGGTTGCCGCCGACACGCGTCGACGGCTGCAGTTACCTCTGCCGTTGGGAACATGCCGCTCGTGTGTAAGAGCTCTTAGACTCGGTAATATGAATCATCACAGGTTCCACATTCGGTAGGTTTGTTTGTTCTGTTGAAATTAATACCGAAGCTTGAGAAGCAGAAGCCTGAGTATGAGAGGGTTGAATTTGAGGGGTAGGAGATGGGATGGTACTGGGAGATGGTGTTTGCGGGTAAGGAAATTGAATGTGAGAGGTAAGAGATGGAATGTACGTGTCGGGAGATGGAGTGTGCGGGTAAGGAGATTGAGTGTGAGAGGTAGTAGATGGAATGTACGTGTCGGGAGATGGAGTGTGCGGGTAAGAAGATTGAGTGTGAGAGGTAGGAGTTGGAATGTACGTAGAATTTGGATTGATTGTTACTGAATGTCTGCTAATATTTCCTTCTCCTTCAAATAAAATTTCGTTTATGAACTTTTCTGCCAGTCGTCTTTGATCTGGAGACATCCGTTCCAGTTTAAAGCCCCAGTTTCTTGCCATTACTTGATATTTATTTTCAGGTTTTTTGAAATGGTCCCTGGCTAATATCATTAAGTCTTGTTGCAAGTCCTGTTTTTTCTTCTTCTTTAGTGGCAGTGGATTTGTATTTTCTGTAGATTGCAAAGGTATCGAGGTTGAAGATGATGATTCCTAGAAATTAGAAACAGTACCTATGATATTAATTTATGAATGTATTTATTTCAAAAGTTTAATCATTTTTATTTTATTACAGGTACCCAGAACCCAAGAAGATTGGAAAATATTGGCGGAACAATTTGGAAAAAGATGGAACTTTGATCATTGCATTGGGGCTGTAGATGGAAAACACTTCACACTACGAAAACCTGAGCACTCCGGTTCCTACTATTATAACTATAAAGGAACCTACAGTATAGTACTTATGGCTATAGCCAATGCTAATAATTATGAATTTATTATGGTTGATGTCGCTACAAATGGCAGTGTCAGATAGAGGAGTAATTAAAAATACAAAATTTTGGCATTGCTTTGAAAATGATCAGTTGCAGATTCCAGAGCCAGAAAAATTGCCAAGGAGTGATAAGAAAATGCCCTTCGTGTTTGTAGGCGATGAAGCTTTCCAGCTACTTCCTAATTTCATGAAACCCTACAATAAACAAGTACTGAATGATAACAGAAGGATCTTCAACTATCGATTATCTCGTGCTCGACACATAATTGAAAATGTATTTAGCATTCTTGTAAGTCGTTTTAAAAATTTCCAAAAACCTATCAAATTGAGTCCTTCTAAAACACGAACTGTTGTTATGGCGTACTGTCATCTACACAATTTACTTATGAAGCAAAAGAAATACATTCAACGTGAAGAAGTAGACGTGGAAGATTGTGTCACGGGGACTGTTACGGAAGGTACTTGGAGAATAGATCCACCGTTGTTAAGTATTGCTCGTACTCGGGCTGGAAATAGCGCTGCAGTAGCGAAACAAGTACGAGATGACTTTTGTGAATATTTCAACACAACGGGTGCTGTTTCATGGCAAAAAAAATGTTTGCAGTAATTTTAAATATGTTGTACTTGAGTGTGAAAATTGCTAATAAACAATAAACATTAGTAACTATTTACCTGTTCTATTATTGTGCTCATTCCTGATTCACACTCCATTTGGTCTTGCAGAAATTGTAGCTCTTTAAAATACCACACTGACGGCACATACAAATAATCAGTACCAGAACCAGAAAGCATAGACTTTTTCACTTTGTTTGTTCTCGCGATTAAAACTTGTACGTAAAATATTAATTTTCTTTTTAACTTCATCCTCTGTAATGTTTTGCCGACACATCTTCAGTAAGTTTGTCATTTTCTTTATTGCAGCGCTTCTCTTGTTTTTGTCCATGTAATCCTTAGATTTTATTTTCCACAAAACCGGCATATCTCGGTAAATTGTTATAAAAAGTAGCGTAATTTCTTTATCTGACATTATACCCATGCCTCCGTCATCCATCTTGCCGAGATTCGCGATGCTGCCACTCGAACTCGACGCAGCCGTAGCATCCTACATGGTGTCAGATCAACGACTGAGATCTTGTTTGACAAATACAGCGGAACACGTTCAAAGACGTTTGTCAAACGCTACGTCAGTCTAAATTCTCTTCAAACAGGTCAAACACGTAGATTGTTTAACAAACGCTTCAAACAAAGCTGTACACTATCAAATTGTTTGACAAACACGTAAAATTTGACAAACAATTTAATCGTTTACAAGGGCGCTTAAGATGAAATGTAATTTTGACATTGATGCTTTTTCCAAAAAAGAATAGACAAAACATTTTTTTAAAAAAAGCGCACATGTCATTATGATATTGGTTCTTTTTACTCGATGCAACCAAACATGGGTTGTTTTTCCGTACATCCATAAAACAGTTTTTAGTTGACAAAGGCAGTTCTCGTGTTAGCCCATGGAAAGCCGTTATTCAATGCTAACCGTCTAAGTAAAATTCGACATCAAAGTCTTCTTTTCGATTTTTCGTGACAAGGATTGTACTTCCAAACAGCCCTTCAAATGATATCTGAAAATACTGGGTAACAAAAAAGTTTATCATTAAAGCTATTTTAATTAATAAATATGTATAAAAATAAGTTTAAATGTTTAGTGTTTATGTACTGTTGTTTATTGTTAGAGTCTGGCTAGCGAAAGATGAGACTGGAAAAAGGCGGCAAATTCAAAAAATCTACGTATGGCAACCTTGTCTATAGTCGGAATTATAGTTTTGATACTTGATTATTTATGACAATAATATTATAATATATATTATATTTTGTTAGAGACAACTTATTTCAAGAAAATGAAGTTTATTGTTGTTTACTTAAATTTTATTTTGCAATATATTTTATGATGAATAATTAAACGCATGCAAGAGTCGTGCATGTTTTTGTCGGAGTATTAAAACTTCTTTAATACATCATGAAATATACACAATATTACAAAATAAAATTTAACCAAACAATTATCTTCATTTTCTTAAACTAAATTGTCCCTACTGTTTCTAAGTTTAAATATAACTTAATTTAAATGTTAAAGAATTTCCTATATTAAATTATGCAATTAAAAGTGTATTAGCACACATGCTCGCAAGCATCATAGATTGTATTTATTATTAAGTATAATACTCAAATATGTATATTTATTATATACTTGTACATGCCTACAGGTGACAGTTGAAACTAATAACACCCCTTGCAAGTTGTTAAAAACCAAAGATTAAGTGGAGATGAAAAAACAACACAAAATCAAAATATACAATTGTTTTTATTGTTTAATCACTACAGTCAAAATCTGATTCTAAAAATTCTATCTCAAGTGAGGAATTCGAATACGAACTGCTAATATCGTCTCTGACCTAATTATAAACTGTTTCATGTCTGCAGTGATCCCGTCTCGTCTTTTATACTGCTCCTCAACATGCATCACATGGTCCGTATTTTTTTCCACTTTTCAGCTGTTATACTGTTAAATGACTCGTGAATTAATCTTGCCATATCTTCTGCAGACAAACCAATATTTTTGCTGGCAATTCTACGTTTTGCCAAACTCCATATTAACTCTATGGGGTTTAAATCGCAGTGGTATGGCGGTAGTCTAAGGACTTCATGCCCATGCTGCTTTATAAGTTCATCAGCATTGGTGCATTGGGGCTTGCCGATGTTCCTTTGTCAAAACTAATAGCTCTTCCCGTGTTAGACATTCCTCATAAGGAATGCCATTTGAAGAGAGCCATGCTTGAATGTCGGATTTCTCGGAATTAGTTGTTGGACCCTTATTAATCTGTACACAGTGATAGCTAGCATTGTCCATCGTGTAACACTTGGTTTGCTTAAATTCGGTAATAGTTTTTCAGATATCCATTTCATGAAATTTTGAGACTTCATGTCATGATGATAGTCTGCATTTTTTGATTTTGTACTAAACACAAGAAGAGCGTTTGGCACAAAACCTCTTTCTGAGCCGGCATGAATTATAATATATCTCTTGCCTGGAGAGATATTTGTTACAGCACCACTTGTGGAAGGACCCTGCCATGATTTTTTTGATTTATAGTTCTGATGAACATAAGTTTCATCGAGATATACAATTTCTTTGCCTTCTCTATGTTTAGTAGCAATGGTCCGCAAGAAACGGTGTCGCCATGCTGCTACATCATACCTTTCAATAAGGATTGTACGTTCATCTTGGTTTTTCTTGTATTCAAATCCGTTTGATAAAAGGATGCGAAGCAATGTTTCACGACAGCCAGTAAAGTTAATACTTTCCCTTAATTCACTTAAAAGAGACCTTAATGTTGGGATTTGTTTCTTTAATATATAAAACTCGTTGATTTTGTTTTTTATTGCATTAATATCAAAAGTATCTAACGCTGATACTGTTGGTTGATGTGGTCTTTTTTTTCCTGGTGTATTCCACACGCCTTTATTTATTTGACCGTCTTTTTTAATCCTTTTGAGGGTACAAACACTGACATCTGAAAATATGTTAATAAATAAAGTTAGCATTAAATAACAAGGTTGCTTCCAGGTATTTTTTAAAATAACGTTAGGGTCGTATCGGTCAAAGAAGAAATCTCATCAAGGAACTGATTTTGTGTCTTTAAACACTCTTCTTGGTAAGTATACATCTCTTAATTTATTTATGCTTGATATTATAGCTTGCATAACTGAATCCTTTGCATCATCCATGTTACCTGCAAAACAATAAAATCAAATACATGATAAATAATAATGATTTTTAATTAATTGTAATTGAAAGTATCAAAATCTTTTACCCGTACTTACCAATGGGATATTTCATGTAAGGTTAGTTGGGGTAAGGGAAACATACTTTATTTTTCAAATGTTATTTTGAGTTCTAGCTACTAATACTTAATGTCTTTTAATAGTTTTGATAAACGCAAAACATACCTATGTATGTCAGCTTTCCATGATTGAATGACATTTTAAGCTAGTTATAATGCTTTTAACCAGAAAATGCTAAATCGTTAGGCTACTTTTTTTGTTCCCCTTTCCCTGTTTTTGGGGTAAGGGGAACAGTCTGAATATAATTATGTATAAATAGTAGTATAGATTATATACCTGCACGATTTCATTTTTTAATATTTCGTTTATCAAATTTGAACTCAATACTTATTGAAATAAGAACTAAAATAGGAAATTTTGATTAAAATCGGAATTTGGGGTAAGGGAAACATACGAGTTCGAAACAGGGGTAGTCAACTAAAAACGAAATGCAAATTTTTAAATATTTATTCATACTAAACATACAATAGGCTCATATTAATCAGTCTCAATAGTAATTTTTGTTGCAGTAAGATTCCGTTATATTAAACAACGTGTTATTTAAATCACCTACTTAAAGTAAAATCACTTGAAATCTATCTACTAGGAACTTTACTTTGGCATTACAAGTTACTAATTAAAACATTTTCAACTTTGACTATTAACACTATGCACAGAGATATTTAGAAGGACTCTACTAAATATTATAGGAATTAAAAATAAATTGGCCTCTTCGGCCTATTACAGGTTTAGGTAATTTTGCGACGATGTCTTCTGTGTGTTTCACTTCAGAGATATCTTCCAGCACAGGGAAAGTAAAAATCGTTTCACCTTCTGCTTTTGATTTCTTTCTTGTGTATTTTACAACAGGAGAACCGGCGTTATTTATACTTAACACTACGCCTACATAATGTTTCACAGACTCTTTGGTGCAAAATTTTACCAAGACCCAATCACTCTCACAAAATGGCGCATTAGTATCAAAATTTTCCTTGTCAGCATAATTTAGTTTTGCTTCACCATCTTCGTCATTACTCTCTCTCAGTACATTCTCCCAAAAATCGTTATCATAGCTATCTTCGTCATATTTTATTTCCATTTCACTTTCACTTGAAGTTGTTGAATATTTTGTTTTTTTTCTATATTTTGCTAGTGTCTTATTTTCCTTCTTCTTTATTTTTGAATTTTGTTTAACTTTATGTCCTGGATCTTCAAATTTTTCTGTTGTTACCTTTAATTTGTCTTGTTGCTTTGTTAAAACTGCTTTAGCATTTGTCTTACTCTTTTTTTCTTTTTTTTTCACTTCAGATATCTGCGCCTCTAGAGTTCTTTTATAAACATCGTCACGCGTAATAACTTCAGCACCAGTTGCCATTCGTTTTCTCTTGGTTTTAGAGCTTGTTCCTGCTTTAATTCTCATCAATAGTAAGTCCTCAAATGTGACAGTCCGGTTTTCAAGTATTTGAATTTTTGACGTTTGATTCGAAATGTTAATCGTATTAAAATCTACGGATTCTGCATTGAGTTGGTTAGATAAGCTAACACAATCATTTTGTGAATATTGTGGCATATGAAATGTACGAGTATTACTATTTAGCGTCGAGTCCATACTATTTCTACTTTTGTTGGACGTTTGATTCGAAATGTTAATCGTATTAGAATCTACGGATTCTGCATTGAGTTGGTTAGATAAGCTAACACAATCATTTTGTGAATATTGTGGCATATGAAATGTACGAGTATTACTATTTAGCGTCGAGTCCATACTATTTCTACTTTTGTTGGACGTTTAATTCGAAATGTTAATCGTATTAGAATCTACGGATTCTGCATTGAGTTGGTTAGATAAGCTAACACAATCATTTTGTGAATATTGTGGCATATGAAATGTACGAGTATTACTATTTAGCGTCGAGTCCATACTATTTCTACTTTTGTTGGACGTTTGATTCGAAATGTTAATCGTATTAGAATCGGATTCTGCATTGAGTTGGTTAGATAAGCTAACACAATCATTTTGTGAATATTGTGGCATATGAAATGTACGAGTATTACTATTTAGCGTCGAGTCCATACTATTTCTACTTTTGTTGGACGTTTGATTCGAAATGTTAATCGTATTAGAACCTACAGATTCTGCATTGAGTTGGTTAGATAAGCTAACACAATCATTTTGTAAATGTTGTGACATATGAAATGTACGAGTATTACTATTTAGCGTCGAGTCCATACTATTTCTACTTTTGTTGGACGTTTGATTCGAAATGTTAATCGTATTAGAACCTACAGATTCTGCATTGAGTTGGTTAGATAAGCTAACACAATCATTTTGTAAATGTTGTGACATATGAAATGTACGAGTATTACTATTTAGCGTCGAGTCCATACTATTTCTACTTTTGTCGGACGTTTGATTCGAAATGTTAATCGTATTTTTTATTTTTTATTAATCGTTAGATAAGCTAACACAATCATTTTGTAAATGTTGTGACATATGAAATGTACGAGTATTTAGCGTCGAGTCCATACTATTTATACTTTTTAAAGAAAGCGTGAGCAACGATTTGGGTTCAGATGACTTTTCATTTATCATTGGGTCAGTTTGTTTGGATGTGCCAGCGCGAGGCTCTTGCAAATTTGTGTATACAGAAATCTGGTACTGGTCACACAGCTGCATGTCAGAGAACGGCTGCTTAGTTGGGTCTTTAACGAAATCCGTTTCATT
>JAYRCH010000501.1:0-112747 GCA_037179445.1 Phengaris alcon alcon
TATTGTCCCAGAGAAAGAAAAGAATCTTGTAAATTATCAAAGAAAACACCACTTGCCAAACCCTGAAAGATTATATATATTTTGAGACATCATCATTATTTACTATTACTTTTTTTAAATGATATCTAAGTAAAGTGAAGTATTAACTGTTATGATATTTCGAATCTTACCTTTATGCCCTGCACAACGCTTATCTCATGGTCTTTATAGTATGGATCGCAAATATTGTTAGGACAGAAGAGTTGATGCAATTCACCTCCTATATCCTTAGTGCAATTCTCAATGTTTATATCCTTTAGTAGGCGCTTGCCCAAAACGCACATCCTAAAAGTAAAGTAATTAAATAATCGAATAATAAAAAACAAAAGCTGGTAATTACTTATTATTACAATTATTAACTTACTGTAGTTTGTCGTTTCCATTCCAGTTGACGAAGATTCCAGCGTATACAGCAGATATTGATAAGATCACGCAGGCGAGGGCAATCGTTGCAAACTTGTTTACAAACTTGACCCCCACAAACACAACCATACCCATGATCAGTAGTAAACCCGTGCCGTATACTCGGAAATTGTTAAACATCGCCTCTTGATCCTTCGTGAAGTCGCCAAATATTGACATCCACGGGGCCATATATGTCTAAACAAACAATTTCTATTAAATATGTCATTAAATTCTAATCTACCCTCCATGGTAATTCTGTAATGATTTCATGTTCACCATATAAACTCGTTTGTATAAAAGTTCAAGACGCATTGTACTATTTGTTCTTGTAGGTAGTAATTGATGATTACATTAACATGGAAATGCTGTTTCGTAAATGAGAGAAAATAAAATACATCTTGAGTATGCATTGAATAGCTTGGCATGAGCACTTTCGAACTATAAATTAAGTCGAAATAAAATATGAATGAAAATAAATATAGGCACTAGGACGATAAAATTTTTATGTCGATAGCGACAGCTTCTATAGAGAAGAGAAGTTAAATTATGAAAAAAAAATTAAAGTCGAATATCTCGAAAATGGTTAGGTTTAGGATAGGGTGTTTTATAGCCAACTCGGTTGGAATCGATGCAAACTACACGCCCTTAACGGATCTACGTCGACTTTCCCTAGAACCCTGTATATATATATATTGTTTAAACGCATGTATAAATTATTTTTTTATTTTTTTTGTATTTTATTGTGTTATTTTTAACTGCTCATGCACGCCAAATTCTTTTCTATTATTTCCTCTACCCGCGGTTGCCTGGAAGAGATTGCTACCTAGTAATAAGGCCGCCATTGTGTTACCTGTGTAAATTGTATTTTTTACCTCTTTTCTTTTATATTTTTTTAATTTGTTTATGTTGTGTGCACAATAAAGAATATTTCATTCATTCATTCATTCAGTTATCCATCTGCCCCAGATAGCCCATCATTATCAATATATCCGGAGACCATTAAATATTATGTCGGAATCTGACAGAATTGTTTCCTAATTGTTCAGCACTCATCTGAACTTACCAAGACGATTTCAACTGCTCCCACGATGTACATAGCAGCCGCCAGTGTAGTGCCCGTGTAAAACAACATGCCCACAGCGCCACCACACTCCGGCCCGAGAGAGCGACCGATCATAAAGTAAGACCCGCCGGCCGGCACCACGCCGTTCGTAGCAATCGCAGACATCGATATCGCCGTTAACATTGTCTGTAGAAGTATTTCAAACCGTTATTTAAATAAGTTACATAAGGTGAAAATATTTTTTTACAATATTTTAAACGAGTAACTGCTATAGACTCTACTTAAGTATGTGAACTTACCGTGCAACAACACGTCAGTACAATCAGGAAGCCTTGTATCGCGCCAGCCGTGCCCACCACCCACGTCAAACGAATGAAGAGGATCACGCCGAAGATATTCTGTATGCAAGGGAGGTACACTCCTATGAGCGTACCCATGCGGGCCGGTGGGGCGGGTTTCGGTGCATCGGGGTCCGCTGCTGAAGCCGTTGGGATGGTGTTCGAGTAGTCTGCCAAGGAACTGAGGAAGGTTGCCGCTCGAGGTCTGTCTTCGAGTTCGTCCTGAAATAACAGTCATAATATATTAAGTGTTTAAGACACGATGCCGGATTTCACATAAAAGTATTTTTTAAGCCTTAACACATACATTCAAGAAAACAAATTACAATTTCCGACAAGCTAGTTTTTGTTGCAATATTCCAGCTTCGAATTGGTTTGTTGCAATTTTCACACAAAATATAAAAGTTTTTATTTTTAAAAATATGTAGGTTATTGATGTAACTGGATACCAATTACGGATAAAGACTAATTAAGTAAAATATTTTTACAATTACGGATAAAGAAAAGACTAATTATTAAGTAAAGAAAGTTTAGAAAAATTAGCAAAAACATACTTATTATCGTCTTCTTCAACATTGAACAAACAAAGCCATGCAGGCTTTGTTTGTTCAATGTTGAAGACGAACAAACAAACTGAAATATTGTTTCATATTACGTCTCATATCCTCCCGGAAAGTAAATAAAATGTCCGATTGAACAAGATATTTTCTATAAAATGTTGGTGTTTCCGAGTTGATATTTTCCGCAATCACAAATTTCAGCTGCAGGTACTGGATGCAATCTAGTTGCACTGAACCGTGATATAGGTTTATTAAAATTGAATTAATTAATAACGTTTATTTCGGTCGGCCTAGGCATATTAAGGCATGTAAAGGCTTAAGATTGTTTGCTTCTTCTAGAGATTTTTTTTAGATTTATGATTTTCAGATTCTTCTTCCAGTGGATACTTACTGCCAAATGGAATTTAGAGTTTTACGCAAAATATGATTACTTCCATTGTTTCTTAATTTTGTCCATTAATATATAAGTTACTTGTATTATCCTGTTATATTATCTTATCCTGTTATGTTGGTAGTTGGTACTTTGTTTTATTGTATGTAATATTTTTAAGTATAATAAATTAGCGTTGAAAAATGTTTTATTATTATTATGCTTAAATCTGTTGATATTTTCCATTGGATTTTTGAACTAGTAAATATTTCAAAAGGTGCATTTTCCATTGCACAAATAGCCGTTGAAGATTCACTCGACTTCGGTTTCAATCACGTATTTTATTCACAGTCTATTGGCTACACTTCGAAAAGCTTTAAATGTATACACTGACGCTATGTTCTCGATACCTTTTTTAA
Source organism: Phengaris alcon alcon (assembly GCA_037179445.1). Classification (NCBI taxonomy): domain Eukaryota; kingdom Metazoa; phylum Arthropoda; class Insecta; order Lepidoptera; family Lycaenidae; genus Phengaris; species Phengaris alcon. The sequence goes on from JAYRCH010000501.1 coordinate 3,195, forward strand.
GGTTCACGATTTCAAACGCTAAAGTCGATCGGGTAAATATTTTGCCAGAATCGTTTGGCTACAGTTACATTCGCTTTATTGCTGTAGTCACATTGGATGTATTTATATTTTAACATATTATTCATTGTCTATGTAAATGTAAAGTAAAAAATTAGTGTTGAATGCTTTGCTTTATATTATGACGAATTTCATTATTCTATGGCTCGATAAAGCTATCAAATAAGTATATGTTGATTCCAAAATGTTTTAGATTTCTGCCATAGAATGTCGTAGACAAAATTGTGCCAGCACTTAGTATCTAATCGAAGTGCGATTATGAATGACACTTGTCGTTTCCCGCCGAAGCCTCCACTGGGGCTCGCCGATCGATCACGGCTACTTCAATATTCGCTCCGGATAACTTCGGATTCTACAAACACTAAGGAGAGCTACCTCGCTTTAATTAAATTTCTGTCGGAACTTATTAATTAAGGGGCATATTCAGGTAAAGTATAAGACTCGTCTTATCAAGAAATTCATCGGCAGGTGTACAAATGAAATATTGTATTACCTAAATTTTTGTTTTAATTTATTTTAGTTCATTTCGTCTTTTGTTTTAATTAAAACCATTTCTATCTGCGGCTTGAGATCCGTGCCCGATTGTCCGGCTTTGTAGGATCATTAATATATTAGATTGTAGAAGTTTTTTTAAGTTTCATGCTTTTTATCCCTGCTGGGACAATTAATCTATGCTAATATTTTGAAGAGGAATGATTTGTTTGTTTGTATGTTTGTCTGCATTTAATAGTCTCCGGAACTACTGGACCGATTTTGATAAAATTTGGCACAATTATAGAGTAGACAACGGGGATGGACATAGGCTACTTTTCACCACGGAAAAATCATCGATTTTTGCGAGATTTTCTTATGCGTGCACAAAGTCGCGGACGACATCTAGTTTTAATATTAATGGAAATTTTGAATTTTTGATATTTTACATTTTAAGTACCTATATACAAATTACATTTAATCATTGTATTAGCTAACCTCTACTAGAATCCACATCATTTATGGTGGTTCCACTGTGTGACGCCACTAAGTATACAAGTTCTATACATCTGTCGAGGTGCCGACAAGATCCTCGAGGAGCCATTAGCCGCACGTCTCAGACTGAACCTTACCCAGATATTTTATTGACCTTAACAGTGCCGTATACAGCGTAGTTTAATTTTATTAAGTATAATATTCTTTTTTATACATGTATATTTTTCGAGCTGTACGCATGGCGTTCATAGATTTATAAGACCTTATCATGCCAAAATGATTTTGAGGAATGCTACAGTTTTGTCTAATAATGTAATAAACATTTGTTATTATTTGTTTGCATAAGCACGAAAGTATTCCGTATTCCCTTAAGTATGTTAGAACAAGCTGTCGGGGCCATAAAACGGGCCGTTTTAATGTTATTGCCCAATAAACTCCAAATCGAATAAGCTCCGATCCGATACGCATCAATTACAGAACGACGTACCTGAAAATTGCATATAAAATTCGCGTCGAGTTTTTGGCATCGAATATCGAAAATCGCATATCTAAATGCCGTGAGATTTACTATATTATGTCCCCCATTACGTAAGTCGTAACCCGCTACACGCCGAGCGCTACGGCGTAGCGGGCTACGAGCGCTACGAGCAGTTGTATTACACGCCTCGTAGCTTTGTTCGTCGGTATGCCACATCAGAATGTACATGTGGATTGATATCTTCAACAAGATTTTAAGACAATTTATTCGCTTAAAACATAAATTCCACGGAAAAAATAAAAAAGCTATCGGGCTCAAATATATTATTATGTTAATCTGGCTTTCTTTCTTTCAAATGTGTGCTAAATAACGTTAAATAAGGACAAAGTTTTCACACAGTTTTCATGGAGCCATTCTGATGTATTATATCTGTGTAAGGTATTACTGATAAAATAGTGTAATTTATTACATATTTAATTCATTTAATATTTACAGAAAGGAGGATGGGAAAAATGTATAAACGCTCGTCTACCTACTAAACACAAACAAGTCACATTATATTATGCCATTGGAAAGGGCTTATTATGTACATTAATTCCTGCATTGGCCACATAAATATTTAAATAATGCGGTTTTTGGATTAAACACCAAAAAAAACTTTACAAAAATTCAAGCTCCTCAGTACGGATTATGTTAAGTATGCTCAAAGTAAAGGAAATTTCATTGAAACCAGGCCAGCTAAGCAGGAGTTATTTTATAGTTCCCAAGTATGTGCGCAATATACAAAAACACTCTCTCTTCCTTTTACTCTCGAAACCTAGTGGGACGGATGACCGACACGACTGACGAGAGATCAGGCGCAAGAATCATCTTTCTTGTCTGAAAATCAGGTGATCAACCTGTAATGTCCTAAATTAACTTGGAAACAACTTTTTTGTCGTTCCAACGCGGGATTCGAACCCACGTCCTCCGAGCCGAGAGCCAAACTATAAACCACTGGACGTAGGAGGCTGTTATAGCGATAAAAATAATTAAAGTACAAAAAAATAACTTCCAAATGACATATAGCTTGAGTGTATTGAGTAGGCACCAGAATGGCCATCCTCCTTTACGACGACCACAGAAAGTAATACAGTTAAAGGAACACAAGAAAGTATATTTTATGTTACAAGAGCCATAAATATGTGAAACGAGATACGGCGCCCGAACACGAGCGTCCTAATTTCAAAAGTTTTATGTCTTAACGTGTTTATGAGGGGCGTTATATTGAGTTTTAACGCGAGATGGCGCTGCGTGTGGATTGCCTCCATACGAATATTACATTATAGACTTATATGTTATACACGAGGCATGTCGAGGCAAAAAGTGTCCACACTTAAACTGCCCGACTTTTTTAAGATTGTTTGGGGCAGGTGGTTCAAACCAACGTTTGACATTTGCTTTCCGCAGTATAATCAGTCTGCATTGACTTGATAAAATCTTCTTAAATCAAGATGGCGCAACTTTTTCTTATATGAAGATTTTTTTATGTCAAATGTACGTCATAGCCCATCAAGTTTTAAAATCATTGCTATATATATTTTATTACATATTTTGTTCTTACTCGTTTTTTCTGGCCCTGTTTTTAATTTTAAAAAACTACCTACAGACGTACGGAAAAACACGCAAAACTTGGCTGAATTTCATTGGGTATACCGTATACCAAGTAGCAACATTACAACCAATTTACTAACGTACCTCGGCCATCATCGTATTTATATGGGAAAAGAACAGATAATGTGTGAAACACGAAATTTTCCGAAAGACATTAAGTAGTTCTACTGTTATACCGAACATGACAATCATAGGCAAAACTCGCTTTTCAATCGTTTGTATGAAGTTAAAATTCAGAATAAGGGTCAATTTACTATGAAATCAAACGATACGCGACATGGCGCTGCATTTTTAAGATAGATATTATAATTGAACTTTATTATTAATTACACATGAAGAAACACTCTTCACTGTCAGAGTTCGAATGTCAGGTTGCACCTCGCTGCACAGCGCATGTACAGTGTATAACTGATGTCATATGAAACGTGTATCTTTTTGTGTTGATAATAAACTTCAATTTTCAATAGCTATCTTAAAAATGCCACGCTGCGTAGCGTCACGTATTGTAGCGATGTGAACTGACCCTAATATTAGCCCGTAATATTAGCGAAGGTAATGTTTGCATAATACATGTGAGGCTTATCTCGATCCGATGAGGGTCAACCAATGTTTCGTTAATAATTCCAACTTACTGAAGGTGTAAGGAAAGTGTATTTTGGTATATTTCAAATATTCAATAACCCGTACCTCGTATCTCGGAGAATTATTTAAATAAACCTTTTTGTAAGTGAAATGAGTTCTTAAACTATAATAAGTTTAGTTAAATATTTTACTTCAATTCTGTTAAATCTTCTCTTTTTCGTAATTATTTTTTTTCTTTGTGATAATCTCTACTAATTTTAGTATTTTAAACGTTAATAAAATAATATCTATGGACGCTTCACGCCACGTCAATCTGGCTGTGATAAGTACTCGAAGAACTTGTGTTACGGGGACCAGACTACGGGAAGTATAATTAATCCTTACTAATATTATAAATGTGAAAGCGTGGATGTTTGTTACGCTTTCACGCAAAAACTACTGAACGGATTTCGATGAAATTCGTGTATGGTAGTAGTTTAGACTCTGGATTAAATCATAGGCTACTTTTTATCCCGAAAAAATAGTGTTCCCAAGGGATACTATACTTACGCGGGCGGAGCCGCGAGCAACAGCTAGTTATTTTATATTATACATATAGTTAAGATTTTTATTATATACACATATTTTAATACACGTCCATGGCGAAGGAACACTGAAAAACTTTTTGTTCCTTCGTCCGGATTCGGACCCGCGACCCACGGCTTGAGCACCAATGCGCTCAACCACTGAGCCACAGAGGTCGTCATAAATTTTCATGATAGAATGAGTAACTTACATGATAGAGATACAGGTTCGTGTCACATCCCTTGTCCTTGTCTTTGGGCAGGCCATGTTCGTCAGTGTCGCCTGAAAAAAATCAATTTTGTAGTTTATTTTAGAGGTAAACCCCAATGCAATATACGAGACGACGTATGGACACATCAATCCTGTATAGAAGTTCACAGTCTTGAATATAATAATTTCGAGCTTGTCTCTTTTGGGTCATTTTAAATAAAAGTTTTAAAAAAATGTCCTAAACTCCTATTGTCCTTATTTTGGTTAATTCATAATCGAAGAGTTGATTGTCTAATGGCCCGTTTCAATAACCTATCTACCAGTAACTATTTGTTAGAAACGTCAAACTTGTATCGCAAAAAACCGTCAAATGATTGAATGGCGACGTTTTTAACAAATAGTTATAGATAGAGAACCGTTCTTGAAACGGGCCGTAAAGTAATCTGAGCTAAGTAGCTACTATGTATATTAGTACTATTTTCTTTTGGAAAAATCATTTATTGTTTTAAAATTAATATATAAAACTGTATCGTAAAGCCGAGCAGCCAGAAAGAAACAAAACTAATAAATCTCGTCGATAGCTCAAGTTAAACAAAGTTCTTGACAATATTAATATTTCAAGAAGAAAGTATCAAAATTAATATTCCCTAATGTTGTAACCGATAGACGTACACAGGGCAAAGTTTCGAGGGTTCTAACAACAAAGTTGCGGAGAGTCGCGTCGCCAACCATTACAGCCGCCTGTCGGTAACCGTGTTACAAGTATCAAGACTTGTCATCACAAATGTAAATGAAATACTTAGAGCATACCTACTAAAGGTACTTTTGCGAAAAGAGCGCGACGTGCACAGAATACGTACACGTGGCAATAGTAAAATTTTCCCAATGCGCCATCAGAGGTTTCACTTTAAAAATCCTCATACTCTACTAATAGTACATACTCTATTACTAATAGTGTGCTTTTTATTTATTGAGCAGTTTAGCATGACATTATTTTCTTTGAATCAAAGAAATGCGTTATGTCTGTACTACACTACTTATATCTTTCAATTCACTACGAATATATTGCTATCGCGCTCCTATTGCGTACCTGCGTGAACAGAGCACAAAAGTACAAAATTCTTCGAGCTCTACGACCGCACTTTAGGTTCTCCTTCGTAGTATACTCAGTGTAAATAACCCTGTTTAGAAAGTTAAGTAAAACTGTGGATCAGAGATTAGTCGATTAGCTTTTAGTCAATTCAAAAAATTGTAGTTTGTGTGACTTGATTTAAAATGATATTATGTTTTTGGGTGAGTTAGTAGAGGTGTGTTAGTTCAAAACTAGGTTCAGCTAGTCTTACCGTTAAACGCATGGTTTGTGTACATTTCTATGCTCAGTTTTGATCATGTGGATTGTGTTTATGAGACAATTCATGCAATATCTAGTGCAGTTCTCCTGTGGCACTGAAATGGAAATTTAAACAAAAGTCAAAAGATGTATAACTGATATTCATGTATGAGGTGATTGACTAAATGACTTAGAAATAAATACCGAAATTAAAATGCACATAAAAGGTTATTATATACTTTATAGGTACGTATGTTATAGTTTATAGACATCTAGAGAAGAATAATGGTTCCAGACGGAAAACAGTACTCATATCGGCCTGACTTGACTGCCAATCAAAATAAAATTGAAAACTAAACTAAAGGGTCAATTTACACCGAAACGAAATGATACGCGACATTGCGCTGTATTTTTAAGATAGCTATTCATAATTGAACTTTATTCATTACACAAGAAGATACACGTTTCACTGTCAGAGTTCGAATGTCAGGTTGCACCGCGCTGCACAGCACATGTGCAGTGTATGACTGTGTATCATATGAATAATGAAACGTGTGTCTTTTTGTGTAGTGATTTTGAATAGGTATCTTAAAAATACAGCGCCACGTAGCGTCACGTATCGTAGCGGTATGAACTGCCCCTTTCAGCCTACTAGCCCACTTTCACGTTTGGTAAAGAAATTGGAAAGAGAAGCATTAAAAGTAGTAAAGTAAAATCAATAAGAAGTGCTTAAGAACGAGTTAATAGAGATCTGGATTTATATCAGCTATAACATTACGTAGGTAAATACTATCCTACGAAAGCGAGCCAAATTTCAGCTTATATTAAAATTTTAAATTTCTTTCCACTTTTCCACTTTGATCGGAGTATGCAAAGTAGGTTTTTGTATTCAGAATAATTAAAATTATTGATTCTTCGAAGCGGAACGTGTTTTATGTGAGTAACTTTTGAATGAGGTGGGTTTCAAAGTTTTTGATTAAAGAAATGTGAGCGAGATCATATTGACTCGAGCGTCGAGCGCGCCCGGATCAGACGGTTTGTATTAATTTGACTTAACGAAGAGCCCTTCACGAAATAAAGTGTAACTCAATAATGCTGTATCAGAATGTCAAGGGCTGACCTTTCTTCTCTAATGAGGTTCGTTCTTTGATACGAGTACCTTTTGTGGATGTTAATTGAATCATCTACGAATTTGCTGGGAGTGTATAATAATTATATTACTCTGTGATTGCAAACAGCAGGCTATATTTAGCATCGATTGTGTTTATTTATTTCGAATTGATTAAAACTTCAACCGTTCCAACATTGTAATCGGTGAGTGAATAACATTATTGACTATATTTGATTTTGTTCATTGGGGACGCAATCGGCAAGGGATTCTATGTTATATTGTAAGACTTAGAGTATTAGAATAAATATCTTGAAATATTTTATAGTTATTAGTGAGGCCTTACAACATATTAAGGAGGAAATTATATATTTAGGAGGAAATTGAATTCAGTTCTCCATCAACAATTGAAACTACATTATTTCAATACAAATTAACAAATCGGTAAAAACATAAGGTTCACATTACAATATTAGAAAAGAAGAATTGAAAACTAGTTATGATAACAAAATCAATTGTACCATAAAAGTAGGTAAGTACTAAAAAAAAATAACTACTCCAAAACTTAAAATGCTACAAAACAAAGAAATCTCCCAGGTCGTCCCCACCAGGCAGAGTACTTAGAAGGCTCAAAGAGTTTCCGCGCTGGATTGCGATACTTATTCTCTGGGCTAGGTAGGTGCCGGCTCTGGGGTCTCGGGTGGCCTCAATGAGTTTTTTGGAGATTTCTCCGAAAAGTTTGTGCGCACCCAGTCCCCATGTACCTAAGGTTTCAACCCCAAACGGTTCAAATATGAGATCCCCACTAAGGTTCTCATATTTGCGCCGCTTGAGGTTTTCCGCCTGATTGGCGGCCGCACCTGCAGAACTCGAGGTGGCCTGGACATGGGACGGAGCAAGTGTATCGACGCAAGTAGCGTCCCATACAAGAGCCCGTCCCACTCTGCAAGGGATCAGGGTCATACCGTCTGGTCTCTTGCCATCGTCGCGCGCCAAACCAGAGGGTTCCAGCACAGCTGGCACTCCGGCGGTGACAAGAGCCCGACGGATGAGATCGTTCAGGCAGTGATGTCGGGAGATGCGGCCGGCGCTTCGTGGACAGGACAGCCCGTGGTGTCCGAGGCTGTCCACATTTGCACCACAAACACAGCGATGGGGGACGACGTGGGGGGTGCCAAGACGCAGGGAAGTGGCTAACCGGAAAGCTGTTCGATCCAGCAATGTGCCCGTATTGGGTGACGGTAATGCTTGTAGCCAAAGGCCCGACTCCCACTTCTCCGCAGCTAAGAGGCGAGCCTGCTCCACAGGACTGGAGGACGTATTAAGAAGATTATTCCGTACCAGTCTGCAGAGTGGCTCGTCCCAGAGCCTTTGGGAAAAAGTATTGTCAGGCAATTCGCTACAAGCACTAGTTACGCTCCAGGCGTCCTTGGCCTCGTCCAGAAAGGTGATGTAGTATTTTGGAGATAAGACTATGGTTCACGTGGACTGAGGACAAGAAGGCCGGAAGCGGTATCTCAGAGGGCTTTCGAACACCCAGGCCACCGAACCTAACTGGAAGCGTTGCCTGAGTCCATGCGCGGTCATCGAAATTTGTATTCAAAATAGTTGACAACACCGTAAGACATATGTCAATTTAGGTACGAAAATGCAAAAACGGATTAGGGTAAAGGCCATGTGACAGTTAATTTGGAGGAAATTAAGGTTAGTTTTGTTAATTAATTAACAAATCAGGTTATACTATAATTTAGCGAAACGTCATTTACCTTGAATTTAAATTATTGGTATGTTAGTTAAGATAATAATATTTAAAATTATAAATAATATGCATACTTCCATGATTTGCATATTGTGTGTAAATTGTAATTATTCTAAAACGGCTTTTAACTAAACTATAGATATAATTTATGAGTTTAGAATTTAATAATTCAGTTTTGAAGTGATAACTTTTTATGGGGGGATAAACAGCTTCGTTACGTAACGCGTTACGGCACCAAATAAGATATGAGTAATTTCGAATACTAATGTCAGATACGCGTAACGCAGTTACGTAGGCACTTAGATTTTTGACCAATTGGTCTCGGGTTCTAGACTCACTCAGACGAAATATTTTTATTATTTTTATTTCTTTTATAAATTTTTTTTTCGCACTACAAAAACTCAGAGGAAGGCTGGGTCTCCCAGGTATTATAGTATAATATTGTTGAAAGCGGTATATCTAAATAGTGTTTTCAATTTTATCGGGAAGTTGTAGGGAGTTAAAATTTGGCAGTGATAGGGACTGCCGATAGAAGTGAAAACAGTATTTAGGCATACCGCTTTCAAAAATATTATACTATAGTACCTGGGAGACCAAGCATTGCTTGGAGTTTTAGTAGTGCGCTATATATTAGGTCCTTACATTGGCGTTTTGTCGTACTGGCCACTTTGATCTCAAATATATCTTCTTTGGTTAGGAATTCCAATTTCAAATTTATACCGCTATTTACTCATGCATTTGTGTTTCGAAAACCGTATTTAATTTGTTTTTTCCTCTTTTGGTTTTTTCTTTCCGTCACTTTGTTTTCAAAATGGAAAACTTGAAATATCATATTATTTTCGAGTACGAGTTCCACCGTGGCACCAGTGCTGCAGAAACGGCTCGAAGGATTAATAATGTGTCGATGTGTTAAACGGCGGTGCCGTAAAAAAAACGTTTTCGTTCTGGAAATTTCAACCTGCAGAACAAGCCCCGTGGACGGCCGGAGACCAAAGTTGATAATGAAGAATTAAAGACTATTGTGGAAGTAAATCCATCGCAAACCACGTCCGAGTTAGCTGCGGGCTGTGATGTTAGTGATAAAACTGTTTTAATAAGCTTGAAGCAAATTGAGAAGGTGAAAAAGCTTCAAAGGTGGGTACCTCATTAATTAAGTGCAGCAAACCGACAAACGCGCGTCGACTGCTACTACTGCTTACATTACTCAACCGGCACAATAATGAAGGGATTTTAAATCGAATCATTACCTGTGATGAAAAGTGGATCCTGTACGATAATCGGAAACGCTCATCGCAATGGCTGAACCCTGGCGAATCAGCCAAACCCTGCCCCAAGCGAAAATTTACTCAAAATGATACTTGTGAGCGTTTGGTGGACTAGTGCCGGTTTCGTTCACTACAGCCTTCTTAAATCTGGCCAGAAAATTACGGCAGATGTCTATTGCCAGCAGCTACAAATCATGATGGAAAAGCTAGCTGCTAAACAACCGTGGTTGGTCATTCGCTCTAGGCCACTGCTGCTTCAGGATAACGCTGGACCACACACTGCACAACAGACGGCTACCAAATTAGAGGAGCTTCAATTGGAAAGTCTAAGACATCCACCGTACTCCCCGGACCTTGCTCCGACAGATTACCATTTTTTTCGACATTTTGATAACTTGTGAGTATGACAATTATTTTTCTGCCTAATTGTCTCTAAATAAGTAGTAGACCATATGGCCAAAATATCCGTAATTGATTTTACCGGGCCTTATATAGACAACATTTATAGAACTCTTTGACATTCGCTCACGCAGTAAGTACCATGCAGCTTCTTGTCTCGTAACTTCCACAGAATTAGGAAGATTTTATTAATAAATAACTTTTCCTTACATTATCATACTAATATACATACAATGTAAGTAATAACCTAAGCTATTCTCAATTTAAACAACTTCAATATTAAACAGTTCAACTTTTAGTTTAAGTTGTGACTTCTGTCGGTCGTCCCGAGACGCACACGTTTTTTTTTTGTTAACTAAGTAATATTTTTTACGGTTTCTTTCCTTTCGATTAATAAGAGGCTTTACTTTGGACCTATCAGACCATTTTCACATTACGCGTTAGCGATATTGCTGGTCGGGCCGATAATTACTAAAAACATGAAAGACACAGGTATAATATGAAACATATACCTGTCTTTGCCATGATTATCGGCGCGATATCGGATTGGCTTATGGGAAAACGCACTTATGCCAATGACATAGGAGCGTTCCCGGTCCTACCAGCGATATCGCTATCGCGTAGTGTGAAAACGGTCTGACGGGTCTAAAGTAATTATCTGTTTAACAAAAAACTTAAAATCATTAAATTCTAAACTCATAAATAGTTAAAAGTCGTTTTGGAATAATTATATATTATCTATATAAAGTAACTGTCTGCTCGGTTTTAGTAGGTAAGATACCTACCCCAACCGAGCAGTTACTTTCCGTTATATATATGTGTTACTAGCTAACAAATATAAAATTTACTGGGCAATTATTAGGTTAGTGGGTGAAATAAACATTTTAAACTTTGCGACTACTATGGGGTTGCAGGTGGTGATTACTATCAATCAGGCTATATAAGGTAGGCTCCTTTACCACAAATATTAGTAAGATCATCAGCGGTTTTTATCTCAGGCGTGATTTTTTTTAATAGAAATTGGAATCAGCTGCGACATTTTTGTATCTCAACAAGGGGATGTGTTTCGACGACGAACAACTTTTAACATGATTGGTTTTTTAATTACCAATCCCTTTGTCAACGTTTTCACTGAAATTGATACAGTTTCTGTATCACATCTGTATGACAGTGATGTCATTAATATAGGTTATGAATAGCTAGTTGATGTTGATTATGACTGATCTTTTAAAATCACTAAATAATATTATAATCATAAAGAGCGAACGACCCATCCCTTGAATTGAACGACAATGAGACATTTGGATCAAAAACGTTGCTAAATTCTACTGCTACTTTGAATTACGGAGATTGTGATGTTGAAAAGTTAATAATTTCGTAATGCAAAAGTAATATCGAAAACTGGGTAAATTTTCGAGAAGAAAGCTTCACGTACTTACAAGAATATGTTATAAGCGCCGGCTGCTTCCACAAACTTTAGATACCCGAGCTTTAGTCAAAAGTTTTATTCTACTACGCGAATAACTTCTGTGAGTATGCTTCTGAAGACTGAAGTTCTGTATTGAACTTGATATCCGTTTCAAAACGCACAAAAGGTTTTGAATTAAGAGTCCATATTACTTTGATTAGATCAGAGTTACTTTAAATAAACTCCATGGTTCATGGCGACGCAACGTGATTCGCCACGCGTATACGATATCGCCTATGTCGCCAAAGATATGAGAAAGACAAGTTTTAATATGAAGTCTTATCTTAGAATCTTAGTCATTATCGGCGCGATATCGGTTAACGGATTGCATAAGGCTGGGACTATATGATCCGGAATCCGGCGTGACCGGGAAAATTCAGAGCACTGAAAATAGAACTCTGTGCTAATACAATAGCGTTGAAAATCGAAGTGTCGAGTATTCAGCTCTGTCATAAAAGACATTGACATTTGACTCGACACTCGTGTGTTCGATTTTCAGCTTTATTGTAGTAGAGCAGTTTTCTATTATCAGTGCTCTGAATTTTTCCCGGCCTTCCGGGGCCTCATGGGAAAACGCCGACGACATAAGAGAGTTTCTGATCCGACAAGTGACGTTGCTATCGCGTAATGTGAAAACGCTCTTAGGGTGCGCTCGAGGGCGAGAAGTGGGCTACATATTTTCTCTGTGACCTCTGCCCACCCCTATGGGGATATTTTAAAAAATAAGCATGTATGTATTAATGTATCTATTCAGGAGTAGCGAAGGCTGGTTCTCCATCAAAGGGAAGCCCTATCCGGTAGATGTAAGATCAGTCACAGAACTTATTGCCTATCCTAAAAAAATTGTACATCGGACAAACAAATTGTCGTGTCCGTGAATAAGTACACGTAGGTATCCATGATCTATAAGTCTATGTTGTAGGTTACGAACTTTCAAACTGTACTTGTCATAGTTATTGTATATTAATTAAACGTGAAGCCGATGTGAATCGTGTTATATGCGCACGTAGCAACTGGTATTCAGTATGTTTTAAATTAAAAAACAAACATTTATGTTTTATCATAAAATTCTCATTTAGTAGAAGTGTAGGGATAGCGGCAGCATCAGAAACAAATTAAGTTAAATGGCAACACTCGGGCTTAGGCAAATCCCCGTTGATCGATGCGGCCTAAGACCTCATTATTCCTCGTGTTATTTATTCCTAGTCTGAGTAAACACGTGCCGAAGTCCAGGGGATATTGCGCGGACCAAAGGATTTACTCAACTTTTGGGCCTTTTTTGTTTACGTTTTGTGAGGCTTTGCCTTCAAGAATAAAAGGTAAATGATCTATCTCTATTAGTAGATAGCTGATAAACAGATACATAGAAAACTCCTTATTTTCTCACTCTTAAATAATAAAACACAACAATAATAACTCAACTAGAGGAAATGTACTAAAAGGCGGTCTTACTGCTTCCATAATACAGCAGTTTCTTCTAGACTATTAGTATTTTAGACTTTCCTCTAGGTCGCCTCAAAATATTTAAACACAAAGTAAGTAATCACATCGACTGCAGACGTGGTATATAAGGCCGTATTTATACGTGAGTACGTGTGCGTGCGTACGATTTATCGGCACTGTTTAGCGATTTTGATCTTATACCGTGTCGAGCGGGCGGCAACTTGTTCGATTGTACACAGGTAACTTTTAAAGTCATCAAAACAGTGTTAAAATGCAAAATTTTGATTTAAAAAACTATTGGGAGTGTCGCTAATAATTATTGAATTTTGTAAATTGTGATTAAAAAGCACTCATTTGGGACGGACGTACTCTACATTTATGTATCATAACTGTATGAGGATTATAATTTGCCCCAGATTTCTCGACTCAGCACTTGATGAAGTATTCAAATAAATGGCACAATATCGTACGAGCGACATATTACTTAACTGTCGGTATGGATATCACAAATTTGTATAAAATATTAGTACATTTAATAAACGAGAACTTTGCTTTCAGAGTTATTATAAATACTCTCAGGCGCCCCCTAGTGTTTATGTCATAGGTCGTCAGGCCCCGTCAAATCTGACGTATGACCTAAGTTGCCGATCAGCACTAAAATGCAGATTTCGACGAAAATTCGTATGAGTGCACTAGCTTATATTAGTATATTCGGAATCTACGTCAAATTTGCTTTAATAAGTATTTAGTATAATCTAAAAAAATTAACAAGTGGAATTATTTCGAACGTCTAATCGCACAAGTTTGTAAAATCACACCTTATAAATAGAATAGACGCTAGACACATTATAAATAGACTAATTATATTAAAACAAGTTATTTTGTTATTATAAATTAGACACAATATCCTCTGCTTAAGAAAATTGCAAAAAAAAAATTTTAAAGCGAATGCGTTATTTCAAAAATAATCATTGCAACAGACGCTAGTTCAAAAACCTTTTTGGACCTGATTATCCACATAAAATGTATTTTTTGTGGTCTCCTATTAAACCTTACCTAAAAAAATTTTTAACCTTTAAAACCTTTACCTTAAAAAAAACATGTATATTAAGTCGTCCGATCATTAAAAATCTTAGAATACAAAAAAAGCGCTAATAATACCACTCTTACTTATCAGGCTGATAAAAGTTTAACAGTTTGATGTTTTTACATATGAGCTGTTTTGTCAAAAACTACACAAAATATAGAACCAAAATAAATAAATACACATTTCTTAAGTTTTTCTAGAGTTATTAAAAATTGTTTGAAAAATTGTCAAACTTTCCCAGTTATGTGAAAACTTACGAATAAAAAATGTTTGGAGTCGTTTTTCGTCAATTTTTTTAAAATGTTTTTGTAAGACATAAAAATTAACTTGAATGACTATTTTACATAAAAATATTAGTCGCCTTAAGTCAATTTTTTAAAATGCTTTTGTTAGGCATAAAAATTAACTCAATTGACTATTTTACATAAAAATATTAGTACGTTATAATAATATAACGAAAAAATCTATAAAGGTTTTAAATAAAAAGTATATATTTAATTTATTTACAGTTATATCTTTCATACAGTTTTTATGTTTTTATACGAAAATAAAAAAGTGGGTTGTATATAGTAAATAAAACCGACTTTTAGGCGATTCCACGAGTCTATGTTCTTTGGTAATTTGAATTTTCGCCGCCATTTTGTTTTGAAAATGCCTGGCGTCCCGACACCGTACGACGGTTAATGCAAACATCGTTTTATTATTTTTTATTATCTGATTTGTTTATAACACTAACTAGTTCTTTTATTATAGTAAAACAATCATTAATAATATTTTCTATTATTAAAAGTTAAATATTACCAGAAATATTCATAGCTTATTAAAATACAAAACTGTTTTGTAACGGTTATTATTTGAGTTGGTATATGGACACAACTAAATGTTTTCGTCATAGCAAAACTATGACGAAAATTTATATTACTTTTATTTTAGATAAAATTAGCTACCTACCAAAAACATTCTTAACAAAATTGCACTTCACAACACACTGTAATACAGCCGCGAAGTGTACTGAACAATTAAAGCAATTTGACAACACTTCTGTTGTTTTCAATTGGCAATAAATGTATGTATATTAGATTTGTCATCATTTTCATTAGATTTAATATTCAATACATTAAAAACAGACCAACATATACTTTTCGCACGTAATTTAATTGTTTTTGGTACTACTACTCAAACGCTGATTCAACCGTAGAACCACGCCCTGCCACGCGCCTGAGAATACACGTTAATTGTCCGTGGACTCTGTCTATTAATGAAAACAGCATGAAAATTCGTTGCGTATTTAAACAAATAAAATTTGTGATTCAAATGATAAAATCAAAAACACGTATGTACAATTAATAACTGCCACACAAATGCCTAACCTTTAACCAGCCTCAATTTAACTGCTGCTTGAATTAAAAACACAAAACAACCTCCAAAGATAAATGAACTGTGTTCCAGAGATTTATCTCTATAATAAGTGTAAAAAGCAGGAATGGCGCCCCTCAAGCCGTGCCAAACTGTAAGCCGACAAATCTCCGGAGCGAAACTTCACCTAAGTCCAGCGCGAAGATTATTGCTTTAGTTTATCACTTATGTACTTAGAATTTACCGCCCTGCTGGATATAATAGACATATAATAAGATTTAATGAAACGTTGCTCGCCTTAATTATCTCAAGAATAGAGTACTTGTCTGTAATTATTTATTACATTTACAAAAGGGACAGTATGCTTAAAATCAATATTTTCAAAGAAACTACGGATCGTTTAGAGCACTTTTGTGAGTCTTGTGAATACGCCCCATACTGAGCTAGAGCTCAGCGGCGAAAGAGGCGGTCATCGCGAACAAGCATTGGATCACTGTAGATCGCTAGATTACTAAAAGTTTGATATACAACCGCCAGTTTGGCGGTTCTAAGCCTGGCTGATTTTTTTTACTGGCCAAAATGTGTGGAGAATTTTCTAAATAAAAAAAGCTCATAACGAACAAGAAAATGAAAAAAAAAAAAAATTGATACATGTCTGCGCGTCAACTAGAAACCGATAAAAATGCAAGTCTGGTAGTTCTAATTCCGACCAGTTTCCAGACAGACCGCCCTGAACGTGTAAGAATTTTAATAGAAAAAAGGTCGTAGCACAAATTTTAAACTAAAAGAAATGCAACATTCATTGCTTACGTTCCAGTTTCGAGAACATAACTTTTAATTTCAAAGCATTTTCATTCAAACTAGGATGCCTCAAAATATTTAAATACAAGGGAAGTAACCGCAGCAACTGCAGACGTGGTTGAACTACGTATTTATGCGTGCGTACGATTCAACGGTGTTGTTACAGGTAACGGGTATCGATTTTTCCATAAATATATGTAATACTCAGTCCAATTATTAGGGTTCCGTTGTAACTACGAGGAACCCTCATAGTTTCGCTCTGCCGGTGCGTCCGTTACGGAATCCTCCTTTAGATATGTCCTGACTCCTGATATAGTCTCGTTTAGGTTATTTTGGTTGCGTTTTACATTTCTCTTAACTAGATTATTTATCTACAAAATCATTGAGTACTTCTTCACTGTTTTGAAAATGACAGATATTCTGTCATTAATTTAAGGCCAAATAAATTGTTCTATCTTTAGTGCTTATTTCAAGAAAAAACTCTTTTCCACGTCCAACATTTCTTTAATCATGTGAAAATGCTGTAGCGTAGAAAATATTTAAGTTGTATTTGACCTAAAAATTTTAACAAAGGCGAAAGCTTTTACACCTTAAAAACTCTTGGCTTAGTCCTGAGGAGACTTCAAACGATATTGCTGATTCTATTTGATCTTATCTTTTCGTTTGCTCGGAGTATTGTTTGAGAAAATTCTACTCGTATCAAGTGTAATAATGACAATGCTTTACTCTACGAGATACTTATAATTTTAAAACTCTGACCACCGATAAAAAAAAAACGAACAGATAAACAGCTACATATCTGCTTTCGATTTGATTGCACTACTACAACCATACGGTGTGTCCACGATTGTGTAGCAAAATTGTGGGCCGTTGAAGGGGAAAATTTTCAAATTTGGATCGATTTGGATCGTTCTATGAAAGTTATTTCTGTGTAAGTATATATATTTTGTTCTCTGTGCTCTGTCTATCTAGTACCTACTTAATGAGAGCTGTTAATAATTAGGAAGCCCTAATCTAGACTCTGTGCTAGTATAAATTGACTCTTAGTGGTAGGAGAGGGGGCCTTGGTTGACAATTTTGATTAATATTACCGATAAGCGTTATAATTTTGACAAACAATTTTTTAAAAATTTAGCAACAAAAACCTTTTATAAAATTACTAGATTATTATTACCCATGGGTATAAAAAAGTTATTGACCTATTCAGACCTACCGAATATACGCAAAAAATTACATAAAAATCGGCCGGGCCATTTCGAAGGAGTTTTTTTACAACCATTGTGACAATAAAATATCATAATAAAAAAAAAGGGAAAGCTAACTAACCCAAGGCCCATGTAGTGACAGGATAGGCATCACTACATATTATGTCTATCTCTTAGGGATAGCCCAGAATAACCAACGAGTAGAGGTATTTGCTGAAGAAGTTTTCAAGTAACGGCAATAATGGTCCTGATTATGAAACGCAATAAAATGGTATTGTCACCAGCTGGGGCTGTAGTAGATTCAGGTTTTGATTTCTATAAGATTTGTTTTCAGATTCCGCGTAGAGAAGTTGGCCGGTTTCCAAGTACACAGCCATTCCCTTGCCCTAATTTTTCTCCGCAACTAAAAATTATACGACCCGTGACAAAACTGAAGCCCATGCTCAAGTATTTTCTCATTTTTTTGTCTAATATCATTAAGGTTCACTCGTGTTAAGGTTGAGCGTGCTTATCATATTTCTTTAAAACATTTTCGCTGTTCTTTAGAAGTTTATTAATTTACTAAAAATATATTGAAATACGTTACCGATCTTACGGACAAAGAGAGGTATCTAAGACTAATTGTGTACTATGTAGAGTTTGTCTCTATAAACCTTCATTTGATTTCAAAGTAGAG
Source organism: Phengaris alcon alcon (assembly GCA_037179445.1). Taxonomy (NCBI): domain Eukaryota; kingdom Metazoa; phylum Arthropoda; class Insecta; order Lepidoptera; family Lycaenidae; genus Phengaris; species Phengaris alcon. The sequence goes on from JAYRCH010000501.1 coordinate 21,602, forward strand.
TTATACAAACACTAGAAATACAATGATAAATATGTTTTGCAGAATAACAAAAGGCGTTATATTAGGCGTCAGGCGACTAACTTTTCCGGAAGGAAATGACGAAGCTGATTCTGCCCCGGGGAGTGAAGGAGGGTCGTAAATTATGTTTTAAGAATTTAGCCTGTAGGGTTACCTAAATGTTGTTTAAAAATATTATTCAACATACTGGAGAGTGAATTAGCCAATTGATACAAAAAGTAATCGTTCGAATGTCTAGAAATTCTTAATTTATAGCATAACTAGAACGTTTTTAGGCTTTTTTAATATTTATCTCTGAGAGTTATATATGTAACAATAAAAGTGACTCATGCAAAAAATTATGGATTTCGGTCCTTCCCTTATACTTTAAACGATACAATCTTGTATATATATAATCTTAATCTCGGAAATGGCTGCAAGTATTGTCTTAAAATGTAGTATGCAGGGAGTTTTGATGGAAAAAAACTAGCTAGGTCTTATCCCTGGAAAAACTGCGTGTTTTAAGTAATATCTTTCTAGTCGTATCCTCATGACTGAGGGATGTGACCATCAAAATTTGCTGTATGGGATAGGATTCTCCACTTCTCTCTATTATTGGCCTGGTGAAATGCCTCATGGAACGTGCAGCTGGTAGCCACAACAATCGCGTCCACCCATCATATAGACACTCCACCCATCGTATAGACACTTTCCCTCCATTTGCCCCGCTAGTATGAGTCTCACAAGGTTATTAGGCTCCCGGCGAGCTACGTGGCCGAAAAAGGCGAGTGATCTTTGCAGGCAAAGAGTGGACAGGCGGGTTTTAATTTTGAGCTGCTGAAGTATGGAAATGTTTTGTCCAGTGTGCCGTCCATGGAATCCTGAGCATTCTGCGCCAGCACCACATTTCAAACGCGGCTATCTTGGCTCGTGTACGTGCTTTTAGTGTCCATGTCTCGGACGCATATAGAAATATTGAAAGGAACCCATAAGTGTTATTTTTGTACTCCGATACATGTTCTTATTCTTCCATATCTTTTCTAGGCGTTCAACTGCGGATTTAACCATCTGAGCCCGTCTGAGAACATCATTCTCGCAATTTCCATCGCTGCGAATCAACGACCGACGAAAAATATACGAGTATGTTTTTTCTTTCGTCATGCAATCGGACATATGTCAGTCCGATTGGCAGCGTGGTATGCGTATAGGTAAATGTATTTTTTCCATTGTTCGGAAATTGCGGGTTCGAGCCCCGGTAAAATATTTTTGTGATTCTTTTTAATAGATCCACTAGAGCTCCGAGCAGAGCTCGGTTCGGTTACCCAGGTACTTTAGTCTTAACCTGCACCTCACCTACAAGTAAAGGTGGTAAATAACCCTTCCCCGCTTTACTTGTAGGTGACAAAGAAAAGTAAGAACTCCTTCTTACATATAGGTACTTTATCTTAAAAAATACTAAGGTTTTCCCATTCAATAACACGAGTCGTTTAAATGATTTACAGGCACTTGTTGGGATGTTTGTCACACTTATTTTGACTTGATCGTATTTTCGAGAAAAGGTACAGGATTTAGGTACAGGTACGTACGTAACAAACACTAGAACATGATAAACCAAGATAATAATATTACGATGGATTTGATGATACAAACATTGTCATCAAAATACACTTGTTTCTATTCCGGACAACATGTAACGTAGTTACATTTCTCTCCGTAAAATCAATTATTTCGGCGCTACTTGCGTCATCTGTGATTTGTATGCTTAATTATTTTAGTCATTCAGAGGTTTTAGCGCCATCTATCGGCGCACGTCCTTACTAAAATGGCGTTAGCCTTGCTATTAATATTTGGTTCATAAATAGATTTTACTTCCGTCTTCAATCTTAAAATTTATAATTTAACCTTGGTAACCTTGAATACTAATTAAAATACAGTAGAATTGCATTATTATATAATATAATATATTGATTACTAATATAATATCTTTTTATTTTGATTTGTGAATTTTTTCTCTATACGCTTTAGTTTAATTAGTTGTCAAATGTTTAAAAAAAAGTATACGAAGAAGTCGTTCATATTTCTTAATCCCGTTTCTACGGTGAGTTTTTTATATCTGTGTTGTGAAGTTTTATTGGGTAAATCACGCTTGTATTAAAACACATTATTTTTTCATATAAATTATCGCCTTGTAAAATTAGTTGTCAAAATTTGGTTAGCCGAACACGTGCTCATTCTTTCTCATCCTTCCGTTTTGCATTGATTTATTAGGTATGCATACTTTAATTGTTCTTAATATCCTCTTTTATTTTGCTTACCCTTTTTTATTTTGTGATGGTCACACAGCTCGTGATTTTGATCGTTTGGGATTAAGATCATGCCGGTTGTGGGACTCCAACTCCACATGCTTGTATGGATTTTCCAGGGATTAATACTCCGGGTTCAACGCACCGTTTCGCATGGACTTATTGCTAGTTCCACACATCCGAATTTCCAAGTGCCGCTAGTTATATTCCGGACTGACCTGACTGGCTTCTGACCCAGTCTGCACCGCCCCCAGGACGATCTACGTCGCGGCGAGGATACCGGACTGATCGACAGAGACAGAGACGGTACCGGAAGTTGGGCTCCTCGCGCCACGTGCTGTCTACATTCCCGGATCCAGCTAAGTGCCCGTGGTTAAAGCCCCTCCGATTCCCACAGACACCAAGAGGATAAACCAGATTTCTTGGCCTTCTGTCCACGTCCCTTTTTTATATATAATATATTTGTCACGTTGGTAATTACTGGTTTAATTTAAATTACCCCTAACAAACATCGTAATAAAAATTTAATAATTTTTATTACGATGTTTGTTACGAGCAATAAGATATTACAAACAAATTAAATAATATTATTTTTCAATAACCAGATAAAGCAACATAAGATACTAATACTAAATAGAAGACTTATCTACAAATACGTAGATAAGTATAAATTATCTTAATCTACATCGTAATTATGTCCTTTTCTCTTAATACCGGCAAAGTTCCTGCTCGATAAGTTACTAAATATTTTCCTTTGCACTAGGTCGCCTCAAAATATTGAAACACAAAGGTAGTGACCACGATGACTGCAGCGTGTAGACGTCGTGTGGTTGAAGTTCTTATTTATACCTGAGTATATGTGCGTGCGCACGATTCATGGGCGCTGATAAGCGATTTTGATCCTATGCCTGGCCGAGCGGCAACTTGTTCGATAGTACGTAGATATACGCGGCTGTAAAGAGTGTTCAATCAATTATTCAATTCAATGTTTAAGATTAAAAATTCAATTTCCTAAATTGGTGGAACATGATAAATATGCATAACATTTTGTTGGACAAACTAATTAATTTGTGCATGTCGTTAGCAAGCCAGGCTGGGTAATTTAAAATGTGAAAATGTGTAGCTAAACGGTGTTCAGTTTAAGCTATAAATGTTTCACGAATGTTCGCCGGGCGCAGGCAGATAGGTCAAGCGGCTGAATTTTAAATGTCTCCCTGCTATGGAATAACAAATTTATATCTACCTTGGGTATTTACTCCGCTAACTAATTCAGATGTACTTTAATATTAAAACTACACTGAACATTTGAGTTACATAACGCTGACAGGAAGATGACGTGTAAATATCGGGAACCGAGTCGGGCGTGAGTAAGGTGAGGCATAAGCGTAAGTTCACACCGAGACGCGACGCGGCGCGGCATTTTAAAGACAGCCTATTCAAAATTGAAATTTATTCATTGCACAAGACGACACACGTTTCATTGTGAGAGTTCAAGTTTCGCTGCACAGCGCGGCGCCGCTCATGCAATGAAACGTGTATCATTTTGTGTAGTGAATTAAGTTCAATTTTGAATAGCTATCTTAAGGTGGCGTGTCGGTGCGAACAGACCCTAATTTAAATATGTTCTGACCGCGGGAAACAGCACGCGCCATTCCCACCCTCGCTCCGAAATTAGCATGTAATTTCGCGGGGCTGACAGTCCGATCTGACATGTCGATACAAGCGTATTTTTCCACAGTTTTGTCCGCGCACTTGCCTGAATATATATGACGACGGCAGTCCTTACCGTAGACGCATTTTAAGTCGTAATTAGCACGACAGTTCAATCCGCAGTCCAAACCGAACGAGATTCGCGGTCGGAACTTTACGTGTGTAAGCAGCTAATGTCAATTAAAAGACGGATACTTGTTTGTATATATTTAGTTACCAAGCAAATATGATTAAATCTGCGGTTTTTTATAACACAATAACTAGCTCAAACAATTTAATACAAGTTTTGTCACCGCTAACTAACTTTTCACCCAAAGTTGGAAATTAATTGGCCTTTAAAATTGTTTGACACAAATTTTCAAAGGTAATAAATATAAAGTCTGTGTGCAAACAGATTGGGGACTAATTTTATAGTCGGAGAGGCCCGGCCGCGGCATCGCTCGGGCTTCAGAAACTGGGATTAACTGTGCGGGCCGCACGCTACTGTGCGGTAAAATGCCCGAACTCTTTAAAACGTCCGGGCATGTTTAACCGCATAAAGTACTCCAATTTAACACAAGACGTTTTGAGAGCTCCGTGGCCTAGTGGGTAGACCGTTTGTTTATCATTAGAGAGGTTCGATTCCCAGGTGGGCGTATACCATCATTGGCATACGCCCACCTGGGAATCGAACCCACCTTGTACTTGAGATCATAAGAAGTCTCATGACTTATTATGATCTCAACTACAAGGTGAAGGAAAACATCGTGAGGAAACCCGCTAAAGGTTGGCCTCAGACGTATTGACCAGTCATTCCTCTGGACTAGGCTGACTGTGTTATGAGAATGCCGGGAATGCTTGGGCAACCATACGACATATAAAACCGCCTTTCCCATGCACTACACCATTTAAAGAGTGGTTAATTCGCACGCAGAATACTGTGTAAATCATCCCATTATGGATGAAAAGACTAAGTTGTGGGTCAGCTACAAGTGAGAAAAGTGAACATGAACTCTTGGTTATACTCTACTGCTTAAGAAGGCACAATATTAGCGTGGACATAATAATAGGTCTTTACCTATGAAATTGCCGTTCTGCAGTACTGGCCATTTCAAATCAAAATAATTTTTGTTTGGCTAAGAATTCTAATTTCAAATTAATTTTATTTTAAAAACATGGAATCCTTTTTTCAAAAGTAGTCATTTGCCTATTGATTAGTGTTACATTTTCATCGCATTTCAATCTTTTTCGTGGATACGTTAAAAATTCGAGTAATTATGGAATATGAGTACCATCGTGGCAGCAACGCGGCACAAGCGGCACGCAACATCAACGACGTTTACGGAGCTAACACTACAAACCAACGCACCACCTGTTATTGGTTTGCTCGCTTCCGTTCTGGAAATTTCGACCTGAAAAATGAACCTCGCGATCGTCCGAAGACTTTGGTCGACAATGACGAATTAAAGGCGATTGTGGAAGCTGATGATACACAATCTACGATTGAATTAGCAGCAGCTTTCGAAGTTAGCGTCAAAACAATATTGATCCATTTGCGTCAAATTGGCAAGGTAAAAAAGCTTGACAAATGGGTGCCACACGAACTCAATGATCGCCAGCGCGAAGTACGCGTCGAAACGTGCCTTGCACTGCTCAACAGACATACAAATGAAGGAATTTTGAACCGCATTGTTACCTGCGATGAAAAATGGATTCTGTTTGATAACCGCAAGCGCTCAGCAAGTTGGTTGGATCCTGGTTCAGCACCTAAACAATGTCCTAAACGAAAACTTACCCCTAGAAAAGTGATGGTCACTTTTGGTGGTCTAGCGCCGGTGTGATTCAATACAGCTTCTTACTAAACGGGGTGAGCATTACAGCAGATGTGTACTGTGAAGAACTGAACACAATGATGGAGAAGCTGGCACATCTCCAACCAGCATTGGTCAATCGCTCGTCTCCGCTGCTCCTGCACGACAACGCGCAACCACATACTGCGCAGCAGACGGTCTCCAACAACTGGGGTTGCAAGAACTGGGGTTGGAAGCTCTCCGTCATCCGCCCTACTCATCAGACCTTGCGCCTACAGACTACTACTTTAGACTACTTTTTCCAGAATTTGGATAACTTCTTGGCGGGAAAAAAATTCAATACCCGAGAGGCAGTACAAAATGCCTTTGAACAATTTGCTGCCTCCCGTCCAGCTGATTCCTTTAAGAAGGGCATCAATAAACTGCCACTGCGTTGGCAAAGATGCATTGATTGCATGGGTGATTACTTCGATTAATATAAATAAAAAATACATGAAAAAAATTCGTTTAAATTTTTTCATACAAAACGGCAATTTCATAGGTAAAGACCTAATATCAGCCATGAGTACCATGTCATAATATAATAAGGTAGTTGACTACATGTTAAATATTTAGTTAATTTATATATTCTGAAATATTGAGGTATTGTTACTTGATCATTAAAAATATATAAAATGTTATGTGTTATTTTGTAAAAAGATATTGTATTTCAAAGTCACAAAAAGGTGGGATATTTTTTAACATAATTAGTATAAAAAACATTTATTATATCATGAATACATTTATTACGGGTATTATATACTTAAATGCAATAATTTCGGAGATATAAGCAAATATTTTCTTGCGACCTGTGCGTGCGACTTGATTTTACTGCAGGAGCGGGGGATGTCAGGCTTTTGTATGGAGCATTTTCACGAGATATGCGAAATTGCTGTACCTTTGAAAATATTGATTTCTAATACGCTGTTTCTTCTGAGAAATTACTCATATTTAAGAGTAAGTACTATTCATTTACGCTATTAAAAAAATTAGTCAACTAGCATATTGTATCCAATATGGCTGCGGTTCCTAAACGGATTCCACGCGGAGCACGCGGCGTACAACAACAGAAACCCCTCAAATGATACATTGTTCGTTATTATTATGTTCTTATCTATATTATAATATTTACTACTCACAACATGTACTTTATATACAAAAAATATTGTTTAAGTTTGTTAGCAGGTACTGTACTTAAGTTTCCTTAGTATGCACGCGTTAACAAAGGAAACTCTAGGTTTTTTATTACTACCTACATCAACTATGATTAAAAATGTTACACTGGACAATGACTACTAGGAATACAGTCCACAAAACATGACAGATGGCAGCAACTGTAACAAATAGTTCAGTTTACTACCGTTGAATTCCATAAAGACCCGCTTGGCTTATGTTCCCTTTGTCTATTGCAGCAACAAAGGTCTAGTGATGTATTATCTATTAAGCTATTGTCCAATTCATACACTTGAATACAAACATTCAAGCATCAAACTTAGTCACACACAACATCAAACTTAGTATATAATTCGCTAGCAGTACCCGTGACTCTGGCGGTGTCATGTATCTAATATGAAGCACTCTTTTAAATTGAATGTAAAGGTTATAATTACATACTCATTTCTACGAGTTACGTGTTAGCGTACGCGTTGCTGATATTGTGATTAGTGATATGCCTGATATTCCTGATAATACCTGTTCACAAAAGAGACACGAAATTTTCTCACTTTCACTCCCAATTGCTCGGCAATCTCCGTTCAAAAATTTTTTGGTACTTAATATTTATTTTGATTGTTTATTCTGAGCTGTAGATCATATATCTTTGGATAATCGCTTAATTGTTACGATTTTTAAAAAATTGTCTGTGAAAAACTAAAGCTTACCTTTTTTACCAGGCGACGTGCAATTGCTCTTATTGGAGGCAGATTTCGTTTCGGCGGCCATTTTTTCCTTTTCTGAAACCATTTCTGGCTTCGGGGTAGCGCGAAGGGAATTAAACTATTAATGCGGCGCCTTTCATCACTGCAGAACGTAAAACTAACATGAAGACCGACCACTCCCCGACCGATAATAATGAACGTTGACAGATTTTCCCGGCGTGCGAAACATTAATTAATCATCTCAACGTATTACTTCAATATTTAAGCATATTCACACGGATAGAAAAGCGTGAACCATCTGAGTTTGAGTTAGTCATAATTCCACGGAATACTTATTAAAACTGTCTAGAGATTCCATTATCCAATCCAAATATTGACACTTCTTTTGTGGTGCCAAGCCTAATGTAAAATACCCATCCGTAACTATGTAAGGTACCGGATACAAATAAGGCCTATGCTCAATTAAGGCCTATAGTGCGAAATAGCCAGTCAGTTAAAATATATTTACATCAAAAATACTTCACACAGGCATAGGTGACATCCCCACGACCCGGCAAACGTGCGCGAGAGGCCCACTTGTGCTCACAGCGATGGTAGTAACGGTTTTTTGTGACGGAATGGCATTTTCATTGCGCGTTATTAATTTGTCGTGATTTCTAACGAATTTTAATACGTTATTCTTTGAAGTTTTGTTCCAAGTTATGTATACGGATCACAATATAACTCATCAAAAAGGTAACTATGACTTTAAATTGTAATTTTTAGAATTTTTTTATTACAGTATTTAGATTTAAATACTGCTTATAACATTTATGAAGTATAGTGTACTAAATAAAGCCTACTTTTAAAATAGACCTTATTTCTGACCCTGGCCTTATTAGGAATTCTGTTGCAATTTCAAATTTATTATGTTTATTTACAGATTCATTATTTCAGTATGCCACCTCCAAGACGAAAACGGGCTACGTGGTACGAAGAGAGCTTGAGAGCGGCAGTTAATAATATGTGCGTTGTTCCAAGGCCTTATTTAGTTACCTTGTTTAATTAAAGCCTGTCAAAATAATTTTATTTTTAAATATTTAATAATATTTTTGAGAAGATATTATGTATATTTTCTTTTTTTTGTTTGTTTGGATACGTTTTTTATATAATTCTTTATTTCTTGTTAATATGTGACTTCAAGTCTGACTAGCAATTTAAGCATATTATTTAGTAAAATAACTTAGAAAGTTGTTCAAGGATCTCATGGAAACACTTGACAAAAGGCTCAGAAATATATATTTTATATAATTACAACAATATTCCTATAATTTAAGGATATAGGCTTTGTTTAATCACTATGTTTTAAAAAGGTCTAAGGCTCCAGAATACCTCTTTTTTAATTAATTTTTGACAAAAGATTACAATGTTTTCTTTAATTACTTATAATATATAAACCAAATAATAATGCCTCGCTTTTATTTATCACCTTTTTCGAATAATTTATCAAGATATAAGTGTTTCAAATTAGGTAGGCCTTATTGGTATCACTTACCTTAATTTAAAGCGTCGCGTCGCAATGTTTTAGAATTTAGAGCGTAAAGGGGCTATTACATGCCAATTGTGCGGATATGGTTATTTTATTTGGTAGATGATGATTAATAATTAAAAAGTAAAGGATATATAAAGTTAATTTTGTGTCAAGTTATTTTCCCTAACAAACTTATGCCTAGTACCTAACTCACTATATTCAGGTTTGGTTTTTGAAAGTGTTTGAATAATTTTTTATGAACATGAAACCTATATTTGAAATATCTGTGTATAAGTAATTATATTAAAACTATTAAAACTTTCTTGGTTGAAAAGTTATCGTTATTTTAAAACTCGTACATCAGATAGAGACGATTTTGCAAACATATTGTGTTAGTAAAACTAGATCTGTCTGATGTACCTACAACTTTATAATTATTGGATATACAAGTATTTTACTTGTGATATCTAGAACTAAAGTTTTGGTCTCCTTTTGACGTTTTGTATCATCTGTGACTAATTCATCAGCAAACAGCCATTACTTTATTTATCTAAGACATACTTAACTGTGGTTTCGTGTATTTGGTTAAGATTATAAAAAGTTTATGGCCAAATAACATAATATTATCACGTTCTTTTCTTTATATCGTTAAAAAAATCAACCATCTTCCAGTCCTATTGTAAAGTTCAAGGAAGTTTTACTACACGATGTTAAATTATTGTATACGTAATTATTTATAATTCTAATTTAATTTGGTTGCTAGTAGCAGTAATATAATTGCAAAAAAATTTGGTAATGCTTAGCATAATGCTTGCGCAATGCTTCATATATATATATAGATTTTCTTATAATTTACAAAATTTACTAAGAAGATACGAATTTGCAAATGTCTTGAGATTCCTAAAACTGATTGCAGGTTTTTTGCTCATGATTGCACTCTTAACTCAATCTTTAAAGAAATACCAGTCGATAGTTATCTTTACCCTTTCGATTAGAATTTAAATAGTTTTTTTTTCATTTACTCTCACTTTTTCCTCGAACTGCTTAATTTAGCGGATCACTATTACTTTGTTAACTTTGCATTGCTTCGATTTAGTATAATTCATTTTAAATTTTTGATAAGGACATGAGGTTTTACAAATAATTTAACTTATTTATTAAGTGTTAAGTTTTTGGAAGAAACTTATCATTGTCTTCACACAAAATATCCCAATTAGAGCTGTCTTGAATAATATGCGGGGGTCATCGTTGGAGTAACTACGGAGGCTCGACCTTAAAGGTTCTTGCTAATTGAAAGGGATTCTCACTTCCTACCAGCAAGAGCGTTCGAGGCAGAGTTACCATCGCTCAAACGTCTCAGTTTTCGTTCCACCAATCTTGAGTTCCAAAGATGAATGAAAATACTTCTATATTAGGTTTGCATAAGGAAATAACTATAAAGCTTATGTACCTCCTTAAAGTGCTTCGAAAATTTTGTATGATTTATTATAGAGGTCAGCAAGTGCAAAGCGACGTTACGATGCGTGCGCGCATGTTAAATCAACAACTTGAAAATACTGTAGACGAACATAACATACAAACAAACAGATAAATATGACTTCAATACTATGTTAACACTATAATATGTGGTATTTGAATACCATAAACACATTTAAATGATGCAGACGGCAGAATAAAACAAAGCAATTGTTAAAGATATTATCGTGAATATTATAATCGTATTATAACTACAGTTTAAAGAGATGTGGCAGAACAATTTGAAAGACCTTGGTTCTATACTGCAGTGTTAATAGTAGCTATGAGCGTAACAACTGTTCAGCCGGCTTCACTGACCAAATATTATGAACTCATTGCGGGTTGAAATCATCTCAATTTAGTTTTGACGCAATATTAGAAAAATATTTAAATGCGATTTGTGGAAAACTTTCCATTTCATGGTTCATCTATTAGTAACCTCAGTATATTGTATATTTTAAGAATCTGATCCCGGTCGAATATTGTTGCTAAGAGGTTATTTTTTTTTAGGTTAATTTAAATATTTATTAGGGTTTTCAATATTTCATTGCAAAATTCCTAGATGAATTCGCGTCGGCGCGCCGGTTGGCCCGAACTTGAAAAATTTCCGTTGTCAATTATAGTGAACACAATTTTCGTTCTTTCATCTAGATTTTAGGCAACTTTTACGTTCACGAATTATACAAGAACAATAACACTTATTAATTAACAAACTTCTTGAATACAAAAACGGGCTCTTTAAACGTTTTCGTAAATATTGTCATAAGGAAATAAAGTTATATTATTTTTTACGGAATAAAGCTTTCGAAAATGGTTTTATGAATACACGAAGAAAACGTTATAAAATTCACATGTTAGGTCCTCATTCTTTTATATTTCAAACTCAAAGCACTCTTGTTGTTTTATCTAAACTGTTGTAATATAAACTTTTTGTTGTAATGGATGAGGCGGTTTTTCGACTCACCTGTTCTTAAGTAGCGCCCGGAGATAACTATAATAAGGTGATTCAGACAATAGGCGCTAACTGCTAAGCGTGTGAAAATCGGCTTCCTGTACCAGACAGTGGCAACCTCCGACCGGGACACCGAAAATTAAGCTTTATTCTCGTCGAATAAGGTAAGTAATTGCTCAATTTCTTTCTATTTTAAGGTATGAAGTGGTCAAGATTGTGTCTGTCGTTTATAATTATGCATTTTTGTTGATCAAAAGTGTGTACCTACTTTTCTCTAAGTCAAAATCGAAGTTAGAATAAGCTTTTCGCGGCATAAACCTATTGATTCATTGGTATCATGTTTTATCACTCACGTACAAAATTATTGCCGAAGTCTAAAAATCTGACGAAAATAAAGGTAACGAAACTCAGAAGCGCCGACAAAAAAAAATGGTTTAATTTATTATTTAATGTCATTGAGCGATAGTGAACTTCATTGCTTTGTGTTACGGCATCATTCGGTTGCGGGTCATTCGGGAGAAGCTTATATGTCATAGCAACCGCGAGATACCATTTTTAAAAATCACACGTAAATGGAAAATCGATTTTCGACATTAGTTTAATATTTCCGCATTATTGAAGTAGAGTCGAAACGGTTTCATCGAAAATCTGTCACTCGGCACACGAGATGTCCTCGGTTACGTAAGCACATATCAACCTGCACTCGGCACAAGCGGCTAACGGTAGGTAGTGGTCGGTGATCGCGGTGGTGGCGGTGGTGGCGTGCGTGGCGCGACGAGCGCACTGGTCGCGAGGTAGCTCGCTCGGCCGGGCTGATCCGGGATCGATGCGGGCGGCGGGTCGCGGGCGAGTGCTGCACCGGGAGGCTGCGCCGGCCGCCCCCCCGCGCGCTGTTCCCCGCACCCCGCGCACGCGCACGCAGCTCGCCCACCGCCGCCGGCCGCCCGCTCCGGCCGCCCGCCCGACGCCGAACGTTTCTATTCCCTGTACTGATTTACGATACTCTCGTTTTATTTCGCTATTTTTTATACGGGTGACATTAGGCGCGACGCTAAGATTTTTTTCTCGAATAAAAGAGAAATACTGCCGGTTAAATAACATTAGGAGAACGAATCACGAGTCGAGATCTGCTTAAAAGAAAATCGAATCCTTTCTAGACTTTTCCGAGTTTATCTGACTTTACATTGCAAAGTAAATGGAGCGGCTGCTCGTTCCTGAAATAGTTGAAAACATTATATTATCTTTAAACTTAACTGGATAATTACACTCCTCAATATATTAAACCTCATTATCTTTTTTATAATCATCCAAGACAGCAATACGAATTCTTTATTTTGTTTTTTAGTCATCATCAGAAGCCCTTATATGTTGATGACTTAACAAAAAATGTTAGTCGCTACATCTCTGCAGGCAAAGTACTAAAAGTTATCCAAAGGCGTATAAAAGTATTTGTATTGTTCTCTCTACAATTGAACATGTTTTTCACTATTATTTTCTGGGTTACCGCAGACGAATATATGAGAAAATTGAGTTTAAAGTTAAGACATACAATAGAGATAGCGGTAATGGAGTCGAGATCTCTCAGCCGAGAGCTCATCAACCCCGCACTATCTGTCAAGTATCAGCTGGCCGTGTAACGGTGGCTGGTGGCCGGGTGCCCGCAGCGCGAGGTCAGGTCGCCTGTCACAGTGACTGCGTGACCACTGGGCGACAGCCTGTCAGCTATTACCTGCTGACTTGATTTGGGCGTGAGACCCACAATTCATTTCTGACTTCGCCTCCCATGCCCAGTTGGATAATTCATTAATATATAATAAATTAGTATGTAGTATGTATTTCTTATTTACGCTTAGGTGGGATTAAAATTCTAAGTAGGTAAGTTTCAATTTTAGTTCCACTTATGTTCGACTTCTCATGGGACTGGTAACATAATTTTTCTCAACTTTCGAACATATCTCTGGGATCTCGAAGAACCTTTTTTTAACGAATACGAGGGCTCAGTATAATTACAGTCAACAACTTGACGGATTTACAACTTTTTCATCTCGAGCTCATCGAAATTTAAAAGTAAATTTTGTTTATCAAATGAAATATGAATTTGTTAATAAACCTGTGCTTTCTTTGAGAAGTAAGGTAGAATTAAATTAGTTTTAAATGAAGTTTGGTATGGTCTTTGGACAACCAAACAATAAGAATTGAGAGGGCAAATACAACGAATGAATGGTCAAAAGCAAAAGTTACTTAATATTTTCATAATCAGACTGTACCTTATAACAATATGAAAATTAAAAAAAATATGAAAAAAACAATATGAGTAGATTACGATGTGTATTTTGCAATGACATAATGTTATTTTTGAAAAATATACAAGGGAGAAATAAGGTAGTTATGAATAAAAGATTTTACATTTTGCGCATTGGATGATTATGACAATATTATGAACAAACAAAACAATTAATGACTTATTCATACAACGCTCGCTAAAAACAATTTATAATCTAAATTTTATCAGAATACATGAAAATAGAACAGGATGCTTCGATTATTTTAACAAATAAACTTTTTTGTCTCACAAAATGATTCTAATCTAAGAAGATATAGGCAACGTATTCCTTAAGCTTTTCGTAACAAAACTCTGCGTTGAAAATATCACTTGGCATAGTTTGGACTGCTTATCTCCTTTTGCCCGAAAGTTTAAATTATGCACATAACAGCTACAAAATGTGATGAAGTTGTACGTACTTTGTGATGAGCCGTAAAGTTGTTGTGAACCGCGTAAGTTCATGAAATATGAAGGTTAGTACATTTTGTTGTAAGTCTCCAGACTCGAGCGCAATTCAGTTATCTTTACGACGCTGGGCCGCGGCTGAGCATTATAATCATCCTTTGTGTAATACTCAGGTAATATCGACCAGACGTTATATGTTCGAACATGACGTTAGGTTAACAGTTGTTGTGTTTAACAGGATTTCTAGACGTCTCATTAGGGTTAAGCTACTATGTATCAGCCAGCTTAAACGTACTATTTGAATAATTAATTCTACTACAGGTCTCCATAATATTTAAGTAAACACATAATTTTTAGTTTGAAGTTTATTAGGGTTCTTTTGCCTCTCAGATAGATTTTATAAAAATAAAAACTATAAGCCGACTACGTAAATTATTTAGTCTATGTTACCCGGGCTATTATAACGAATCTATTGACATCTCATGTATTAAAATCGGACCAATAGTTTGGGCGCTACGGTGGAACAAACATACATACCCTTCCTTTTAATAATAATAATAACATTTATTTAACATACACGCTGACACTACACTACATTATCAACAAAGAAACGACATTAAGCATAAACAATCTCGATAAGATTACAAATAGTAGAAATAAAACGGACATTTGCCTAATCACATAAAAAAAGAGAAACATAGATTATACATAATATAATATATACATAATATAATATATATATATATATATATATTATGTATAATATATAAATAACAAATAATAGCAAAATAACAGATCATAATAAAAAAGAACAGGTATAAGGCAGTGCAATGCGAACAGCTGTCGAAAAGGACTCCACTCAGGTGTACGATCGCGGCATAGTACTCAACTATACCGCAATCCCTGGTAATCTGTGGATCCTCGTTGTTGTCAGGCGACCGACAGATACATACTAGCAGCATCATATAAGTCACACACAATAACAATATGGGATATACCTAAATATATATAAAAGGTAGAATTAATAGAAAGTAACATAATTGCAGCTTCGCCATTGTAGTGTGTGTATCACTTCCCTATATATTGTACTGTAAGTGCAATTAAGAATGAGTTAATACATGTTATTAACTCATTCTTAATACACAACAACATTCATTGGACTCCCCAAGCCTGCACATTGCATGGCGACCCTGCCAGTGCTGCCTTGTGGCAGCGCTGCGCAGGTAGTAAAGGGATAGTAATATAAATCATTGAGACTGTGAAATGTGATGTGAAGTGTGAACTTTAAATACAATGAAAAATATGAACATTTTTGGGTAAAAAAAAATGAACTGATTAAATATTATTTACAGGCCGGTACTCGGTAGCTATTCAATAAATAAAATGTAGGTTTAAATATATTATTAGGTAAATAATGTAGAAAAAAAATACAAATCTAAATGTGCATAATTATAAAAATAATTTACGTAAAAAAAGAAAAAAAAACTGTATGACTTTTAATGGAAATAAAAAATGAAAAAAAAAGTGTGGCTAAAATATGTGAACTGAGAAATTAAATTAAAAAGTTGCCAGAAGAATATTATAATCAAAGGCGTGATGAAGACGAACAAAAAAAAAATGGTCGAACCGAGAAAGCAAAATAGATTTCTAGATAACTTGACTCTAGAAATTAGAGTATAGAACAAAATATTGGCCATCAGTTGAAGACAATAAATTTGAAGATATTTCAGTGAATATGATGAGCAGGCAGCCGGGAGTTGTTGGAGTCAGATGAATGGAAATGGTGAGCAGGCAGCCGGGAGAAGTTCGAGTCGGAAGTGGATGCAGCCGGGAGATCAGTGAGCAGAGCACAGAGATAAGAATAATTATTGGACGTCAGATTTTTTTTCTAGGCTTATTACGTAACATATTCATTATTTTAGAATTTAAAATTAATCGACCTATTTTACAAATTTAAAATGAACCTATGTACTTATAATCAGCAATGGTTATTATTAAAAAAAAAAAACGCGCTTTAATATATAAAAAATGGAAGTATTAATTTATAATAAAAGTAGTAAAAGGAAAAGCATTTTAATGAACTATTGGGAATAAACTATATTTAAACTGTAATAAGTACTCACATAAATGACGTTAATGTTTAATTTTTGAATAAATTTATAATTTTAATGGAGAGGTATTAAATTTAAGTGTCAGATTGGCTTGTAAAGTAAGTAAAGTTAAAATGAAATCGCAAAAGCATATTGTGCAAGAAGGTAATATTGATGTTTATTTAATTGTGTGTACGTTAAATGTTATTGGAACCAAGTATTCTGATAAATATCATTTTTTAGTAAATTTTTAGATGTATCAAAAATTTATTGATTTTCATATTGTTATTTATGAACAGCCAACAAAAGTTACAATTATGCATGCATGTTGATTGGGATTACATTAACATAGTTATTGCACTTTTAATTACAGGCTATTATATCTTGCTAAAAAAAAAAAGTATCGGCTATGAAAAAAAATCACAAATAAATTAAATTAAAATTAAAACAATGAGATTTAAATTAATCAATGTCAAAATAAATTAAAATGACCTAAAATCGAATGAGATAAATAATTGAATGTTACAATTTAAAAAATTCAGTATATTTACAAATTGTAAATGATATGAAGTAAAGCTTTTTGTAATTTCATTAGTTTCTAGTAACTTTAAAAAGTTGAAGTTAATTTATAATGTTATTATTTTGCAACTTCAGCCGCCCCTCGTCATTTAAAAAGGAATTTTCGGCTGAAGTCAAGATTATTATGATATTTTAAGGATGTAAACATAATCATGATGATCAAGATGATGTAATCACAATCATCAAAGTTTACTTTCATATTATAATCATAATATGAAAGTACACTTTGTATTAAAATTAATAAATGGGTGCTAACGATGCATAACGGTATTTTATGCAAATAAAAATAATGATATCATTTGTGTGAGAAAGATATTTAAAGAAAATATGAGTTCAAATAATAATTTGTGTCAGTTATTGATAACATTTATATTATCTATATCCTACTAATATTATAAATGTGAATGTTTGTGAGGATGGATGGATGTTTGTTACTCTTTCACGCAAAAACTACTCAACGGATATCGATGAAATTTGGTATGGTTGTAGTTTATGCTCTGGATTAAAACATAGGCTACTTTTATCTTTAAAAAGTACATTGCTCTCGTGGGATACGGTATTTACGCGGGCGGAGCCGCGGGCAACAGCTAGTTATAAATAACATTAAATATTTTGATAAGGGAATACACAGTAATTCATTACTAACGAAGTGTTTTACGCAGTTGGTTCACGCAGGTAGGTTAGTTCCTAACTTTTATGTACCTACAAGACTTCGCAGATTTAATCCGCCACTGGCTATTCCACGTTACATCTCCAACTACAGGCGTAACTCCTGCCTGGTGCGAGCTAGCATTGAATTTAATAATTGCGTAGCAGGAACGCGAGAGCTAACTCCTTAACTTCTTTGAATAAAACTTTGTCTGGTCTATATAGGAACCTACTTTAAACAACTCATATTTTGAATGTTTTGTTTGTTGCTATTTAAGTGTTATGTTGCATATTTGTTTACTAATTGTAAAATCTGTTATTGGCTTCCATTTTTTCTATGCTTATGTTATGTCTGTAATATTTATAAGCTGATGGTTTTCTAATAATAATAATAATAATAATATAAAATAAGGTTTGGAAAAATCAATTAAGGATATTTTGGGCAAACGATGCTTAGACAGGAAAGTAATTTAAAAAGATCGAATAAAATATATTAGGTATACTAAATAAAATTACATTATGCTCGCTAAGGTGCTGAAGTCATAAACCTCACAGAAATAGCTGACTTTAAAGCGAGCAAAGTCATAATTGCCTAAACAATATCAATTGAATCAGCTGTGTGAGGTCAATAACCTCTGTAGGGCCGTAGAGAACGTGACATAATTTTGTTTACTTTTTTTCGAAATTTTTAAATTATTTTCTGCCTAAACGTCATAACATAAGCTGTAGATCATATGCCCAAAATATCCGTAATTGATTTAACCAAACCTTATATTAAATATGGAACGAGAGGAATTCATTTAATATGAAACAGGGCGAAGGATGGGGAGTGAATCAAGCCCTGATAGCTGCCATTGTTCAGCCGGTCAAGCGATGAAACCCAGAACCAGTGATAAGCGCAGGATTATCTGTCTTTTGTTACTGGGAACGGACTGGCTTGAATAATAATAAAAAAAATTCAAGTCGACCTGCAATAGGCGTGATGGACTTACAGCCTTATTCATCTCACATTGGGGAGAGTTCCTGACCCAGAAGTGGGGACTTTAGTAGCATGTGTTGTTATTATTATTTCTTTCAGCAGTTGAATTAGTGATCGCAACTTCTGATAAAGAAGCGAATTAAATAGTAAAGAGTCCTCAGCTTATGCGCTAAAAAAAAGTTCAAAGTAAGTTTCCCATAAGTTACAGTGGAGAGCAGTGTCTGTTTTGTCTCCTATCATTCTCAGGACACTATTCCGGCTCCCCCGCACCCGGTGCACTATCGATGCTACTTCCTTTCGCATTACCGCGTAAAAGTCGTCTACACTTGCATCGGAAAACATCCTGGATGCACTACAGTACCGAGAGAGAAAAATGAAAATGTTGTTGTAGAGAACACGCAACGCGCTATAGGCCCGCTGTGTTAAGCTGGCCCACATGCCACCTGTATAAAGCGACTTGACAAAATGCTTTGAAAGACGTAATTTTGACAGGCGCCGTACACCTGACAAACCTGAGTGCCAACATATTACCGCGAATCGATAGCGCCCTGCGTTCCCTCTCAATATCCTTCTCGTCACTTAGACAATCTGTCCCCATATGGCCGAGATATTTAAACTTTGTAATACGACTCAGAGGTACTCCGTTAAGTAAAAGTGGTGGAAAAGAAAAATCTTGAAGGTTGAAAATATTACTTTAGATTTTAATATCATGTACTCACTTTTACTGACACTGTACTCGAAGCCGTGTTCAATAGCATAGTTTTCACATATTTTTAATAGTTTCCTGAGTTGTAAAATGTTGCAATCAAAAGGACCTAATCGTAATACAAACAATGTTCTTGAAGAATGATATCTAAGACGATTTCCGCGGCCTTCCACAGTAAGGGTTCAAGAATAACGACGATCAGTAAATCCCCGTGACTTAGAAGCCTTACCAGAAGAGCTGATTATGTAATGTAAATAACTGTAATCCCGGCTACTAGCTTAGGTCGGGTTACTTTTAATACGTAATACGTCGTCATTACCGAATACAATAGAGTAAGGAGCGATATTTATGGACATTGGACTCTTAATATGACGGCGCGTAGTAGGTACTATCGAACAAGGTGCCGTTCGACCAGGCATAAGATGAAAATCGCGTAACAGCGCCGTTGAATGAGTGTGTACGCACACATACTCACGCGTAAATAGTTCAACCACATCTGCAATCGTTGCGGTCACTTCCTTTGTGTTTAAATATCTTGAGGTTCCTAAACATTTTAGGATGCTAGTGTCAAAGAAAATGTTTAGAAACTGGTCGAGCAGGAACTTCATCGGTATTGTACATCTTCTAGAATTTAGAAGGATTTAAGTGACATATATTTTTGAATGAGCATTGACACACCACTGCAACAATAGTGTATACCTGTTATAAAGACTGTGAAGTGACAAAGAAATCAAAATTGAAAAATAAGGCAATCACATCCATTAACCAATCACATCAAGTCATTTTGACATTCTTCTTCTTAACGCGAATAAACAATACTTGTGTAGTCTGGGCCTTTAGTCAAGATGCCTTCGATAATTTCGACGGCAAAGTTCGAAAACAAAAAGGTATGGGATATGGGAAGATTAAACTCATTTAAATCTCGACAGCGTTACGAAGTATTCAGTAATCTGTGTAATCATAGAAACATCGATTACTTTCATTACAATACTTAAATACTTTGTCGATAATGACCCCTGGGATTCCAACTGTACCGATATTAGCAAAAAATATGGGAAGATAACGTTACATTAATTAAGAAAATATCGACTCATATTGTAAGGGTAGGACAATGGCTGTCGCTCAGGTCGAGAGCGGAGTGGCGGAGTGGAGACGTTCGAATTTATGCCGACTGAAATTTGGGTCAGCGCCGAGGTTTGCTCTTCACATTTCACTTGTTCATTTAATACTGCTGTTTTAGAATCGTTAGCCATATTTTAGTATGGTAATATAGAACCATTCTACATTTTTGTATGATAATAAGTGAAATTGAGTGAGTACCAGTTTGAAACACTTCTGAAGTTCCCGAAGCTAAAATAGTAACAATATCCCTTTACATATTTTCTTACGAACAAATTATGAGGACGATGAAACTGCTAGATCTGTAGGGTAAAAGCGGGATGGTTGTTCTACTTTTAAGAAAACCCTGTATTTAGTAAAATTATACTAATTGAGAATAATTCAACGTGTTCATCCAAAGATGGGTATTTCTCTCTTAGGAGGTCTTTAATCTTTTGTAAGCCTAATTAATATAAGTTATGATAAATCCAATTTCACTTGGCCCCTAAAATAAGAGGAAAGTTGCCTTCTGTAGCGGAATATTACCTTACGTTAAAAATGCATCGCGGGACAGTTGCCTAGTATAGGGAATGTATCCCTTTCGTTTGCAAATCAAACAACAGAATATTTATTTTAGTTAGAACTAGTTATTATCACTGCAATAGTTTGAAAAAGGAACGAAAAACAAATTCATTACTTGTTAAATAATATATAGGTTTTTAGGTACGGATAGTTGCTCCTAGAGCAGATCTAGGGACTATCCTCCGAAAAGATAAGGGCGACTTTCATTTTTTATACGAATACTTGCCTTTTATATTTACAAAATAAAAAAAGCTTTTCTACAGTAGAAAGTAAGAACCGTAGTAACTTAATCCATAATACATACAGATAAACTAAACAAATACTGAAACGCTAATAAAAACATGGAGTTGAATTGTAATAATATAAAATTAATAGCGCCTGGCCCGAACAAGTCTCACCGCGGAAGATTACTGCACACAGACAAAACGGGGCTACAGTAATGATTTCGATATTTCAAATTATGATACTAGGAATTATTGTCCGCAGGGAAGGGGGACTACTTCGGAAAGTCTAACCAAGTTAACTATCCGGCTTTTACCCTACATACTTAAATTTATAACGAACTAGCTGACCCGGCAAACGTTGTTATATATTTGTATAAGATAATTTTTAACGCCACATGATATAAAAATTAAAAAAATTACGAAAAAATAAAAAAAATATTTAGGGGTTTGTCACCCTTAATCATTTAGGGTTGAGAGAATAAATTACGACCGATTCTCAGACCTACTTAATATGCAAAAAAATTTCATAAGATTCGGTCAAGCCGTTTCGGAGGAGTGTGTCTCCGAACAATATGACACGAGAATTTTATAAGACTTTTTTTTTCCATACAAACTGTCTCCTGATAATTACTAAGACATAAAAGAAATATTTATCCAATTTGGTGCAGTCGTTTGGAAGTTATGCGCGTACAAACATTTCGGTAATTCATTTTTATTTATATAGATAAAACGATACGTAATTTTAAGCACACAATAGTGAATATTTTTGTCAAAATAATACAAACACCCGTCGTCAGTAGGTACTATTTTTTTCCAACGGAAACATTATTATTCTTATATTTTAGTCACGTGGGAACTTTCAAAAAAAGGTACAACCGTCATTTTGACATGTCCCTCATTTTAATATTTATTTTATTGAAAACTTTGAGCATTCTTAATATTTATTTATTATGTAACTAAAAGGTATCCTTTTGTACCTCACTTTTATTATTTATAAACTTAATTTAAATTGAAAGAATAAAAGAAATTATAGTGATATAATTAATCAGCCCCCCTTTTTACAGTGTCCCCAGTATGAAGTCAAAACTTCTGACTGAATTATTGTGAAATTTTCTGGAACCACTTGGTATATTATGTTGTTTTTTCCAGAAATGATCCATGTTCTTTACTTTTGAGGCTCATTTTAAGCGTAAAACTACTTTAATCTATTAAAATTTGGAGAAAATTATCGTCCCTATAATATGTAATTTCCGGACATTTCGGTTTTGTTACCATTATTTTTCTATAAAAACATTCTACCAAAATGTATTTTTGTGTTCTAATTATGGTAACACTACTGCTCAGTAGGATCGGCCATTTTAATACGGTTTGGCAGTCCAATTTTTTCGGTGGTGTAAGGTGGTTGTGCGACCGATTGGACTGGACCAAAATTGATCGTCAGGTTTGTGATGATTGTTTGATAACTTTTACTATCTTTATTTGAAACATAACAGTACACAAAGAGAAACTGATTTTTATACTATAAGTAAGTGTATGTAGTTTAATTTACCGTAAAACAGAAATGGTTATAACATGTTTTTGAATGTAAGGTAGACGCATTATGTTACTTCGGTTTTGTTACTGCTACTAGGGTAACGTATAGACGGATCGTCAAAGTAACAAAACCGAAAGCATAAAGCTAGTTTTACACTGTGGATTGACATAGTAATTAATTTATCTGAGATTATAATCCTTGCAAAGTTAAAGATAGATAGTTTGTTTAAAAATTTGTTTTACAAAAAAGGAATTACATTAATAGGCATTTACCTATGAAATTGCCGATATTTTGTCGCATACAGAGTTTCTCTGTATGTGATTTAATAACTTCTATGATTCAAAATATTTAACGATATCTTGATCGTTTATGAATTATGACAAATATCGAATTATGACATCAGTTAATTATCTGTATAAATAAAGTTTTAGTGGCAACTCAAATAGTCACTCATCGTGACTCTCTTTAGTTGAAAAATGATTATTTTACTGTTATAATTTTTGAGGATGCAAAACATGTGAATCATATATGAATGATAAATATTTTACTTTTAGAATAATGCAACTAACAGCTGGAGAAAAAATGCGTAGGTATAGGGAGAGGTTAAAAAATGAAAATCAAGAGAAGTATGAAGAACAGCGCAAGAAAAATTTAGCTAGGATTAAATCAACAAAGAAAAAGATATCGGAGCTGAATCCAGATGAAGCAGAAGCTAAAAGAGAGGAGTGGAGGAAAGAAAAAAGAATAAGTAGGCAACGTCATCAGGATATGAAAAGGGCGTCACCTACTGAAGATATGTGTTCTGCCGCCGCAGCTGATAATAATTTAAAGAGTGAAACAACGGAAGACAAAAAACTAAAGAAATTAAAATCAAAACTTAAATCGTTAAGTTGAACGTTATAAGAAAATAATTCAGAGACTGCAATTACAAGCCAGTAAATCTATAGCTAGATTTCAGAAATCACTTGATATTATTAAAGCTCGAAATGAAGTATTAGAGAGTGCCTTAAAAGCTAGCTTTTCAGGTTGTACCAAACATTCAGAAAAACACCAGTTAAAAAAAGTGGTTCAAAATTAAAAAAATAAACTATATACATCTAAAGTGATTGGGTTAAAAGTGACAACAAACAGAAACCAAAAAAGACAAAAAAGTTGGGAATACCAGAAATAATAGCATTCTATACTAGAGACGATGTCAGTAAAACAACATCAGGCAAAAAGGAATGCAGAGTTAAAAATATACATAAAAAGCAAATTAGATACCTAGTCGATAGTAAACTGAACCTATACAAGAAATACAGATCAGAGGGCGGGCGTTATGGCTTAACTACGTTTTACAAGGAAAAACCTTTCTTTGTTTTATCACCTAATATTCATCCAAGATCAAATTGTCTATGTGAAAAACACGATAGTATAAAATTTCAATACGAGGCATTGCGGAGACATCAGATAGTAAACGAAAGTTTTGACCAATTATTGCAAGAATTAGTATGTGACACTAAAAATTTCAGGTGTATGTATATTACATGCAACAAATGCAAAAACAATACACAAAAATTTGTAACAAATCAAGATACTTTACAAAAAACTGTCAATTGGTATCAATGGGAGCGTCAAGACCATGTTTACACTAAAAAAGGCGGTACCACAGTTAACACAAAAAGAACAGTAAGAGCAACGAAAACTGATACTGTACAAAAATTAGTAAACGATTTTAGTCAGGCCATTACTTCTTTTAAAAAACACCATTACAATTGTATTCATCAACAGCGCGAGTACCAGAAAGCAGTCACAAACATGAAAACTACTGAAGCCGTTATTGTTTGTGATTTTTCGGAAAATTACGAAAGTAAATTATCAGAAGAGATTCAATCAATGCATTTTGGGACTTCAAAGTAACAAATTGGTCTACACACCGGCATGAATTTTTTCCAAGACGGATGCCAGTCTTTTTGTACAATGTCCGATAATCTCAGTCACATACCTCCAGGTATATGGGCTCACCTAACTCCAATTTTAGCCACTGTTAAAGAAAAATGCCCTGATGTAGATGTTATCCATTATTATTCAGATGGACCAAGCTCCCAATATCGTCAGAAACACAATTTTTTTTTACATTCTTTATTTACCAAAGAAATGAACCTGTCTTACTCGACCTGGCCGTTTTTTGAAGCGGGGCATGGCAAGAGTGTGGCTGATGGAATTGGCGGTACTATAAAATGCATGTTAGATTTCAAAGGATCGCATGGTACAGATACACAGAACGCCAAAGATGCATATGAAGCTGTCAAACAGTCCAGAACACTTATTCAGGTTCACCTTATTGAGGATTATGTTATCAATGAGATTTCGAATAAACTTCCTGATGTTATTCCAACATTACCTGAAACCATGAAAATGGAACCATGAAAATCCATCAGATCATTGTAAGCGACGGAGACAAAATTAAATACAGAGACGTTAGCTCTTTCTGCGAACCTCTAAGAGGAAACTGTTCGTGTTTCTCTCCAGATCACAAACTTTACAGAACAAAAATACAAATAAAAAAAAAACTATGGCCTTAGTTACAAAAGGCAAAAACCTTACAAAACGTGATATTACTGGCAATGACAAACTTACCGTCAATCTATTAGAATCACCTCTTTGTGAAGAGAATATATCGGAATCAGTAAAAGAACTTCAAAACTCATCCCTTGTAGAGCCAAGAGAGGCCACCGTAAACGATTGTGTTGAAGTCGAGGATAAATTGTATACTAGGCCAGTTGACCCACTCAATTTTGATATGATTAACCAACTACCAGCAGACTCATCCTATGTAGCGCTGCTTAATGAAACCACCCTATTCGATACAGTTGATATGGAAGGGATTAAAGGTTTTTTTGATTGTTCGTCTAACATAGTAGATTCTGATCTAGACATCAACTTATTACCAGTAATGATTTTACCAGAAAAAAAATCAATCTCTCCTGGTCCGAGTACTTATAACCTAACACCAGCAAAAGTCTGCCCATCTAAGATATTGAAGAGGAACACTGCAACCAAATCAAAGAAAATTGAGACCAATTTCTTAATGTGCAGTAAATGTTCAGATTGTTCAATACTAGGTCAAAAAGCCAAATGTATGGCTTGCAAACAATTCTACTGCGAGGATTGCACTAATGGTCCGACATATTTTGATTACATATGTGATGATTGCATACAAATCAGTGACTAAAGTAATCACATTTTTGATACTTTTGTGTGTTTAAAATATATACTTTCACAGTGTTAAATTCTACTTTTTTTACAGATTGACTTTCATCTACGTATTCTGATTATCTATTCTAACCCCGTCACATATTTTCGTCTTAAAAATACTATTGCAGGTAAATGCGTTTTCATTATTGTCATTGGTCATTTTAAACGTATTTTTACTACTATTTTTATTACATTTCAGATCGAATGACTTTTGCAACGATCACTGCAACTTTTTAAAGTAAAAAATCGTCAACGAAAGCAAAAATAACAATCGTCGTGGACATCGATGATCTCTTAACAAAATAAGATTTACTGCAGTATTATTATTACGAATTGAAATGGCCATGGCTCGAGACACATTTCATCCTTTCCTATCAATGTTTGGCGTGCTATCAGAACGTATCGCAAAACACAGCTAAAGGGATTCGACCCTATCGCTTTTCTCTATCCATGACTAATAATGATATAAAGACGCTGCTTGATAATCCAAAATTTTAGTGCGATCATTGTAATGCATCCATTTACGATCATTGTCCAAAACATGAATGTATTGTATGCTCTTAGATTTAAAAACAGCTGCCACAATATGTGTGTTAGTTTTAAGTTAGTAAGATCTTAGTTACTCCCACCTTTAGTTACTTTTTTAAAATTAATTAAGTATGTTCTCTTTACACCATTTAAGACTGCTAATGTTATTTTATTTTGTGTCTAAATAAGACGGAAATTGTGATCATGTTAATTAATTAGTAAGAAGTAACCTTAAAACTAGAACGTGTTTTCACAGAATAACACGCAAAAATAAAGATTAGTTGAATAAATATTATAAATATAAGCAGATACCTACGTGCCATTATAAATATTTTATTTTATTTTAATAGATTTTTTCAGACTTAAGGAAACTGCTGTGATTTTGTTGAATTATGTCATAATAAGACTGAATTTATTACACGTGTTGCATAATTTGTGTAAGTTCCTACAATACCAATGATAGATATTATCTTGTTTCCCTAATTTAAGACAGGTAGTTTGAGATTTTTATCCAAGATAAATGTTGATTAAGTATGTTTTTGAATTATTTACAGTTTATTGTTAATAATTAATAATTGTATATTATATAACATTGCATTCTAAGGTCTTGTAAACTATGCCTTACAATTTTGTTACTGTCGGTTTAGTTACTGTCCCTGAATTTTTTAAGGAAATTTTGAAGTTTTTTTGTAAATTTTTATCTTATTAGATATGTCTTGTGTTTAAGTTAAAAACAATAATGATTTAACGTTTTCTAATTTTGTTCGGGGTTTTATATAGCCCAATTTATATAAAAGTATCATTAAAATAGATAGTAGTTTTGGAGCAACAGTAACAAACCCGAATAAAAATTGGATATTCTAAACTGTTTTAAAATGTGCAGTGCCTTAATCATTCATGTTAGTGACGTAAAATAACTGTATTACTTAAATAAATACGTCAGAGTTACAAAAGGTATCATAGTTTTATTTCTATTCAACTTTATTATGGTAACGAAACGGACACAAATTCAATACTAACTCGCATATTTTTGTATATTTTGTTTGGTAAATAGTTCATTAATCAAAAAAAAATATAATATTTAAAAAATAATAATATGCTATTATAACTAAATTCTTAAAACCGCCTTATTGGAAAGTTATTTTTTTAAGCCAAATTTCATCGATTGTTCCATATTTTTGGAACTCCCCATGTGACTAACTTCGTTGCAGCTATTAACGTCATGTGGTAGCTGTTAACGTTTTTGCTTTACCTTAAGGTCGAAAAACAAAACTTAATATATAACAATGAGAACTGACCAATTAATATTTATAATTTAGGTGTATTACTACATTATCTTCACATCGTAAACAGCACTCGTAACTCATATAATAAAAAAAAATAGACACAACGAAAATTTGCAGGTTTATGAAGCGAAAAAGATTTTGGACGTTTTTGTATAAAGTGCCTGAAATCTACTGACCACTGAACGCACATATAGAGAACTAGCTTTTGCCCGAAGTTTCGCCCGCGTGGGAGAGTGTTTCATCTATAGCAAATATACCTGTAATATAGTAATAACACAGAGTAAAATATATATCCTCTAGATATTATCTCCTATATAAGGATTAATATTGTATCCGTCTAAATAGCTTTTGAAAATACCACATTATTTGTGATTTTTTTTAAACTTAGAATGGGTATAGTGACCTATCCTTATCTCCAACGGGTTAGGTTAGGCAGCGTTTTCGATATAAGCTCCCAGACGGCTTGATTTTTTTTCGACACCTTCAACAATTATCGTCATCAATCAAACAATTTCTACAAAACCTTAACTAATTATTATCGACCTAAATCTTACTAAGGACCCAATCTGTCGGTAAATGTAAACTGCATGAAATCCTTTTAGTAGTTTTTGAGATTATCGTGGACATACAGAAAGACAGATTCAGTGGGGGACTTAATTTTCAGAGAAATGAGGAAAGTGTGCGTATTGACCCGCTCATGCTAGTTAACACGACCTTATGCTGGGACTATATTGTCCGGAATCCGGTAGGCCGGGAAAAATTCAGAGCATTGTAACCAGAACTCTGCGCTAATAAGCTGAAAATCAAAGTGTCTAGTGTCAAACTGTCATAATATATGACATTGACATTTGACTCGACACTTGTGTGTTCGACTTCCAGCTCTATTGTATTAACGCAGAGTTCTATTTTTAGCGTCCTGAATTTTCTCCGGCCTTCCAGATTCCAGATCATAATATAGTCCCAGCCTTTCTCTCTTTAACCTTCCAAAAAAGTATGGCACACGTATTTCTCATTTGACGAAAGCATCCACTACGGAAGGATTTTTCAAAATTCAACCCCCCGAAGGTGGTGAAAAGGGGATAAAGGTTTGTAAGAAACATTTTATTTCTTGGACATATTCGCATGAAATTTCGTATGAATTGAGTATGGAAAAATAAAGAGTTAAGTATTTTTGCGTTTTTCAATATTCAACCCCTAAGAAAGTAAAATAGGGGATGAAAGTTTAAAAGATTATAGATATCGTATCGGCCGCGAGCAAATGCTATTTTTATTTTTTGCAGGCACTATCAAACTCCAAAACTTTTCTCTAGAACTCTATTGAGTTCATCTCTCATCGTTTCTCAAAAACGATTTTGTTCGCTCGTTTTTTTTAAATTTATTTTGCAAATCTGACTATCACGGAAAATACTTATCATTTTTCGGGTTAATATAATTATATAATAGCCTATGACACTCACAAGTAATGTGGCTTTCTATTAGTAAAAGAATTTAAAAATATTTTGAAATAGATCCAGAGAATATCCCTTACAATCTCGGTAAGTCACAAACTCACAAAGAAACAAACTTTACCTCTTTATAATATTAGCTTTCCTCTTTAAAATATTAGTGTAGTTCAAATGTTAGCCGCGACTTCGTACGCGAAAAAGAAATCTTGGGAGAACCGTACTTTTTCCTGCGATAAAAAGTAGCCTATGTGTTAATCCAGAGACTAAACTACTTACTACATATCAAATTTCATTAAAATCCGTTTAGCTGTTATTACGAGAACATTCATACATAAAACTTTTGCGTTTATAATAAGTAAGGATATGTTCCTCGTCATGTTTTAATGATTTCGAAAATCTCTTGAATAGGAAAACGTTAGTAGGTATTAGGCGTATAGACTTTGATCTTAAAAACATTTGGGATTGTGGTCACCCATCCTAGTTGAATCCATGACCGGCGTTGCTTAACATGAGTTAGTGCTACGACCTAGAACTTCTCACTTATTACTCCTAAGCCTTTAGTTAAGTATGGGATTTGACACAAGTCATCGCTAAGTGACATGTCGCCGTCGAAATTATCGAATGCATCTTGACTAAAGGCCCAGGTATTAATATACATCTATGATTAGGTAATTCCAACGTAAAGTCTCAGCAAGTTGAACTAATCAGTTATTCTATAGCATTTTATATGTTATATTCTTTACACTGACATAACTTTTATACTTATGAACCGATTGAAATAAAACACTACATTTTTAGTAGAGCAAACTAAAACGCATTAGTGAAAACCGCATTCAAATCGGTTAAGCCGTTGACTTCGCACGCGCAAAAACAAATATCGCAGGTACAGTACATTTTACCGCAATTAAAAGTAGCCTATGTGTTAATCCAGAGTCTTAACTACTACCATACCAAGTTCATCAAAATCCGTTCAGTAGATACTGAGATTAGCGCGTACAAACGTTCAGACAAACAGATAAACAGATCTATACCGTTCTATACCGTTCATAAAGTCTATGTAATAGTTTCTTATTTATATTAGTAAATGTAATAGTTTTTCTTATTCACCTTCCATGAACAGATAGCGACCAGTTACACATTTATTATATGTATATATATAGACTAGCATTAATTGCCCGCGGCTTCGCCCGCGTGAAATTAGGTTTTAAACTTTCATTCCCTATTTTACCCACCTAGGAGCTGAATTTTAGAAATTGCTGAAATACGTAACTCTTTATTATTTCCGTACTCAATTCATACGAAATATGTTCAAGGAATAAAAAGTTTCATACAAACTTTTATCACCTATTTTACCCCTTGGTATTGAATTTTGATCCATTCTAAAATTTTAAATCTTTCCTTAGTGAATACGTGTGCGAAATTTCAAATTTCTAGCCTTAAGGGTTTGGCCTGCGCGTTGATACATCAGTCTTTGCCTTTTATATAATATATAGATGTAGGCAACCGCTAAGAAAAGATGTTCAGAAAATTTCACCCATTAGGGGATCTAAAGGGGTGAAATAGGGATCCAAAGTTTGTATAGTAAAATATCAATCTCTGTACCTACTAATCACGCTGAAATGTACACGAAAAGTTATTATGATCACAACTGTCAAGAAATGATTTCCGGAATTCATCCCCCATCGGGGTGAAATGGGGTAAAACAGATTTCTTCTTTCGCGTACGAAGTTGCAGGCACCATTCTACTACTATTATAAATGTGAAAGTTTGTGAGGATGAATGGATGGACGTATGGATTGATTAAAGTTTGTTACTTTTTCACACAAAAACTACTGAACGGATTTCGATGAAACTTGGTATGGTTTAGGCTCAGGATTAAAACATAGGCTTTACTATTTTTTTTGAAAAAGTATAGTATTCCCATGGGACACCCGATACTATATTTACGCGGGCGGAGCCGCCGGAAAAACTAGTCTATTATAAAGTTGTGTTTTTGTGTCCCATATCAAACATCAGAACACGGCGCCTCGTCGCTGCATCCTGTGAGCACGCGGATCATCTTTATTCATAAGGCGCGTTTGGACGTATTATACTAATGAGTTTATCGCTTAAACGCTTTCATACACAAGAATGCGTATGTGAAGTAATTGAATGAAAATAATAAAAAAACCGGCCAAGTGCGAGTCGAAATTGCGTTCCGTATAAAACGGCAAGAAAATCTTGTTCGTTGTATGGGATAATTAATTATTCTGCTTCTATTTTTTGTTATAACGGCAACAGAAATACATCATCTGTGAAAATTTCGACTGTCTAGCTATCACGGTTAATGACATACATCCTGGCGACAGACAGACAGACAGAAAGACAGCGCAGTCTTAGTCATTAATAGGGTTTTTATCGTTTGAGTATGGAACCCTAAAAACTAGGCTTCTTTTTGGACCACTTTTCATATTTGGCGCTATAATTGATGTGTGGGCTATTTTTGAGATTTAGGACGAAATAGGAAGTCAGATTTTAATATTCCATGTAATGAGGGTTTTTAAATTCGTGACATTTGACAGCTGTTTGTCACGACAGACTCAACCTAAATAGGACGCGCCGCCTGGTGATGGAAAAATAACAGTTTTCGATACCATTTCCGCCACCAGATCACGCCTAGTGTGAGTCGGGTCTGTTCCCTACCGACTGAAAAAATATCATGAACCCTTATTAGTATATTATTATTAAGTTAAGATGCCAGATGGCCAGTTATTATTAAGTAGTTGATAAATGTAAAAAAATATAAATCTGTATGTGTAGTTTTGTGAACTGATGTTCGCACCGCGACGACACGTGACCATCCAATAAGATACACGTTTCATCTGTCACACACTGCGCATGCGCTGTGCAGTGCAGTAAGGTACATGGATTAATGAATTATGTCAAGTTTTAATAGAGCTAGCTTAAACTGTCGCGTATCGTTTAGTTTCGGTGTGAATTGACCCTAAGGCTCTCACTTCTTATTACATTGTATAATAGGAATGTATGATTTACTAATTTAAATCTATAATAAAATAGTAAATTTTATTTGTAATTAGTAGTGCGATGTTGTGATTGTGAAACAAATCCATTAAGTTAGAAATAAAAAGTAAACTAAGTACTTTAAATTCATGTTCATACTATTATACCCTGTTTCTATCGAGACGGAATAACAAATCACCCTGTAGGTTCATTCACGTGGAATAGGTATACAAAGTGAGACGAACGCGTGAAGAAAGTTAATGTCGTATCAATAAGTCGGAATTGAAGCATAAGACCGAGAAGTATGGTGAATGGTGACGACTTAGGCATCGACCAAAACCGGGCTCTTAAGAATTATAATGAGTACCTAGTATCAACATATCATACATTTGAGTTCTCCCAGCAGTAATTATAAATACATTTTTATAATAATAGAATTGGTCAGATTAAATGTTATGGGGTTTAATTTTTTGAAATAATATTAATTTGCTTAAAACATTTAAATGGAAATAATTACTTAGATACTAAAGCTTAAGTGTAAGCTGACGACATGAGCGACACTGTCCCCAAACCATTTGAATGAAAACGAGGGCTTTCGTAAGTACTCGTATATTATGTAACATATACTATCAACAACAAACATCATGATAGAAATGTCAATTTACTGGCAAATCTATAAAATTATCAATTTTCAAAACTCCTACAAAACTTTCCAGGTTTTGTTTTTTCTTGACCAAATGACTAGTCAAATGACTATTATAAATCAGAGTAGTCTCTACTCGCGATTCGTAATTACCGATCATGGTCACGGATCGCGAATGATTGGCCTAATGGCCGCCAAAGTAATCAGAACGGTGGATGTCATGTGCCACGCAGTACACAGTACGAGACGGAAATAGTGCTAATTGCCATTGTACAACTCTTAATTTATATAACTTTTAAATGAAAATCAGCTAGGATTAATTTGAGCCATAATTATGGATAGAAAATGAACGCGACAAACGCCTCAATATTATACAAAACAACAAGTTTAATGGCGTTGATACTGCACTTTGAATATAGTAGACTACTTTTGCCCGCATCAAACGCACTCTATCTGTAGGATGAACAGCCACGTTACTTTTGTACTTTATAAAGTTTTTCGTATATTATATAACATAAAATCTGTTTAAAAACCAATAAATCTGATGCAATTGAAGAAAATACTCATTTATTTAGTTAAATATATTACTAGAAATTCTTTTTGAATTCCTAATATTTAAATATCTGAATATATTCTGTATACCTAGAGTATAATATATCTGTATAATCATACATATTATATCTATATGCTATATATATCTATTTAATCTATGCATGCCTCGTTTCTTAGCGAATGGACCACTCAAAATTAAAAATTCAAATTTGAACTTTCATCACTTACGAAACAGTGGAAACAGTTCGTAATTAAAAATATTCATTTATTGTATATATTTATAGTATTGTATAGTTAGAATAACCATCGATCTTTTGTAAGAATCTGACGTCCGAAATTAATAATCAATCTTAATCTCATTTTAGCTATCTGAGAAATTATATTGTCAATAATGTCAAAGCACGAAACGACGACAAAATAAACCACGTCCTGCATATGCCGCGCGGTCTCCGCCGACGTCTAGCCATGCCCACATAGCCGCGACCTGTCAGTCGTGTATGTCTATTGAATGACGAATCTTTACGTAAGTAATATATATTTTTATTTGGCTAAATTGTACTCTTCAGACGAAAGATTCGGTTAGTAAAATAATATCATGTTCAAAATTTATTTTCTTCATTCGAATGTTTCATAATCCATTCACCGTTTATAATTTGAACGTTCTTTTAATGATAAACGAAAGTTACCTTTTCACGTAACAAAGAGAAGTCTGCAAACAAAAACTGGAGGCGGAACAATGGGAACAAAACAAAATTTCAATTCGAAACTTTACTTATTAATTTTAACGTTCGATAATAATTTAATTTGTTTAATTTAATAATTTAATAAACGGCCATTATGGAGTTAGCAACTATGTTACGAGGGAAAAAGAGCTTCATTCCAGAGGCAGGAAAGCGAACTTTTGACACTGTACGCATATTTTAACATTATTTATGACACGCCCTTGTTCGCGAAACTACTTTATTAAGTTCCAGTTCTAATAAAACAGTTTTTACCACTCATGTACATAAATAAAGTTAACTACCGGAGGATATTTACTTCCTAGCTACTAACTACTTCATTCGTCCTCTACTAATTTTTCGCAAACGCAAGACCAAATTAAAGACAATTTTATTTTGGAGGATTTTAGTTTTAGTCAGATTTTTTTAAGTTGGGTTAGGTTACATGGTTTTTGGTCAGTTTTTTTGTAAGTTGGGTTAGGTTACAGGGTTTTAGTTTTAGTCAGTTCTTTTGTATGTTGGGTTAGGTTACAGGGTTTTAGTTTTAGTCAGTTCTTTTGTAAGTTGGGTTAGGTTACAGGGTTTTAGTTTTAGTCAGTTTTCTTGTAAAGAACATCGGGAATTTTACAATGGAACAATGATCCAAGGTGATCAAAGATAAAATAGGTTAGATGTAAGCGTAATTTTGATTACAACGGCGGAGGTCGCATCTCTGCAGTAGGTGGGATCTAAGCTACTGTGTACACATTTGTGACGTGCTTGCACAAATATGTCAATATACACGTTTAAAATGTGGCCGTACAAATCCAGTTGTCCAATTTTCGAACATTACGTAATATAAGTCTATAAATATATAATTTTATATTATACATATTATTTTACCTCCATAAAGTATATTTATTTTATAATTATTATTATTATCGTTCTTAAAATCTAGAAAATAATTGGCTCGCTCCACGCTCGACGCTCGTGAAGAAGATATTATTTTTAAATTCAAGTGTTTTGTTTAGGTACTTATTAATATTATTCCAAAAACATGTTTTACACATTCTAAACTGTGCCGAACCTTATAAAGTAGGTGCGACCACGGCTCTGCCTTGACCATTTTTGCACCTATGCATTTCTGGATTTCTATCTGAATTATTTTCTTGTTCGACCTTTTTAGACCCCTTTTTTATTCCGTAGTCCGGTTATAGTTCTTTAAGCTTTTTATTTTATTTTAAAAGCCGTTCAAGAGCGGCCATTAGTCAGTAAGCAATTACAGATAAAACTTTTCAACTGCGTTTGACTATGTAATACTCGTAATCTCGGTCATAAATAATAACAATATAGAATTATGATAAAGCGAAATCGGATTAATTTTAATTTGTGTTCTGTTCGCTTGACGTCACGCGCAAATTATACCCAATAGTCCGTTCAGAGTTATTTTACCTCAGAGTTTCTATGACAATGATCCTTATGTGGTTAGTATAAAGATCCTGTCAGAGGCAAAATAGTTCTGAACGGACTGAAATGGAAATTCTGCTGAACTTGTCCGTAGAAGGGATTGACCGGCTGAACGCCCGGGTGCTTTTCAATTTTCTTTTTGGACGCGATACCGGCGGCCAATGAAGGCCTGATGAAATTTTAACTCGCTTTTAATATTATTTGCTGTCCTGAAAGTTTAATAAAATTCACTCACCATTTAAATATGGAAGTACATATTAAAATTTTTTAACGGACTTCCAAAAAAAGGAGGTGGTTATACGTTTAGCTGTATATATATTTTGTATGTTTAACGATAACTCCGCCGTCTGTTGACCGATTTTCAAAATTCTTTTTTTATTGTAGGTAAAGGCCAAAGGGTATACTCCAAAGTTGGTCCCGTTTTCACAATGTTGGTGACCTGATGATAGGATCCATGAAGAATCGAGGGAACTTTTAAAATTTATATGGACACATATAATGATTAGCATATGCTACCAAAAAGTAAAATTTTGCACCAAGGTATACCCTGAATCCAAAAGTACTGAACAGAACTCCTGACTCCTTATATATACATGTTTGGGGATTTCGGCGTTGCTTAAATAACTGTAAGCATAAGCTACAACTATGTCAATTAAAGTAATCATCATCATCACCATCATTATCACACCATAAATCATGACATAATGATGATATAAGGTACCTACTTCTCATAGTATTTTACACCGACACCGATATCTTTGAACATTACTCTGCCGTTTATGGACCGATTTTCAAAATTATTTTCTTGATATATTGAGTATAATCCCAAATTGGTCTCGTTGTCACCAAGGCGGTGACATGATGATGGCATCCATGAGGAATCGAGCGAAATTTATAAGGACACATATGTATAGTGATTATATCTTTTCAGAAGTAACCCAAGCATATGCTACCAAAAAGTAGGATTCTGCACCAAGGTATACATACCCTGGATCAAAAAGCACTGAATAGAACTCCTCAGTCTTCAAAGATACACGTTTAGAAATTTCGACATTGTTTAAAGAACTGCAAGCATATGCCATTATGTAACTTACAGTCATCATCAACATCATCTTATATACGTATTGTATCTATGATGTTGATGTCTAATGGAAGCTTCGCGCGTATTCAATTATACATTCGATCGTTTATTTTAAACGTTCTTAAAATGTATTAATAATAATTTTACAAATATCACTAAAAAGGGAAAAATTATTATTTTTTTAAACAAAAAATTAAACCGACTTCCAAAGTAAAAATGCACAAAAAAGTATGAAATAGAACTTAATAAGATAAGAAATAAAACTAAATAAATTTGGCTAAAATTTTAACTATTTCTCTACTCAAGTAGAGAAATAGTTAAAAATTTAGCCAAATTTAAAAGGGGAATTATTTAGAAAATTAAGTTTTATTTCATACTTTTTTGTGCATTTTTACTTTGGAAGTCGGTTTAATTTTTTTTAAATAATAATAATTAGAATGTTGGTTATTGGTTCTTACCACCTACAAAGGTAAATAGTAGTAATAAATTATGTGCATGTAATTGTAATAAAATTGATAATAAACAAATCATTTATCGCTATTTACCTTAGCTTACTTACCTTACCTTAGCCAAAACAATAAAAGCATGTAGGTAATATAGGTATAGGATAGTAACAATTATTATACCTAATAGGACTTTAATGTA
Organism: Phengaris alcon alcon; assembly: GCA_037179445.1. Taxonomy (NCBI): domain Eukaryota; kingdom Metazoa; phylum Arthropoda; class Insecta; order Lepidoptera; family Lycaenidae; genus Phengaris; species Phengaris alcon. The sequence continues at coordinate 59,045 of JAYRCH010000501.1, forward strand.
GATTCTTCTGTCTCGCACTGCTGCTGCTGCTGCTTATTTACAAACCTCACTCTTGATACATACCTGAAACAATCATTAATATAAAATATTATTTGTATACTCATAATAATAAGTACTGGGAGACCGAGCTTTGCTCGAAGTTCTAGTACATAGTAACTACAGAAAAAAAAACATTATACAAGTACCTACTTATACAGGATGTTTGGAAGATGGGTGCAAAGCTTTAACGCCTTGTTATAGACCATTTAGAACCGTATTTGACCATTCTTAGCGTTCGTAACGTACGATTTTATTTTTAACGAATTTTTAAAATTATTGTTGAAAAAACACAAAATTTCGCAATTAATTGCAAATAATGGCCAATCTGGAAGATAATCCAATTATTTTTTATTGTATTTAAATTAAGTAATGTGTAAATAACCAAATAAGACTTGGTGTACATATCTGTATCATGAGATAAATTTGTAACAGGGGTTTGAAGTTAATATTTTTTTGTAGATTTCGGAAATCAAATTTTTTGAGGCCACAAATAAAAAAAAACGGGAACTGTTTTTTTTTTGTTCAAACATTTTGAAAAACGTTCGTTTATTATTCTTTCTTTTGAGGTATCAACTACAAAGATAGCTTACCAATTTTTGAAAGTATGACTTACAAAGTAAATTGAGGGGCTAACTTAAAGAGATAATAAATTTTTTTTTTTTTAATTATCATTTATTTTTCGTGTTCAAAATGTCCGCCGCGATTCCTTATTCTCAAAATTGATCTTTGTTATCATTTTCAACACAAAAATTATTTATTAAAAGTGCAAATGTCGTTTAATCTACTGGCCTAAACTTTTTAATTTTCTGCCTAGTTTTGCTTTGTAGGTCATAATTTCAGTAATTGGTGAGCGATCTTTGTAGTTGATACCTCAATCGAAAGAGTAATAACTAGGTATGTTTTCCAAAATGTTTTAACAAAAAAACCAGTTACCGTTTTTTTTATTTATGGCCTCAAACAAATTAGATTTCCGAAATTCACAAAAAATTGTTAACTTCAAACCCCTGTTACAAATTTATCTCACGATACAGATGTGTACATTAAGTCTTATTTGGTTGTTTACACATTAATTAATTCAAATACAATAAAAAATAATTCGATTATCTTCCAGATTGGCCATTATTTGCAATTGATTGCGGAATTTGGGGTTTTTGCAACAAAAAATGTAAAAATTCGATAAAAAATAAAATCTTACATCACGAACGCTAAGAATGGTCAAATACGGTTCTAAATGGTCTATACTAACAAGGCGTTAAAGCTTTGCACCCATCTTCCAAACATCCGGTATATTGTTTTTTTTTCTGTAGTTACCTAACCTAACCTATATTATTAACGTAGGTACACCTATCTGGATTATTTTATAAATTTTGCAGAACTTATTTTTGAATTAGTTCTTAAAGATAGAACTTACCTTGTAAATCTACTTTTTATATTAAAATAAAAGAATCACAAAATACCGTATAAATAATAGGTAAATATAAATGACCGGGATTCGAACCCGAGACACCAATTTGCTAACAACGAAAAAATTATACATACGCTATCGGACTGATATTAATAGAGTCGAAATTATTGATATAATATTGTTGCATGCCGTAAGAAAAAAGTTAAAAACACACAACAACTTGAGAATGCGCCGCTTTACATGGATAAGACCTAGCTATTTTTCTCGCCCAAAACACCTTGCATACTAAATTTCATGGAAATACTTATGCAGTTTCCGAGATTTCAATTATATATAAAATACAAGAATAGCTCGTTTAAAGTATAAAATTACTGAACACGAACCGGAGGCCCAAGGAGGTTAAGGATTTTAAGGACCTAAAACGCAAGTGCGCGACACCAGAAGAGTAACACTTTTAACTTCTCTGGTGTTCCGTGTTGCCAGTGTCCTTGGGTGGTGAAAAAACAAACATCTTGAAGACTTTCATACATTAAATTACATATCTAGACGCGCAACAGCGTATCAAGGCAAAGTTTTATGTAGAGCTAATCTGTGATTAACACACGTTTTGATGGATACAACTTTGTTACCAAAGAGAATAGTACATATACTACGTAATAGGAGGTGACACTTTGAATAAAAAAAAAAGTGTTTGCAAAAGTTTACCGTAATAATTATCGTCTCAAAGTGCAAAAGTTTCAAGCCTAAAATGAAAAATAAATTTAAAAAACTATAAGTACGTAATTTATTATTATCGATTTTTTTTATTTAAAGACCCAATTATTAGGTTAAAAAGGTATATAAAACAACAAAACAACTAAAGTAAGGCCAACCAGACAAGATAAAGAATGTAAATAAATTTTCAGGGGTTCAAAACATTTTTATTTGAATAAATTATTATAAAGTTCGAATTTTAATCGCTGTCGTCTGTACTAGACAAAGATGATTCGTCGGAAGAGTCGGAGTCAGCTGTGTTTATGATAAAACTATCTATTATCAATCATGTTGTCAATATTGCTATAAAAGTTGTCCTCGACTTTTATTACATGATCCACACAATTTCGCCATTTATCAGCAGATACACGTTGGATCCCCTGTTGTAGCAGTTTTTTCACATCTTCAAATTTAAATGTAGTATTATTGCGAGCTACGTGTCCCTTTATGTCAGCCCATACGAGTTCGCAATCCAAACAGGAATGAACTTGTTCACAATTGTTTGGCGGACCAAATGTTGACAACTGCGGCACTGGCCGCTTTCCTGTACCACGAAACACGCTACGACAGCTGTCGTCGACCAACTGCCGTCATTATTGCATACGAGTGATAAGGACAGATATAATATTAACTCACTTTCATAATGCAACTCAGTAGCGGTCCGTTTATTTACGTTTTTTATCTCGTCTCGTTGGCCTTACTTTATAATTCGATCCTTTTTATTGCATTAAAAAAAATAAAAAAATAAGGCAACGTTGCCACGAGCGTTTTAATGTAGTCGCGACAGAAAAAACTGCATTGTAGAAAGAGAAATAGGTGGAATATAATGTAACTCTACGCTAATACAACACAGCTAAAAATCGTGTACAGCTGTCAAATCTGTCATTTTACACTTGACACTCCGATTTTCAGCTCTATTGTAGGTTAACTGCAGAGTTCTATTTACAGCTTTTTCTGTCACGAGTCGTAACCACAAAAAAAAAACTCTTGTCGGTACGAGGGCTAAAGGTTTGTAACCAAAATATTTCAGGTTATCACATACGGCATAGTCTGATTATCTTCAGCGGTTTTCCATTAGTGCAAAATAGGTACACTTCTGTGGGCCTACCAGGAACATTTGACTGCAGCGTAACCACGTAACGCAACGTTCTCGAATGAGAATTCTTGAAATATGTTCATGTTGTCAATATTATTGCGGGCCCTTGAAATTGGAATCCAATACCTTGTAAATTATGAAATTATACTACATTTGACTTATTCTCAATACTAACAAAGGTTAAACTAAATGTAAAATTAGATCTAAATGTAAAAATAAAGTATAAATATTATTATGCACTTATTTTAAACTATAAAGTTTTTACTGACGGGTAGAACTAAGAAAATAACATAATATTATGTCTGTATTTTTATAAATAAAATATCAAGTACTTATAACCATTATTAGGTAAGCAAAAATATGACTTTATTATGACTACATAATATATTTCATTTATTGAAACAAATTTTATTCGAGAAGTCTTTTTAGACTGTCTCTTTTTATTCAATCGAGAAGTTAAGGAAACATTTTACTCGTATACTAATACTCACCGATATTCTTTGAGTTCAAGTATGTTTATATAGTGGCATGAATTTATTTTATCAAAATCATTGTTTCATCATAATAAATATTGATTTCGAGTTCACTTCACTAAAAATTACAGATTTTTGCAAATAACAGAATTTTGTAAAAGTTGAAATAAATTTTAAAAATAGAATTTTGAATTCTGAAATTTAAAAATAATATTCTTCTTCTATTTCTGCAGAAGAGTACACACGTTATAAGAGCGAGCCAGTTATATGGTTTGCACCATAGACTTATAATATACTGGTTTGCACAGACGATATTTAGGTATCATTTTGAATTTCGAATGCCCATACTTACGATCGCCAGCTGGTTGCGACACCCATGGAGAATGAATAGAATTAAGGAGTACCATCTCCATACATGAAAAGTGTCCGTAAAATAGCGTAAAATACAGGCGCTACAGACGCAGACGGGAGTAAAGTGGCAAAATTTAAACGTGTAATTAAATCTTAGCATCTTCTTTGGTTTTATATATAAAAATATTTTCTACTATACGAGTAATTAGAATTTTTATGATTTACTGAATTAACCTTCGGCGTACAAGGTGGAAAATACTTCTTGTACAGGTGTACAACGTGGGGTTAAAATAACCCCACCATGATTTTCTTTATTTTAGTGTTTTAATGAAATGTATTAAGTTAATTTAAGTTTTAAAGAGTATTTATTATATGATGCCAAAAAATAATACAGAAAAACATACAAAAATAAACATTTATTTAAAAAAACACATAGTTGGAAATCATTTCCTTAAAATCAACATTTTTCTAACTAGCTTCAAATAAATCAATAAAATAAACAAACTGTAACAAAAACGTAATATTTTTTTTTATCAGTTAAATTAACATAACAGTCTTCAAACATTTATGTAATTATGAGAATCACAATAGGTTATAAGATTGAGATCATTCGTTACCTAAAATAACACAATTTTGGCATAGGAAATTTGCATGTTCTTTGCATATAGCAGCTTCACATCTGTAGCAGCCATTCTGGGTCTTCCTGTCTTTATGCCTAGGACAGAACGAAAATCTCTGAGGTCTTCTTCGCTGCTTCGGGGATGGTCCTGGAACTTCTTCAATCAGAATTTCATGCACGCGCTTTCTTATTTCGCGTGGTACATGGGGATTCTCTTTTATTTTTCTAAGATGGTCCTCAAGCAAATATATTCCCAATTACTTGATAAAGTTACGCCTAAGACTAGATTTATTTCTTTCTATGTTGTTATTCAGCATATGCACAACAAAGGCATTTATGCCAGCATGGTTCAACATTGAGAAAAATATGGTAAGCGGCTAACGTTTAGAGTTGCGGGAAACATCGTACGTTCTCGCAAGTTTGTCGACAACATCAACTCCGCTCTCTGTTGAGTTGTAGAACGTTATAATGGATGGTTTTCTATTGTCTCCGCTTTATGGATCCACTTCATCATCGTGATGTAAAGACGACATCATGTGAACGTATTTCCTGGGCTTCGGTATATAGGTAACAATAGTCACATCCTTTTGAAAGCCGAATACTGATGATTTTTCTTCACGTCTAGCCTTGAACTGAAGTGTACCTTAGTGTACCAACGGCAGTCAATTTGTGCTTGTTTAGCAAATGTTGAGTGGTTTTTAGGCTCATAAAAAAGTTGTCCATAGTAATGTTTCTTCCACTTCCAGATACGCAACTCACTAGTCGATCAACAACATCAAACGGCTTGTTACTCATTGCAAAAGGACTATCACCAGGCTGTTTTCCGCAGTAAATTTCTAGATTTAGAGAGTAAAATGTTTTAGCACTGGTGGCAGTGCGTAAATTTTTATGCTATACTTAGCTGGCTTCGAAGGAATAACTGACGAAAAGCACATCTTCCTCTAAATGCTACGAGCTCTTCGTCTATAGTCAGGTATAAATGGTGTGTAGGACTGCTGGCAATTTTTGACGAAGAGTTCAAAAATATCTCGAATTGGTGCCAAGCGATCGACGGTGGCTCTTGCTGTACGTGTTGTCGAGTCTCAAATTATTTATTATAAATGTAAATCTTTGTCTTGTCGTGGTGTTTCTAAATATTTAATTCCAGTACCGTCATTACTCCATACTCGTCTACAAGATTTTGTCTGCCAGACCTAAATAAACCAGACAAAAACAACAATCCAAACACTGCTTTTATCTCTGCTTTTTTCCTTGGTCCTTGCTGGTTTCCTTGTGTTCTGATGAGGTTTCCCTTCTCATAGAAATTTTCTGGTTTGTGTACATAAAAATTGTGTCAACTATTTCATTACTGAAGAATGTCTCGAAGCAATCTAAATGAGTTTTTTTTATGTTGAGCTGCACTTCTGCATCCCGGCAAATGAGTGATAATATTGACTGCCCTAGTACGAACATTGGGACGCGGTGGAGTTTTATACCACTTTGTTCTGCCATCTTTACCCAGAAAAAATGGTTGTGATGTCGATGGTGTATCTTCTACTGTAGCTTCAATGTTCAACTCAATATCTTTCACGTCACTATCAACTTCAGAAGCTTCGCTGATGTGGTCAATTTCCTCCTCGCTACTAGGGAGGAAGATGTCATTATCCGACTCATATTCCTCCAATAACGCCGCCGAAATTTGATCTTCATTCATTTTACTATGGTAATTGAAAATCTGTACCTACAATAAATACAATATTTTATAAATAAAACACATATGCAATCTAAAAATAATATAAAACTGAAAAAATGTATACTTACTATTTAGCGACGTCCCGTACAACGTGGGGTTAAAAATGCCCAGAAGCTACTTGATGCGCGTGCACACACGACCGCGGTGCGCGGGGTACTGATCTAGCGCTGCGAATCGACGCGGGAGGTCTTAAACTCCAGCTACTGAGAAAATCGAATCGTTTTGTTGCATTTTAATATTAAATAAATGTATTTTAAAAATTTTGGGGTTAAAATAACCCCACGTCGTACGCCGAAGGTTAACTACTTTTAATCTACTAAAGTCGTCAAAAATTTTAAATAACTAAGCTCAACTAACTTCACTCCATCTCTCATTGTAATCTTCATATCACACCCTTTTCTGACTCTAGCGCCATTATGGCCAGTTTTGGAACTATTATTTAATTACTTTTGTCGGACACTTTTTAGCTTTTCTGCCTTAGAGAGATGGTACTCCTTTATTCTATTCTCCATGGCGCCACCCTGTTTGTAACATGTTGATTGTTGACGTTTTGTCAATAGGTTACTACATTTTCTTTTTTTTTTTTCAATCTAATAAAGTGGCAAAAGAATCCTTAAAAAGTTCCTATTTAAAAAATAAATAAATACACACCACAATAATTAATATATATATATATATATATATATATATATATATATATATATATATATATATATATATATATATATATATATATATATATATATATATATATATATATATATATATATATATATATATTGAATTATTGTGGTACTATACTGATATAAAGACTTTAATACATTCTGGAGCGTGTACGTGATGAAGAAAAATGTGAACGATTTAAAAATAAGGTCGGGAAAATGATATATAGATGAGGGTTACTTTGTGGCACTTTGTATGACCAACAAAATTACGAGAGAAAAGGTTCTCGGAAATATAGCGAGCTAAATCTAATAAAGCACATACAATATTACGCTCACTTCTTCAACATTTACTCAGATAATTTATTACTTATTTATCAAATTGCTTTTCCTTGAATAGCACGAATTGATCTTTACTAATTACTTATTGTAAAGTCCTTTCTACAATCGATATTCATGTCCAATTATTAAAACTCCAATTGTATAATGTACTGGATTTATTCTCCTTAAATTAGCATAACATGTATCTCAATAGCCGTCCCTCGCCAGTAATGACCACCACGGCCTTAGAGCATTAATCCAACATTACACTTTCACACACAGAGCAACATTTCAAATGCTCAAGATATATTTTTAAAATAATATTATTAATTATTTATATGCTCAAATATTATTTTTAAAATAATTTTGTCATAAACAAATATTAGGTCCTTAGATATGAAATTGGCGTTTTGTCGTACTGGCCACTTTGATCTCAAATATATCCTCTTTGGTTAGGAATTCCAATTCCAAAATTAATACCGCTATTTACTCATGCATTTGAGTTTCGAAAAAAATCATTCATTTGTTTTTTTCTCTTTTGGTTTTTTCTTTGCGTCTTTGCGTGCGTTTTTTCTTTGTGATGAAAAGTGGATCATGTACGATAATCGGAAACGCTCATCGCAGTGGCTGAACCCTGGCAAACCAGCCAAAGCCTGTCAAAAGCGAAAATTGACTAAAAAAAGTTACTTGTGAGCGTTTGGTGGACTAGTGACGGTGTTCAGGCGATTACGGCAGATGTCTATTACCAGCAACTGCAAATTGTGATGGAAAAGCTACTTAACAACCGAGATTGGTCATTCGCTTTAGGCCACTGCTGCTTTAGAACAACGCTAGACTACACACTGCACAACAGACGGCTACCAAATTAGAGGAGCTTCAATTGGAATGTCTAAGACATCCACTGTACTCCCCGGACCTTGCTCCAACAGGTAGACAGGTAGGTTGGTGCAGGTAGACTTTGACCAAATAACCACGTGGGCGCACGATAACGGCATAATACTTAACCTAAATAAAACTAAATTAATGCATATTTATTCTCCATACAACATCATAGCAAAAAATATAAATAAGTCAGTAATCAGTATTATAGGACACACTAACGAATGTATGCATGCTAAAAACATTAATTGTTTTTGTGAAAAATTAGAGTTTGTTAATAAATTTAAATACCTAGGATTATGGCTAGATTCTCATATGAACTGGAGGTTTCATGTTGACTCAGTATGTCGGGCTTCGGTCGGTCTTGAGTTAATTTTACACATTGAATATATCGCTAAATAAAAAAACGCTACGCGTCATTTACTTCGCGCTCGCCGACTCGCTGCTCAGTTACGGGCTAAGTACCTACGGCCGCACATTTAAAACTTATCTAGATTATATCAAGAAATTACAATCTCGCTTTATGAAATACCTGGTTGATCCAAAAACAAAGAAATAATGTAAAAATGACTACGAAGCGTTGTTCAGTGTATGCAAAGTTCTACCGGTTCACAAAAAAGTCGAATACCTAGTGATTCTCGAACAATTTCATAGTGATCAATTTAAAATAAAAATAAAGAACTCGCATAATACTAAAAATGTTAGATTAGGTAAACTTGCAACACCGCGGATTAAAAACTATTACGGGATGAGAACCACTAAGTATTTGACCCCTACACTGTATAATAAATACACCTGGCTGAGGACACAAGCGGACGATAGTAGTTGTAAGGTAAATAGAGTCATTGTCAAAAATAAACTGAAAATGTTAATGTTACCAAATATAAAGGCATCAGGTACAAGTAGTGTCTGGAACAATACAAATAATTGGTCAGTGTTTAATAGGAAATAAGTAGAAGTATTACTGTTTAGTACAATAGTAATAGTGTCGCTAAACATGTTTACTATAATTATTGTTTAATTAATAAGTCTAAAAGGTGTATTTAAAACGAGCGCAATACCTGCCAACAAACTGTGACGCAGTTTGGCGGGTTTAATAATGTAATAAGATGTTTATTTGCCAATAAAGATATATTTAAAAAAAACAGTTTACCATTTATTTATTTGCAATTATTTATAATATCTTAGATTCTTACGTATTAAGGACAATTTAATTTAATTGAATCATTGGTGATAGTAATATTTTTAATTTTATATTCTGACATCCATTCTATATAATTATATAATTCTATGACATTACAAATTAATAAGTTATTAATTTATCAATCTAATGTGTTGTAATATTATACTAATATTAATTTGTGATACTTATACAGTAGAAAATAGAATAAGTTGGTATTATGGTTGGTATTATATATAAAAATTTAAATTACGTTGCACAAAATTGTAAAAACTTCATGATGCTGGCAACCCTTTGCACAATGTTTACAAAATTTTTAAAAATTTTAATCTACCTACACCTGATGATGACTTTGTCGAAACCGGTCGTGTAATATATTAAAATTAATGTAAAATACTTATAAAAGTGAAAATAGTGCAAGAAGTCCTGTGTGTTATTACTGTGAAGCATGAATTTCCACCAAGAACCTACAGTACAATCAATAACATATCTAGATTACCATTTTTTTCGAAATTTGGGTAACTTCTTGCAAGAGAAAAAATCATCAACTCCGATGGGGCAGTCCAAAGCGCCTACAAAGATTTTATTGATTCCTGTCCGAATGGTTTTTTTAGGAAAGGAATCAATGAACTACCTATGAGATGGCAAAAGTGCATAGCTAGCAATGATATATACTTTGATTAAATAAATATATTATGTTTAAAAAAATCTACTTTATGCTCCTCCTTTACAAAACGCCAATTTCATATGTAATAACCTAATATTACCTAAATAACCTAATATTTAAAATAATAATAGTAATTAACCCATTTAAATCATTAAGGGCCTCTTTCACCACCTTCGAGTAAAGTGTCGAGTAGACTACTTACCAGTTAAAGTCACCCATAACTACATGTGTCAGTTTCACGACCCTCGAGTAGCACTAATCATATGATTAAACTGTCAAGTAACTTACTTGCCACTTCATCTGCCAATTAGCGAGTTTACTTGACGGTTAAATTTGTTTATCTCTTGTCAAAAATGGATTTCTTTGATTTAATTGATCACCAATTAGATGAATTGGACTATAATATGTTGCAACGAACATCGAGACCTCGTGTCTTTAAATCCCGTGTTGATTATTTCATGGACTTAGATGAAACAGATTTTTTGGCTAGATTTCGTCTATCGAAGTGTACAGCGAACCAAGTGCATAACTTAATAAAATATAAAATAATGCCTAAAACGCAAAGGTCAAAATAATATTTTTATCATTAAATAATCAATAATGAGTAATAACACAGTATCTAGTACCTAGTTAGTTTTTTGTACAAATAAAGAATTTTCTATTCTAGTACCTAGGTACTATTAATCCTTTCTCCATTTTTCCTTATAAACTTAATACAACAAACGACTCAAACAACTATTATAACAAGCAACAACACACAGAAGAAAGGTATACTTCTTCTTCTTCACCGCCAATGACAAGTGACAACGACAGACGATTGAAGTTGACGTCATTTTGAACGAATGTAATGTACGATTTGTTATGTCATTCACTTAACGGGCAAGTAGTTAATCAGAGCTTCATTTTTGCTTGTGAAATTGACAAAAGATACTTGTAAGTTTTACTTGCCAATTAACGTTATTTGACAAGTAACTACTCAACACTTTACTTGGAGATGGTGAAAGAGGCCCTAATTGTACGATTACAAATTATTATTTACAAGCATTTTAAATAACCTAAACCAATAAGCTTACATTATCTACCATAAATGTTTCCATGAGTCTCATTGTAATTTTTTTAGTGTTATGTACTTACAGATTTATTAGACAGCACCAATGTAGGTACAATACGACCACGACCTCAATGTCTTTCGGCAATCGCCGATTTTAATACGTCATTTTCATGGAAAAACTAATATTTCCGAGGGCATAGACGTATATATTTATAGGCATGTTGAGGCAAAAAGTGTCTCCAGTTAAATGGTCCCACTTTCGAGATTTTAGGGGCCATTTTGACATTTGAAGTATGGTGAAAATAAGATGGCTGACTTTCGATGGATGGCGAAAACCAAGATGGCGTAACTTTTTCTTGTATAAAGATTTTTTCTGTCAAATGTAGGCACGTCATAGCCTATCTTGAGTTTTGAAATCTTTGGCCGATTGTATAACGTGAGAAACATGATTTTACTGTATGGCCATTCGGCAACTGGAACCCATTGTTTTATTTTAATATATAAAATTGTATTATTTTAATTATAAGTAACTGTATTATTTTAATATATAAAAGAAATCCTCGACGTTATGTTTTAATCAATATCTAATATCCTACTAATATCATGAATGTGAAAGTTTGTGAGAATGGATGGATGTTTGTTATGTTACTCTTTCACGAAAAAACTACTGAACGGATTTCGATGAAATTTGGTATGGTAGTAGTTTAGACTCTGGATTAAAACATAGGATACTTTTTATCCCGAAAAAGTACAGTGTTCCCGAGGGATACTGTATTTACGCGGGTGGAGCCGCGGGAAACAGCTAGTCTATATATAAATATAATAAATTTTTCGTCCACGCTGTCAGAAAAAATACGAAATATGTACCTGGTGTTTTTTCATTCAGTGTCCAAACTTTCAAGAGTGAATATACTCTTGAATATAAGCAACATTTACTATGGTATCAACTTTCCTACTTGAAAAAAAAAATCATCTGTTTCCTACAAAATGCTATCTATGCTGAAGCCCATTTGTATGAAACAACATTTTTTTTTAAAGTGGTAAAGTTGATCCCATAGTAAAAGTTGCTTATATTCAAGAGTTTATTCACTCCTGAAATTTTAGACACTGACTGAAAAACATTCTGTATAATATATCTATTATTATCTATGGACGCTTTCACACCACGTCAATCTGGCCCTGTACTAAGAACCTAATATTACCAGACAACGGATAAATATTTAATACTTTTGTACTATACACATATTGAAGATTTTTATTATTCTACACATATATTATATTAGAAAACGGAAAAGTTTTTGTTCCTTCGACGGGATTCGAACCCGCGATCTCCAGGTTATGCATCGACGCGCTAACCATTGAGCCACAGAGGTCGACAAATTTGAGAAGTAAATCTTATATCAAAAGACTTTATATCGACCCGGTGATAGGATCCATGAGGAATCGACAGAACTTGCAATTTATGGGATCGTAAATGGTAATTTTATTATTTCCATAAGGAATTGAATATTTTAGCGAGCAAAATGTCTGATCTGTAAAAAGATTTGGTTGAAGCCATCAATGTTATGTAAGTTAATCTATACTAATAATATAAAGAGGAAAAATTAATTGTTTTGTTTGTTTGTTTGCATCGAATAGGCTTCGAACTTGGCTTCTACTGGACCGGTTTTCATAAAGACATAGGATACTGTCGCGGCAAAATGTACGGTACATTCCACGCGGGGGACCTCAAGTCTGATATATAAAATTTCGTGTCATAGGATCGATATCGATCTCCAAAACGGCTTGACCGATTTTTGTATATTTTTTGGGTTTCAACAAATTAAAGCTAGAATTTCATTATTTGGCTGGTCTGAGAATACGTCTTAGACTATTTGTTATTCTACTCTCACGTACTTAGGACAGGCCAAAACGTGTGTCGCGTTAGTTTCTAAGTAGATGGATTGTTTGTCATTTTATTTAAAACTTTTACCACTTTTGCTATCAATGATTTCAAAACTAAACAAAAATATGACGTACATTTGACAGAAGAAAATCTATAAATCGAAACATGTATTTCCTTTGACTTACGTACTACTTGCAATATTGTTTTTTTGGGTGGAAATCCCCGGGAAAATTTTCCGTTTCATCTATTTTTAGCTCATATAATAAACTCATTCACGAACGAATTGTTCTCGTAATTGCTCTGTTGACAGCGTTGTTTGGGAGACTAATTGTGTTAATATAATATGGTATTGACCAGTGGTTTAATTTAACTGTTGCATCTACTCCTGTGTATTTACCATGTGCAACACGCACACACACAGGGGTTGCGTTATGACGTCACGGGTGACAGGGACGCAGATATACACCTTACACGAGCTGTGGCGAGATGGAATATAGGCCAAACACCGACCTACCTTCGCTTATAGTTGTAGCCGGCACCTACGTCAATTTTATAAATAAGGGCGTGCGAAAAAGTTATTAATAAGCAAATGCTCGTTTTTAATTTTTTTTAAGTGTTATCGGCAAATTAAACACTGTGAAGTGTCCATAAGTATATATTTATACTTTAAAAACTCGTAAATAATAATAATGTATGCTGAAATACCTTCCGTTTTGCACAATATAAAAAAATTCGTAGTCGTTATAGAACTAAGGTGTTTTTGCATAGCGATAACGATTTTAAGCACGATTTTAATGATAATCAAATATGATATATAGTTGATAGTATTATTTACATTGATATCTAATTTTAATTAAAAGTAAATAATACTATTACCTAACTCTTTCGTTTCTGTTTCGCAGTGTACCTTAAGCTCATATTTTCTTAAACAAATTCTGTCTTCTAAACGTGAGATTCTGTAATTGGCTGCTAATATTTCTAATTCTATTATTTGTATATGCTGTTGATTCCTGTGATTAAACAAATAAAATAGATCAATGAATTTCCATCTTTCTTGGTGACTATTTAGAAGTGATAGAATGGGAGAGAGAGTAAAGGACTATTGTTGTTCGCAAAATTGTAACAGCGCGGCGTCAAGTCGACGTCGCTGCTGGGAGACGTGAAGCGCTCTCTAAAAATGCGAAATGAGCATCTTACGAGTATAATGGTTCTTGTAACAGTGACGGAATAAGAAATATTCAATGTCTTTATAATGCAGGCTAGATGTTCTAAGTCTTTTCTTCGGAACATTTAGCTATATGTATTTGATACAACTTTACCTTTTACCATTTACCTAGGTACAATACAACGAGCGTGCATTTTTATTTAATAAAACAGTATGAATTACCGTGGCATTCAATTCCTGTGATATGTTTGCGATTCTGTGCCCTTGTTGGTGCATGACGAGGACCTGTTCCTCCTTTGTGAGGTTTCTGTTTATGATGAATGATAAGAGATTCACACGCACTCAGAAGCAATAAAGCAATCAGAAGTCCATTAAAATGTATACAGATAATTTCAGGTAGTCCGGTATAAAAAGCGAGGGTGAGAAGTCAAACAAAGAAATCGAGAAAAAAATAAGCGCGTCGTCAATCGGCAGATCTGTGGGCCTAGCAGGAATATTTTACAGCGGTGTAAACATAACGTTATCGAATGAGAATTGTACCCGTATAAATTTCATTCCATAATTTCGTAATAAACGTTTACGCCGCTGTCAAATGTTCCTGCTAGGTCCCCTGAGCTTTGGCCGTGTTCGCTCGCAAATTTGTTGGCGCACGCGCTGTCGCGCGCGCTTTTGTATTTACCAATTAAAAACGTTTATTTTTGGTTACCTATCAATTTATAAACAAATTTAAAATTTGTTCAAAACTGCCAGGTAACCTTTGTTATTAATTAGTACTAAGTTTCGGTGATGCCATATGCCAAATGCGCATGCGCCAAAAAGTACGCCGACGAACACGATCTTACAACTAATCATTTTTACGGTCGAGCACACGACGATATGTGTTAACCAACCACGCTGTTATTTCCTATGTGCTTAAGAATTTTTGAGACATCCCCGTGCAAAGGAAAATTTTCAGAAACTGATCGAGCAGGAACTTTGCCGATAGTACATATTCGGGGTTGAGCTATTGAGATAGTGGTCGTACTGATATTCCTAGACACTTGTCAATTTCGTTACCCTTAAAATGTCGTGTCCCTAGAAATCCGACAATAAGAAACAGGCATTTGTTTTAAATCAGCAACATTCTTATATTTTCCGAAAGGCAACATAAATATGGACCGTAAAATGTAAAAGGAAATCTTATAACAATGATATATACGTAATATATACATAAACGCAGTATTTAAGTTAATACAATGAATTATGTATTTATATTCCTACATTTTCAACAGCTATGAGGCGATTCGCGCATAATTTTTTGTATAGAGCGTGTTTCTTGCTCTCCAACGATCTCACTTTTGTGATGACTGTATTTAGTTGGTCGTAGATATGCCATTGCAAAGACAATATTTCCTGGCTTATTATGTACTTTTCGAAAAGCCAATAAAAAAAACCATGCATGTTCCCCATTTGTATAAGCTTAAAAAGCGCTACTTAAACTAACTTAAAAATAACGCCAGTTGTACAAAAATGAGAACATTCCGTTAAACAGGACAGTAAATAGGATTTGCAGTACAACGGAATTAATGTTCAAAACGTACCTACGAGTTACACAAAGGAGAGAACTTCATTACGAAGTTAATTTAATTTCAAGCGCGTTATTTCCTTTGTGAACGTGATTCCGTATGTACATTTAGCTTATTAAAACCTAGAACAATAAATGTGGCATTTTTCTCATAACTAACCAGGAGTATTTTCCACATAATGGCCGAAATTCTTATTCGGGCACAAAGAGAGAGAAACTCATATCCACGACCAAATAGGATATCAAACCTTACATTATGTTCTATGTTCCAATATACAAACTATTTAATTCATATTATGCATCCAACCAGGATAGAAAAAAAAACTTCTCCCTGGTAGGATTCTAACCCTCGAGCGGCGATGTCCTTAAAAGCTCAGAGATGTGACAACCGTGACGCTGTGTCGGCTAATTAAATTAAAGTAAGTATAGCCCAATACATCTAGGTATTGCATGTCTGGGGACCGGCAACTAGGTCAAGTGTGAGTGACGCGCACTCGTGACCCTGTGACGTGGTTCATGAACAACACATGCCGCTGCGAAAGTCATTCACAAAAACTTTTCCATTTCACAACGCAGAAACGGTCTCTATACAACATTATTTTTAATTAATTAATATTATTGTAAAGATTTTTTGTAATTTAATTTCAATGCGTGAAAATTGCAGCAAAGTACTGCTATTATTAGAGAACATCTACTGACTTCGTCTTCCTGCGCTATATATTTTAACGGGTTCTGAACCTAGTATGTATACGAATGTCCTACTTCCTACTAATATTATAAATGTGAAAGGTTGTGATGACGGAACGATGGATGGATGTTTGTTACTCTTTCACGCAAAAACAGCTGAACGGATTTCGATGAAATTTGGTATGGTAAGGATTTCGGCTCTGGATTAAAACATAGGCTACTTTTTATCCCGAAGAAGTACAGTGTTCCCGTGGGATACTATATTTACGCGGGCGAAGCCGCGGGACTTATTCCCGCGGCTTCGCCCTAGTAATATTAAAAAGAGGAAAGGTTTGTTTGTTAGGATCGAATGGGCTCCGAAACTAGGTACTGGACCGATTTTGATGAAATTTGGCACAGATATGGAATAGACCACGGATAAGGACAAAGGCTACTTTTTATCGCGAAAAAATGTACGGTTTCCGTAAGATTAACTTTTGCGCGCATGAAGTTGCGGGAGAACATTAAGTATAATTTAAAATTTCTACATTAACGGATAATGATGATGGTAGTAGATTATTGGATTATCAATTTACTCGCGCCGAAAATTTATTTCATAGAAACAAATAATCCAAATTCGCTGTCAGAATACCTTGAATAAATTTAAACAACGTTTAAAATAAAACAAACAGCTACTTTATAAGGGCTTAGCAAAGTACCCTTATAATTTTGTTCGGCAAAACTTTGGCGAAGTTTATTCGCTGTATAAAGGTTGAATTAACAGCCGACGCCCGACCCTACAGAGTACCTACAGGGCCAAGGCAAAGGAAATTTCATTTCATCAAGATCCGGCCGTAATATTCAGGTTACCTACATAGAACCACTGAGCGAATTTACATAACTTGCGTTTGATGCATATTAAGAGGATAAACAAAGCTTGTTCCCACAATAAATCCACTTTGTATTTTTTCTATTTGGGTAAACAAGCCATTTTTGGAACCAAAATTAAATGACTTTATAAAAGGAGAGAAACGATAATTGCTGGCAAAACAAATGTAACATCTACTTTATTTCGTTCGCGGAAGTGGAAATTCGTCTATCTCGTGGGAAACGCAGATACATTTTTCCGAGACAGAAAGCAGCCAGTATGATAAATCAAGGCTCTGTTCCAAATTTATTTCAAATCCATTCAGCGGTTTTTATGTCATACATATTATACATTTTCACATTAATAATATTAGTGGCGCGAGTGTGATGACGAGAGGAAATCGAGCTAAAATGTATTTTGACTAAATTACTATGTAAATAAGCCGACAGTAGTAATTGTAAGATTGTTTAGTCAGGTTGAAGGGGTCCCGGAGACCCGAGTAATTAATTCATCAATCAATTATTGTTCCTCTGCTCCATATCTTGACGCTTGTTAAACAGCTTAGTCGGAGGCCTATCTTAATTTTGTAGTAACAATAATATTACTATTGTCGACTTTACAGAAAGTATGAAAATTTCGATTGTCGACTTTGCAGTAAATATGAAATTTTCGATTGTCGACTTTGCAGTAAGTATAAAAATTTCGATTGTCGACTTTGCAGTAAGTATGAAAATTACGATTGTCGACTTTTCAGCATACGTTTTGAGTTGCAGTGCATGCAGTATATTTACAATACGTCCTACTATGACCCACTGGTCAGAATGTGTCGTGCCTACAACGAGTTAGCAATCACAAATTCGGACATATACGAGGGCTGATTGATAAGTTTCCGAAACGACAAAGAAAAACTTCAAAAATCTATTTAAAATAAATTTATTTCTCAACGTAACTCCTTCTACCTCGATGCATTTAGTCCAGCGCTTCTCCAATGCCGTTACACCAGTTTGATAAAATGTTTTCTCCAACCCCTCAAAATACTCGTCCACGGCAACAATGACTTCTTCATTTGATGAAAATCTCTGGCCACCTAACCATTTCTTCAGGTTTGGGAATAAGTGGAAGTCGCACGGGGCCAGATCCGGGGAATAGGGTGGATGCGGTAGCAATTCGAACCGCAATTCATGGAGTTTGGCGACTGCAACCATTGACGTGTGTGCAGGTGCGTTGTCATGGTGGAACAAAATTTTTTTCTTGGCCAAATGTGGTCGTTTCTTCACTTAATTTTTGCAGCAAGCTTGCGTAGTACTCTCCATTATTGTTTTTCCTTTTTGCAGATAATCCACTAAAATAATCCCTCGAGCATCCCAAAAAACAGTCGCCATCACTTTGCCGGCCGACAAAACCGTTTTTGCTTTCTTCGGCGCAGGTTTTCCGCTCTCAGTCCACTGCTTAGATTGTTCTTTTGTCTCGGGAGTATAATGATGTATCCAGGTTTCATCGACTATTACATAACGCCGCAAAAACTCATTAGGATCTCGGTTAAACAGCGCCAAACACTCCGATGAATCCGTCCACTCGACGTTGCTTTTGGTCTACAGTGAGCAAACGCGGCACCCATCGCGCGCAAAGCTTTTTCATTCCCAAATGTTGGTGCAAAATATTAAAAACGCGTTCAGATGAAATGCTCACCATCTCTGCTATCTCTCGCAACTTTAAGCGCCGATCATTCAATACAATTTTTGAATTTTTTTGATCATGTCCGGATTCGTGACTTCATTTAGACGGCCAGACCTGTGGGCGTCTTCGCAGCTCTGTCTTCCACGTTTAAAATCAGTTACCCAGGTGTGAATTGTACTCAATGCAGGAGCAGAATTACCTAAAACACTGTGTAGCTTGGTTTTAATCTGGGTTGCTGTTTTCTCTTTTAAAACGTAAAACTTTATCACCGCACGAATTTCGTTTCTTTCCATTGTTAAGAAAATTTACGACAGAGAAAGTTCTACGTCCTCTCAAACAAATTCCATCAGTTCGATAAATTCAAATTTGGCGTTCTATTTTCAAAAAGATGCCAGAATATAATGTAATATTCTTTTTTTGCGTATCATTTTTTTAAGTTCGTCGTTTCGGCCAGTTATCAATCAGCCCAGGTACGTTTTCTGTAGATTTTCGCAGTACAAGAAACCAATCACGGAAATAATGAAAGCCAAGCATTCACCCCCTTCCGTCAGATACATAAAAAAAGAATTAATCAAAATCTACTTGTCGATTTAGATTATGTTAATTTAAATTTCATTTGTTATCTATATAATTTCCTTCTTCATTAAAAGGCAGTAAGTTGCAATAAGTCGCAGATATGCCCTTTTACTATTAATGTAGTTATCTTTTTATCAGTTTATTATTTGTATCAACAACAGAAAAATAATTAAGTTATGTACCTATGCTTTTTGGTTGCATTCTAGTCTAGCAATTAAGCTTATGTATAACATATCATGCAATCACTGTAACCTGGGCATCAAAAATGTATGGGATTTGACATAAGTCATCGCTAAGTGACATGTCGCTTGCGATGCCTTATGTCAAATCCCATACATTTTGTTTTCGAACTTCGCCGTCGAAATATCGAATGCATCTTGACTAAAGGCCCTGTTTGTGTACTAAATATAAATAAATAAATCAGTAGGTCGGTTCTGTTAATTATGTCTTACAATAACACAGTTTCAATACAGTCTCGAAACGTTAAAACATCTAAATGGTATGGCAATTAAAAACGTCAATCCGACCTTTAACGCGTTTTGATTGGTCCAAACTAAAAAATACAGCTTATGATATCATGATGATTATTTTTTTATTATTTAAAAGTAAATTGAAAGTCTAAGTTAAATAAGAGAATAGGGGTTCTGGTCAACTGCTTAAGATTAAATATATTTCGGTGACAGATTTTATCAAACAATCGAAACGAACGCTGATACAAATATCAGTCATAAGGTCTATAATAATTAGTATTATCAGTATGACCTACAAAAAGATTGATTGAATCTAAGATACGATCTACAAGATAGAGTTTAAAGAGTTGCCCTAAAATTGAAACTTACTTGTACAATTTTAAAATTGTTATTTTCATATCTTTTTGTGATAATTGCTGTTATTAGATACACCTTTTTTTTAGATTTTTTCCTCAATTTCTAGTCTACCTATAAGTATTGGAACACTGAGGTAAGGGGTGAGATGTATAGATCTTGGCCACTGACCTCTGAGGCAGGCCTCCGCTGCGCCGCCGTCCCTATCTTGTCCTGATAACAGTCGCATATCACACAACAGCTAAAACTGAATTTTATGTATAAACTTACATGTTTTCCAGTGAAAATTTCATTTATACAATATTAAACTAGGTTATCCAGAGATTACCTCCGAGCATGTGACTGATAACTTTGTAAACAAAAGATCACAATCTGATCCATAAATTGCAGTAACTAGCTGATAAAGTCACTCTGAAACAAGACAACAACTATGTCCATCATTTTTAACTCCTGACTAAAACAGAGGGGTGTTATACCTAAGTTTCACGTGTCTGTGTGTGTGTCTGTCCGTGGCGTCTTTGCTGCCAAACGGATATGATTTCAATCTAGTTTTTTAACAGATTTCCAAAAAAAGAAGGCGGTTACACGTTCGGCTGTCTATCATACAATTAATACAACAACAATAATAGTGCATACTGTATGGCAATAAATTTATATAATAAATATCCTGAAGTAAACAAAATTAAAAATTATACAATGTTTTTTATAATGACATTTAAATGATTACTCAAAAAATGTTACTATAAAATTAATGAACATTTTAATGATAAACAAATAAATTAGAGCAATCGAATTGTAAACCTGATAAAAATTTACATACTACAAATAGGCAACTAAGTATGTTATAGTTATTACAAAAATATGTAAATGTTGACTTATCTCTATTATAATGATCAATATAATAACAATTGACATTAAATTTAATACATTGAAATTGATTTAATTTTAATTTCATAATAATGTCAAATTGAAATATCGATAAAAATTTATTAAATTAAAACAATAATAATAATAATCATTAAAAAAAAACAAAAAAAAATGCTTTGACTGATATTACGTCCTTATGATTTAAGATTTTTAAGGTGCAGTGGTTGTAAGAATTAATAGGCTTTAAACGAAAATTTGCACGCCACTTCAAAGGCAAAATAAGAAGGATCAATGTACCTAAACTGTAACACCATATTGTACCTTATTTATGCAAATAAATGATTTCTATTTCTACAAAAATATAACTAAATATTTTCTAAATATTTATAAACAAAATAAAACTATTAAAAAAATAAAAATAAAAAAAAACTACCAAAAAAAGGATCTAAGTAAAGGCGCAAAAATTAGCACTAAATTCACACATCAGTAGAATTCATTCATTCATTCATTCATTCGTCATCAATTATTCATATTAGAGTTATTCCTCGTAGGTACACTTTTCTTGTAGATACATTTTTGAAAAAAGTTCGCCTTATTCGTTATTCATCCACTTTTATATTGTACAGCAAATCAGAAAAGCGATAGGAATGATATTTTAAGTTTTGTCACTATAATTTAAAAAGATAATAAAATACCAATTGTTTTTTTAAATAATGTAACATTAAAACATATTGGATTCAGACAAGACAAAAAATTATTTCTGTTTATTTAAAAATAAATGATCTTAAATAATTAAAGTAAGTAAATGTCTTATTTCTACGTTGTTTTAATGCATTTTTTATTTCAACGCATAATTATGTGCGTTGCATGCCGGCCGCGGCACGACCGGCAGTGAATTTGTTGATTACACTTTTGTTTACACAACTGTACCCAAAAGTGTATCTATTAGGAAACGCTACATTGGTTTTTAAAAAGTGGATCTTTAAGAAATAAAGGCGAACTTTTCTCAAAAGTGTATCTACGAGGAAAGTGTACCTACGAGGAATAATTAAAAAAATACATGCACGAGTGACGACACAGCAGTTGAAAATGTATGAAAAATGTTTAAATACAATATTGTTTTTATTAACTTAAATACTGCGTTTATATAATATATCATTGTTGTAACAAAAATGTCACAAAAAAGAGAAAGATTTGAACAGTAATTTTCGTTTTTCAATCATACCAAAAAATATTCGTAGTTTTTTCGTCCTGCAACTTTTTAATTTAGCAACTGATTACTGTATTGCTGTACCTACTGTTTGCAATTTTCGGTCCATATTATTATTGCCTTTTAGAAAACCTAAGAAATTTGTTGATTTAAAACAAATGCATGTTTCCTATTGTGACTTGCAGTTTTAACGCGAGTTTCGCAAGTCCTCCGTTTGCATCCTTTACACAAAGCAATGAAAAAACACTCACCTTGTGGGACGATTATGTAATCACTGTTACCGTAACTGTCTTTCTCCGTCATTTTGGGCCGGACGCATAAAATTAGTCCAAATCTGAAACACTTCACAGTGTACTAATGATGTAATTATTGTCACCTTTTAACCTCTACTGATTAACATTAAAAAAAACATGGATGGGTACATTTCGTGCGATACCGGGTACAGAACTAAGTGGCTTTGTTAATATTATCTTTATAGTAGTTATTCATATGGATTGTTTGTTTTCATTGTGCAAAATACTATCACTTATATAAGTTCACCAAGCTTCAACGATTTCAAAGTACGACTTGCACTAGTGAAAAGTCTAATAGCAGTGGCGAAGGCTGGTTCTCCTTCATAAGTAAGCCCTAGCCTGTATAATAGGTAAGGGATTTGGGTGAGGATCTTCAAAAGGTAAGTGGTAAGTGAAGCCGATAGGAATGATGTAATAGGAACCCCAAGCCACTGCTAATAAGTTAAAGTTTCTAAGTCTTATTTAAGTACTAAAGTAGTAGTAAAGTATAGGTAATTTCACTTCATGTAAAATAAAACATTAGTTAATCTTATTACAAACTAGGCACAATATGTTTTTAAATCGCTTTTTAAACCAGCATAAAGTAGGGTATCTAGAGATAGAAGAATTTGCAATCCATTTTAAATACTGAAGGCAAAACCATTATTTCAGTCTCCTAAACCATCATAAGCCGCCATACTCTTAGTGATACTTGTCAGTGAATTAGGTTGACGTGGCAATATATACATATAAACTGTTAAATATTTGAATAAAGAAAGTCCAGAAAACAGAGTTAGATTTTTTAAATATTCCTAAATAAAGTTTTTTTTTGTTCAAATAATAAAGTACATAGGTATAATACCATATGCAATTGTCTGTCAGGAAAATGCGTGTAATTATATAGTTTTATCGTTTTCTCCAGTAAAAGTGGGCCACTAGCGATAAAAAACAGAAGTCTGTTTATATATTGTAGTCATGGTCAGTCGTTTACAAGATAAACCAAACACTCACAGATAATAGTCATATGACTGAGGCAAATGAACTGCACTGACCGTATTGAGGGGCCGAAGTTTATTATGAATGTGGTGACCGGGCTTTGCCCAACTTTTATCATTATATTGTGTACTGTTTCCTCTATTGTTAGTAAGGCTGGGGAATGGGGCTGGCGGAATCCGGCAGGCCCGGGAAAATCCGGCAGGCACTGAAAATAGAACTTTGCACTAATACAATAGAGTTGAAAATCGAAGTGTCGAGTGTCGAACTGTCATATATATGACATTGACATTTGACTCGGCACGTCACGTCTTGTGTGTTCGGTTTTCAGCGCTATTGTATTAGCGCAGGGTTGATTTCCAGTGCTTCCGGACAATATAGACCCAGCCGAAGCAAAGTTTGAGCTCTCTGTTTTGAGTAGGTTTAGGGATGATTGAAAATCAGCTTTTGGATATTATTAAAAATAATAAAGATACGATCGTTTATAGTAGTAATTTTGACAGAGTTCCGCTTTGTAATGTGATGTCTTATGACATGACGTGCATAAAAGTTCATACAAAATTTCGTTTTGCTATTAAGAGATAGATTAAATACTTTAACTACTCATATGTTGCTCATTTTTCAACGGAGTTTGTGAATTGTGAGTTTGGCTTAGTGAGTAATAACTTGGCCGGGAGCACAATCTACTGATAAGTGTCAAGTAGCTTATATCCATGTTTTGTCTTTGTCGTTATAGTAAGCAGCGACAAAACTTCTGAAAAAGTTATCCAATACGTACCGATAGATTGTGAAACAGGCCCTATTTCTTATTCCTTAGCTGTTAATTGTTAGACATCGTATTATGATGAAACTAAGGGCCAACTCATACAGTGACGCGATGCGACGCGGCATATTTAAGATTCACGAGATTAACGCGATCTATCGAAGTCCCGGTGTGAAATAAACTTTCGGTGTTTTGTTTTACGTCAAATTGTAATAGAAGTTCTGATAATAAATAAATTTTTGTAGTAAACAGGCTGATTAAACAATATTTATAAAAATATAAAAAGAGCATGAGAACAAATTATGAAATAATGTAAAAAAAAATATTAGGTATAAAATGAGATCCTTCTGATGTGTGTAGGTGATAAACAAAATATTTATTTAGTTATATTCTACGTAACATGAAATACTTATTATAGCTCAATAGTGTCAAACGTACGTAGACAGTAAACGTAGTGTGTACTGTATTGAATGTTATTTTTATTAATTTAAAGTATTTACTAACCATTATTATAAAATAATATTAGTTATCTGCACTCCTTCTCCATATAAAATATATAATTGTCGCAAAACTCATCACACTAAGGTGTGAAATAAGTTTCGCCAAATTCGCATAATTTTCGTAAAAAGGAGTACAAGGTTTTTGATTCACGTTTTGATTTGAAAAAGGCTCGGCTTCTTTTAAATTACAGCATTTTGATGTTTTATTCAAAAATAATACATAAATTCAACATCATACATATATCAATAAAGTTTTATGTTACCGATAACAACATTCCTATATACTTAGTTCTAGTTTAGACGTCCCTTGGCAGTTCTACAAAACTACGAGTAGCAAGTATTACTACTTAAAAGTTATACAATAGTTTTTTTTTTGTTTTTAATTGACTTCCAAAAAAAGGAGGCGGTTATACGTTCGGCTTTATATATATATACGAGCGGACCCGACAGACGTTGTCCTGCCGGGCTAATTTATGAATCTAAATCATCCAGGGCGCCACCCAAACGTGTACAATAAAATTCATTCAAATCGGTCCAGCCGTTTAGGAGGAGTTCAGTGACATACACACGTACAGTAGAATTGTACATATATATGTACATATATAAAAAAAAACCTTGGTAAGTGAGAAAACTCTATAAGTGAGAGTAATAGCCAGGACCCGTCATTTTAAGCTCCCAAAACCTCTATAAGCGAGAATGAGATTGTGCTCCCTTGAACTCTCGCTTATCCAGGTTTGACTATATATATATATATAGAACTTAAAGCCGCTTAAAGAACTGCAAGCATAAGCCACCATGTCAATTAAAGTAATCATCATCTGATGATGATGATTACTTTAATGATTATGTGTATGTTTAGTTTATTTAGTGATTAAGGTGGTGATCCACCAACCTCACACCATAAATCATGACATAATGATGATATAATAGGTACTTTTTATAGTATTTTACACCGATACGGATATCTTTGAATATTACTGTGCCGTTTATGGACCGATTTTCTAAATTCTTTTTTTGATGTATTGGGCATAATCCGAAATTGGTCTCGTTGTCACTAAAGCGGTGACCTCATGATGGCATCCATGAGGAATCGAGAGAACTCCTCGAAATTTATATGGACACACATAGTTATTTTGACTTTTTCAGAAGTAACCCAAGCATATGATACCAACAAGTAAGATTCTGTACGAAGGTATATGATCCAAAAGCACTGAACAGAACTCCTCAGTCTTTAAAGATACGCGTTTGGAAATCTCGACATTGTTTAAATAACTGCAAGCATCTGCCATTATGTAACTTACAGTCATCATCATCATCATCTTATATACAATACCTAATGGAAGCTTGGCGCGTATTCAATTATACATTCGATCGTTTATTTAAAACGTTCTTAAAATGTATTAAGTAATAATTTAACAAATATCTCTAAAAGGGAAAAAATATTATTATTATTTTAAACAAAAAATTGTATCGACTTCCAAAGTAAAAATGTACAAAAAAGTATGAAATTAAAACTTATTTTCTATATAATTCCCCTTTTAAATTTGGCTAAAATTTTAACAATTTCTCTACTAAATCTTCAAAATTTTGAAGTTGGTACCAGCCAACTTGTACGTGAGTTCTATTTTAAATATTGTTTTATCAGGATGTTGTTCGGGCTGGTACCAACATTATGAAAATTGTGATGATTGAGATGATGATGAAGAATTTTAGCCAAATTTAAATGGGGAATTATTTAGAAAATAAGTTTTATTTCATACTTTTTTGTGCATTTTTACTTTGGAAGTCGGTTTAATTTTTTGTATAAAAATAATAATATTCATCACTCCTTGTTTAGCATTAAGTTTCTAAATGTTGTAATTACTGGAGGCATGAGTGAGATAGCGCGAACACAAGTACTGGGTAACTTAATGGGAATGACTCAATAGGCAATCCTCATGATTATATTATAATAATTGATTTTGAGAAATAAAGATATTTTATTTATTTATTTATATTATATTATGCGACTGTTGTAAACACTTTTGTCCGCTTTCAAATTAAAAAAATACCAGAGAATTTTGCAGGTGCCACTTTATAAAACAACTTGGGCAGTTCCCTCACTCACTAGGCAAAATACAAAGCCCTTTCATGACCATTGATGGTCCTGTATATAGTAAGTATTTTTTAATAATAAAACTACTCCAATGTCCAGAAAAACATAAAACAGCTACGAATAATCAGTTTAAGCGGAAAAACTAAAAAGAGAATCTATATAGTAAGTTTTACAACTAAACGTGTTACTCTCCGGCAACTAATAAAATGTAGTCGAAGTGAACAACAAGAAACAAGTTGGAAATTGTGGGAATGTGTAGGGGTGTGGGGACAAGTGGGATATCTGAGGAGGTGTGGAGACGAGTGGGATATGTAAGCATGTTTGGGACGAGTTGGATATGTGACAATGTATGGAGACGAGTGGGATATGTGAGCATGTCTGATTAATGGGATATGTGCGAATGTGTGGAGACGAGAGGGACATGTCAGATGTGAGCATGTGTGAATAATGGGATATGTGCGAATGTGTGGAGGCGAGTAGTATATGTCAGATGTGAGCACGAGTAAAAAGTGAGATATATGTGAGATTTTGCGCGAGACGAGGGGGATAAGTGAGCATGTGTGAGGATGCGGAGACGTCCGGAGTTGCGAGTTTTTTCCTCATTTCTGCAGCTTGTGTGAGCAGCACTTTCGGTGTGATATACAGGGTGACCTGAAATTCGATAGATTCCTTTGAAAGACAGAAAGTAGACCTCATTTACAGTAATATTTTTCCTGGCATCCCCTATCCGAAAGTTGATATTTACAAAGTTATTGAAATTTCAAAAATTTTTTCTTTATTTTCGACTTTTTGATTTTGACATGACTTATTTTTAAAAATGTTTGTCTTTTTAGTGATTTTTTTATGTATTTTAACCGTCAATGAGTCAAATATTATTTTTAAGGAATAAATAGGGACAAACTAAGCGAGAATTTTTCATTATGAGACATGAAACAGAATTTTCTTTTAAGAAAAATGCACATTTTTCTTAAAAACAGGTGATTTTCTTAAAAAAATGTATGATACAATGCGTACAAATATTCTAAATAACTTCCTTATCTCATTAGCTTTCCAAAAAGGTGCAAATGTCTACATAAAAATAATATGACGTTGTAGTAAACATATTAGAAGTAAAATGAAATAATGTCTAAATCGATTTATTTGCGATAAGGTTAAAATAAAAGGAAAAACTTGAATTTAATTACGTTTATTGTGTTTAAAAAACATCAATGTTTAATTAAATTTAATAATAAATATTCTACTTTAGGTCTTGTTCAAAATGTGAACCTCTGTTTCTGATACAGGCCCGTAGTCTTCTCCGTACCTCTGTTTTGATTATTCTGGTAGTAAGACTAGTTTTGATTTCTTCTGCTGCATTTCTAATGCGGCTTCTGAGCTCCTCTACAGTAGTTATGGATGTAGTATACACCAAAGCCTTCATATGACCCCAAAGATAAAAATCACACGGGGTCAAATCGGGACACCGTGCTGGCCAAGGAATTGGCCCGCCTCGACCTATCCAGCGATGTGGGTAAGTTTGGTCTAGCCACTGGCGTACGCCGAGGCGGAAGTGGGCCGGGCAACCATCATGCTAGAAAATCATATTACGACGAGTTGCTATTAGCACATCTTCCATTAAACCAGTAAACTCCTCTCTTAGGAAATGTTCGTACATTTCACCATTTAAATTTTGAGGCAAAAAATGAGGTCCAACGAAATTATTATTAATTATACCCATCCAGACATTTAGACTGAATCTGGTCTGATGGATGGATGATGGATGGATGGGCCCTTTCTTTTTTCATCCTGGGGTTTTCTCCTTTTGGTGACCAGTAATGTGTGTTGTGGAAATTGTTTATCCCGTCACGGTCAAATTTCGATTCATCCGTCCACAATATTCTTGAGAAGAAATTGCGATCCTCCATGTCTGCATTTATCATAAAACGGCAGAATTCAATTCTTCTAACCGGGTCTCCCTCTTCCAACGCTTGGACAGGTGTGTAGTGAAATGGATGTAGACGCGCTGTGTGTACTGTAAACCACACCTTCCATTGACTCAATCCAAGTCTTCTAGCTGCCGCTCTTGTAGAAATAGAAGGATCATTTTGAAAAAGTGTTAAAATTTCTTCTTCTTCTTCTGGAGCATACAAACGAGGTCTGCCTGAATCGCCACGTCTTCTATCAACACGGCCGCTTTCCCGAATTCGTCGAAATGTTGTTGAAAACACTCTAACGTTTGGCACTCGTCGATTCGGAAAACGTTCAACGTATGTTCTTCGTGCACCAGCAGCATTACCATTACAAAGTCCGTAACAAAACAAGATGTCAGCGTATTCATCGTACTCAAAAGCAGCCATCGCGATACAAAAAAATCACAAGTAGAAGTAAGGGTGTAGTTTAAAGCAACAATACGTCCGTACACGGCAATAGTTGACTTAAAACTAATATTAGCTACTAAATTTGCTCTCTAAGCCAGTCGGTAACTCATTGACAAAGGGCCGCGACGACAGTAGCCGAAACATCCCGAAGTTTGAACAAAGGAAACAATTGAAAAAAAGGTCGCTTCAGGTAGAGTAATTCTTGAGATAACGTTACCTGATGATTGTTTTGTCTTTGTTTATTACATGTTCATATTTTTGTGTACATATTTGTACCTTTTTTGGAAGCTTATGAGGTAAGAAAGTTATTTAAGGTATTTGTACGCATTGTATCATACAACTTTTTAAAGAAAATCACCTGTTTTTAAGAAAAATGTGCATTTTTTTTAAAAGAAAATTCTGTTTCATGTCTTATAATGAAAAATTCTCGCTTAGTTTGTCCCTATTTATTCCTTAAAAATATTATTTGACTCATTGACGGTTAAAATACATAAAAAAAAATACTAAAAAGAAAAAATTTTTAAAAATACGTCATGTCAAAGTCAAAAAGTCGAAAATAAAGAAACAATTTTTGAAATTTCAATAACTTTGTATATATCAACTTTCGGATAGGGGATGCCATGAAAAATATTACTGTAAATGAGGTCTACTTTCTATCTTTCAAAGGAATGTATCGAATTTCAGGTCAACCTGTATATATAGCTGTCTGAAATATTGATTCGACGTCATTAGCTCGTTAATCACTCTCGCTATCAGTAATTATAATGTCATTCATGAGAACTACTTTTACAAGTGGTCATGAACGATAATCTCCCATTTAATATAGAACAATAAATTATGCGATAAACAGTACACTTGCAAAACCGCGCGACTTTGTTCGCAAATCATGTGTAGAAATTACTTTTAGGAATGAACTTTTAGATGAGCTTAGTTTTCAAGGACTTTTATTTGTAATTCATACTTTTAAATAAATTGTTCAGGTGCCGGTAGTACAATTTAGATCTTTTAGGTTAGAATATTGTTTTTTTTTCACAAACTATTTAAAGCGTCCATCGATCATCCAATCATTTGAAATCTATTCGACTACACTTTGGTTTATATAAATATTGGTTAATATAAAAATTTGGTTTTTATAATTATGTAAAGTTTACATAATTTTGATACTGACTAATTTTAAATTTAAGCTTCCTGCATTTTTCGTGGATAACAAAAATTCTCGTGAATGAATTATTTCGATACGTCAATTCCTTTTCAAGATATTTAACTTCAAAGTGGCCCAGACGGTGGGTACTTGCGACTGAGTGGTCCCGTAGTACGGCGCGAACTCCGGGCTGTATGGCCGAGATGTAGCGTGAAGCATTTAAAATCATAACTAAACACACCGGCATATTTAGCGGAACACAAAAAAAAGGTCCATAATTAAAAAAATATGGTTTTATTTTAAAATCTACTTACTACACTTCTTTTGTTATTTAAAGTTTCATTTGTTTTACTTAAAATGAGATCACATTAAGAACAGATTTTGCGAGTAAAGGCTATTTGTGAAACTTTACATTTTTGAACTTTTTATATAACCGGGAAAAGTGAAAATTAATATTAAAATAACAATTAATTAAATTAGAAAAATGGTGATTAATATCGCGTATTTCTTCCACGTGCTCTTATTAAAGTTTCTAACCGTCTAGGCATTCTGAGAATGATGTTATCGAGGGTCTCCTGGGATAGTCTCCGCCGTTCCTCAACTACGGCGATTCGCAGTTCACTAACGTTGGCAGGAGCTGGAATTCTGGACTTAACTTTTCTTTTCAGCAAGTCCCAAACGTGCTCTATTGGGTTCATATCCGGTGATCTCGCCGGCCACTCCATAACAGTGATATTCATATCATTAAGATAAGCTTGAATTACCCGAGCGGTATGCGGCCGAGCATTATCCTACATAAAAACAAAATCGTCACCGATATATGGGGCAAACGGTACGACATTTTCTTCTAAAACTTCTCTGATATAGCGGTCTGCAGTCAAACGCCCTCTGTCAATCACTACCAAGTTTGTGCGAGCTCCCAAACAAATGCCCGCCCAAACCATTATTGATCCACCACCGTATGCAACTGTAGTTTCAAAATTTGTCTGAATGTATCGTTCTCCTTTGCGTCTGTATATTCTTTGCCTGCCGTCAATTTGATTTAAGAGAATTCTACTCATCACTAAACAATACCTTACTCCATTGGTCCGCGTTCCAAAGTAGATGTTCCTGAGCAAAAGTTACCTGTTTCTACGATGATTTACCTCGAGCCTTGGAGCCTTGGCGGGCACAAATGAACCCAAACCAGCTTCTTCGAACCTTCTTCGTACCGTACGCTCACTTACGGCTACACCCCGCACTGCTTCTAACTCATGTCGGGCTTGGACGGCCGACAAACAGGGGTTCCTACGTACACGAACCCGAATGAAACGATCATCCCTACTCGAAGTGCGTCTTTTTCTGCCTTGTCCTGCTCTTCTCACATAAGTACTGGTCTCCCTGAACCGTTGGATACTGCGATGGATCGTTGAAACTGGTCGACGAAGATCTGAGGATATCACTCTGTAGGTTTGACCATTTCTTCGCATTTCGAGTGCCCTGGCAATCTCCGTTGGGGCTAAGTCAGGCATAATTCAATCCTCAACTCCAAAAAGATACGCGATTAAAAAAAACTAACAAAAAACAGTATTTCAATGAAATTTTAAATCAAACTCAGAAGGAAGAAATACTCGAAGTTCGCTCTACATAAGGTGTATTTGAATAAAATTAAAACAATTGCATAAAATGTTATGTTCAGTTGTTTTCTTAATTTGAAAATATTTCTTTTTAAATTAAATGACGTATAAACCAGCCAGCAACCTTATATGATACTGATATCAAACCTTTATTTTATGTTCCGCTAAATATGCCGGTGTGTGTACTATTTTCGAATAAAACAAAAACTCGTGTACCTAACTATATACATAATAGCTTTATTGTGATACTGTGAAAAGTGATTTTACATAGGTACCTAGACGCATTCTGCATTATAATAAAACCATCTTGCTAATGGCCCTAGGCAATCTTGGTTTATCTAAAATCGTGGAAAACACACTATGTATGAAAATCGAAGATTGCCGAAAGACATTGCGAGCGTGGTCGTACTGTACATACTCATATTATAAAGAGGAAAGATTTTTTTGATTGTTTGTATATTGAAATTTGGGACAGTAACAAGATAATGCTAACAATATTACTTAACAGAACGGAATAAAATAACCTTCTTTTGAAGTGGGCGTAAAAGGTTGAAATCACTTTTATATTTTATATACTTCGTAAACCATTCAATTTTAAGCGGGAATCACGACACAAGTACAATATTTCTTTATCTCCTAATGTCCTCTACGGTTTCCTACCCCAGCCAAGAGTGGCT
Source organism: Phengaris alcon alcon (assembly GCA_037179445.1). NCBI lineage: Eukaryota > Metazoa > Arthropoda > Insecta > Lepidoptera > Lycaenidae > Phengaris > Phengaris alcon. The sequence goes on from JAYRCH010000501.1 coordinate 91,989, forward strand.
ACTGGTTGGTATAATTAGCTAAGATTAAAAAAAAATACCGCTATCTTTTCAATTGACATGATTTATTATGAAATAGAAACAAAAACAAAATATTTTTCGACGAACGTGACTAATTTTCTATCATCAATTGATAAAATTATATTCATGCGATTCGTTACTCGGAATGACAATAATTTAGATTTTTTTCCTTATTTGTTAATCATAATAACACTTATCTTATACGTTTACGAGTATTTTTATATTTACTACCTACTACCGATAATCTTTAAGCGATAGACCACAGCTGTCATCCACTACAAAATAATTTAGTATTTTTGAAACTATGCCAAATTACTCGATGTTGAAAAGAAAAAGAACAGTGATTTTATATACGACTACTACTACTTGCTACTACTACTCTTTACTACTGAAATATAATAATCATGGGACTTATACATTGTTTTTTATCTAAAATTTACTTTGCATTTACTTGTATTAAATAATATCGTACTGCTATTGAACAATATAAAGTTTAAATTGTTTCACTTCTGTGAAACGATGGCTAAATAAAGGCATATATGATTGTCATTTCACTATTAAATAGTGATGAGAATATTCGACCTTTTTTCGATTTCGTGAGGTATTTGCTATAATCTGTTTATCAAAAATTACGTGTGTAGTTTTATCGTTAGATTATGAGCCTAATAATTAAAAATCAGTACGACATTATTAAATCATGATAATATTATGTGTTCAGTTAGTATAAAATCTTTTGGCATATCCAAAAAAAGTTAGTGAAGTTCATAAAATGCGTGCTGTATTCGTGCTGTTGGCTCTCTGCCTAGCCGCCGTAGCGGGTATGTATTTTAATTTGAAATTGAGTATAGGATTAAAGCACCATTGACACTATGCTTGAAGTACTAATAACGTGTTAAAATTCTGTGACTTCCCGAGCGTCTTGATTTGATCTACCTACCTAGGCAATTTGAAATTTTTATTTGTGAGCTAATTATGAAAGATTTCAAAACTACTTAACGTTAACATTAATTTTATTTTTAGCTGTCCCAAAAAACCCACAAAGAATTGTGGGAGGATCGGTCACCAACATCGAAAGTTACCCATCTATCGTGGCTTTGCTGTTCTCCTGGTCGGGATCAAGCTACAGCCAAGCTTGTGGTGGTGCCATTCTCAACAACCGATCTATCCTCACAGCAGCTCACTGCACCGTGTGAGTGTATTTTTTAATTATTCACTTTTAATAGGGAACATGCATTTGTTTCAAATCAGCAAAATTCTTATATTTTCCGAAAGGAAATATAAATATGGTCCGAAAAATGCAAAAGGAGAGTAATCAGTTGCTAAACTAAAAAGTTACAGGACTAAAAACGACAAAAAAAAAAAACGACGAATTTGTTGTCCTCTTTAGTAATGTTCAAATCTTATAAAAGTGATAAACACAGCATTTAGGTTACTAAAATCAATTTTGTATTCTGTGTAACGATCTCGCTTTTGTGATGACTGTATTTCGTCAATGGTTGATCGTAGATATGCCATTGCAAATACATATTTCCTGACTTATTATATGTACTTTGAAAGAGCTAATAAAAAAATGATGCATGTTATCCATTAGTTAGTGAGAGGCCCACAATAACTGAGTAATATATTGTAATTACTTCTCTTAAATAAAACCAAAATACTTAAAATATAAGTATTGAGTATTTACTAGTACTTTACGATTAAATAATTTAACCATCGATCTCATATTTTCAGTGGTGATGCAGCCTGGCAATGGCGCATCCGTACAGGTTCCACCAACGCCAACAGCGGTGGTGTCGTCCACAACACCAACAGAATCATCAATCACCCCAGCTACAACAGCAACACCATGGATCACGACATCTCGATTCTGCAGTCCGCCTCCATCTTCACTTTCAGCGACCAAGTCCGCGCCGTCAGCATCGCTGGTGCCAACTACAACCTCCCTGACAACCAAGTTGTGTGGGCTGCCGGATGGGGAACTACAAGCGTAAGTTCAGTTTCAAATAACTTAAATACTTACCTACAATCTACCATGATAAGGTACGGAAAATAATGCTAGATTACTGTTCAACAGTTAGGTTGAAGGGGCTTCGATCGTCCAATGAGGGTTTTTGATATTTTTTTCTGCGGTTAGGGGGCAGACCCAACTCACACAAAGCGTCATCTGGTGGCGTAAGAGGTATCAAAAACGGTCAATAATAATTTTCGATTCTTTTTCTGTCACCAGGCGGCGCTTGGTAGCCCGACGGTCCTTGTCGTGTCAAAAAGCCGTCAGATGTCACGAATTTAATAACCCTCATTTAAAACTTGCTATAAGTATGCTTAAGCAGGCGCCGTAGATACCGCAGCGCCATTGGTATATACTTTTTGCCGCAGCGCTGGCGGTGAATTTCATACAAATTCTGTTTGCCCCGCCGGAGCTGCGGCGCGTAGGTAAAGGGGCTAACGATCTTAAAACATGCAGATATTAATAATTTGTAGTCTAAAGACGTGTTAAAATGTTATGTGTGGTTTGCAGTTCCGAAGACCCGTATTATGTGACTTCTCTTGTTATAGTTTGGTGGTTGGAGTTCTGAGCAACTCCGTCACGTCCAGATCTGGACCGTGAACCAGAACACCTGCAGAACTCGCTACGCCGAGCTGCGCTACACCATCACCGACAACATGCTGTGCTCCGGCTGGCTCGATGTCGGCGGTCGCGACCAGTGCCAGGGTGATTCTGGCGGTCCTCTGTACCACAACGGAAATCTTGTCGGTGTCTGCTCCTGGGGAAATCAGTGCGCTCTCGCCCGCTACCCCGGTGTCAACGCTCGCGTTTCCAGATACACTGCTTGGATCCAAAGCAACGCCTGAAATACTAGTACGAGTACAAATGATGCTACAGTAACAGTTCAGAAGAGCTTAAGAATCGTATTATTTGTGATACTTTTAACTAAGATTTAAAGTACACGCAATATAATTATTTCAATATATTTTATTTGTTTTCTTTTCACTACTAAAATCAAAATAGTCATTATGCCTTTTATGAAGCATATGACAAACTCGTGTAGCCTCATAAGTTCGTGGATTTCAAATTGTAGAAGCTTTCCCACGTTAGTTCCTTGGCACTAATGTGGGAAACTTTATGAAAATAAACTTAATGACGAAATAAGGCTGTACTTCTAAGGATGCTTTCGACGGCGCCTACGTAAATTATTGTAACTGCAAAATGGCAATTTTTGTATTACTGTTTTAGAGTCTATACTTAGTCTGACCATAAATACTGTTACAATAAAAAAAAAACTAAATATTACATTTGAATTTGGAATCTGTCATTTTTATATGATTGTTCATTGCGTTTTCTCATTTTGGCGCCAATACATTATAAAATAATTTGCGATATTAAAATGGAGTGGGGTGATAAAGAGAAACGAATCGTTGTGATTGCATTACACAAAGTAGGTATGGAGCCAAATGCAATTTTTAAAACTCTCCATACAATTGGTATTAGTAAAATGTTTGTGTAGCGGGCTATTAATAGGTACAATGAGACCTCCTCTGTTTGTAACAGAAAAAGATCTCGCCGTCCACGTAGTGTTCGTACGAAAAAGGTGGTCAAAGCAGTAAGGGAAAAAATTCGAAGAAATCCTGTCCGAAAGCAAAATATTTTATCTCGGGAGATGAAGATAGCACCTAGAACCATGTCGCGTATTTTAAAAGGTGACTTAGGACTTGCAGCCTATAAGAGACGTACTGGTCATTTCTTAACTGATAATTTAAAAAAGAATAGCGTGGTAAAATCGAAACAACTACTGAAGCGGTACGCAATGGGAGGTCACAGAAAAAAATTGTTTACGGATGAGAAAATTGATGAGAAAATGCTCAAAGCTCTAAGGAAGTAGTCTAGTAGTTTTGTTGATGTTGCGTGCCGTTTGTGCCGCGTTGCTGCCACGACGGTACTCATATTCCATAATTACTCGAATTTTTAACGTATCCATGATGACGAAAAAGATTGAAATGCGATGAAAATGTAACACTAATCAATAAACAAATGACTACTTTTGGAAAAAGAATTCTATGTTTTTAAAATAAAATTAATTTGAAATTAGAATTCTTAGCCAAACAAAAATTATTTTGATTTGAAATGGCCAGTACTGCAGAACGGCAATTTCATAGGTAAAGACCTATTATTAGCTCAGTAAAACCACTAGTGAAAATCCCTTAAAAATCGTTTCTTTCACAGCTTAACGCTTCTATCCTCTGGGCAGTGTCTAATTATTAATAATTTACTGTAAATGTTAACCCCGGGATATAATTAGCTGAAGTTCAGTTTCCTTCCGTTTCGGGGTTATTGGGCACCGGCTTATCCCAAGATTAATCAATTGCAACTAGAGCTCCAACTTTAGGCCTCTGTGGAATAAAATTGTCTTCGTTTAATAACGTAAGACTTGAAAGTAAATTAAATGCATCGAAATGGCAAAAGTTTGTAATAACACTGAGTGTGTATAATTGACAAAATCTCACTTGTTTGGATAAAGATACCTTAGATTTGATTACCTCAGAAACACGTACCTACAGAAATTATGAACAGAGTTAAAATTTTAAAGTATTTAAGTGTATTTCTATAAATATAGCGGTAGCTTAAAACCATTGCTAGTGTCAAGTTAAAAATAGAATTTTAATAACACGGGAAAATATAATTTTCGATTAAGTTTTCAACTCTCGTTTGTCTAAATCGTCAATTCCAAAGTCTAGCCAAAGTCCAAATAAATCGTCAGTGCAGTCGATAAGTCAAGTCAGTCGATTCAGTAAAGTGATAGAAGCTTTACTGAAACTTCCTAGGGAGTTTTGGAGGGAACACAAAATAGCCTGCTTTTTGAAGTTGTACCACTTGCCCACACTGCACACTACTTGAACTTTAAAGAATATTTAATGGCTAAAATACTACCAATATAACACATTAAGAACCTAAAACACACAAATTTATAGAAGAATTACAAAAACAACAACGTCACTGTACCACATCCCGCCAGAACTATATTATATTTAGTAGTCAAAATTCTTATCTTTGCCTTTTTCTTCGTCTTATTTATGTACCGTTTGATTGGAAATTATTGTCACCTTTGCTAGACAATGATGCCAAGGGAGATTAATCATTAGATAGCGAATGAGATGTAGCGTATCGTACGACGGCAAAAGTGAGTGAAAATGAAGGATAGGTCGAATTCATCGATCGTGACAAACTGTCTGGCCATCAATCAGAAGGGTTGCCCCGACTTCCTGGCCTAACGACGCCCCTTGATGGCGAAAAAATTCGTGCGTGTGTATTTGAGATATCTTTATATTACACCAAAACTTATTGTAAATCTAGCGATTACTTATTACTTGGCTGGTTTTTTTTTTTAATTTAAATTTTAAGATGTAACTCCATTCAGATCCAATTTAAATTCTCTTTTTTAGGGTTCCGTACCCAAAGACTAAAAACGGGACCCTGTTACTGAGACTTCGCTGTCTGTCCGTCTATCTGTCGCCAGGCTGTATGCTTAACCGTAATAGCTAGGTTTTTATTTAACATTTGAAATTTTCATAGGTGTATTTCTGTTGCCGCTATGACAACAAACATTAAAAGCAGAATAAAATAAATATATAACATGCTTTTTTTTTGCTGTTTTTTACGAAATCTTTTGTGCTCCGACTCGCACTTGACCGGTTTTTCACGTTTCGTTTGTATCGGATCAGAGTGCTAAGTGTGAGTTTTTCTTATCGCATTCCATCGTGAGCGCGTTTGGCGTTTACTAGGAATTTGTATGTGATTTGTACAGCGCCACCTGGTTGTAAACGCGACAACTAGGTCAAATCATGTATATAATATTATGTACTGTTTATTGTTCACATTAAACGTATACCTAGTCTTGCCATAAATACTGAAACAAAGAAAACAAAAATTATATTGTTTGCAATTGTAACATTTATTTGTAAACTTAACAAATATATTTGTAACACTTATTACTTTTACAGTGTGTTAATTTAATACATAAATATAAAACAATTTAAAATATAAAAAGCTTATTCGAAGTGGTCTCCATTGGCTACAATACAGTCCTTTAAACGTTGAGGCCAGTTATCAATAGAAGCACGCACTCTTTCCATGGGAAAATTCTTCACTGCCAAACGTACGGATTGTTTTAGGGACTCCAAATTATCATGGCGTTTAGAGCAAACCGTACTCTCTAAAACTGACCATAAATAATAATCCAGCGGATTAAGATCAGGACTAGACGACGGCCAGTCTTCAGCTCTGATGAAGTCCGAAACGTTCGTTTCCAACCAAGACCGAGCTTTATGAAAAAAAAACACGGATTACTAGAAATGTTTTCTTCTTTACAACAATAATACAATTTAAATATTTTTAATATATGTGGTTTTTTCCTGTATGGGATTTAACATAAGCATCGATAAGTGATATAGCAACGTTTAAGTCACTTATCGATGCTTAATTAATGTTTAAGTCAAATTCCATACATTTTTGTTTTCGAACTTCGTCGTCGTAATTAGCGATGTCAACTTGGCTAATTGCTCTGATTCGTCGTACAATTGTCGTACTCAATGCCATAATATGAATTATATTCGAAAAGATAATTTAGAATTATTAATAATTAAGAATTTTAAACAAAGTTTAATTAATGTTTTGCGAATGATGTCGTTCATTATATTCATTTGAAGAGGCAAAGATTTCAAAATTCAAGATAGGCTATGACGTACATTTAACAGAACAAATTTTCATACATTAAAAAGTTACGCCATCTTGGTTTTCACCGTACTTCAAATGTCAACCATCTCGTTTTCACCATAATTCAAATGTCAAAATGACCCAAAAATCTCAAAGGATTATTAACTGGAGACACTTTTTGCCTAAACATGCCTCGTCTTTAATATACTTAGTCTGGCCATAAATACTGTTGCAATAAAAAATAAACAAAACATTACATTTTAATTTGGAATATCATTTTACATGATTGTTCATTGTGTTTTCTCATTTTGGCGCCAATACATTGTACAATATTTTGCGATATTAAAATGGAGTGGGGTGATAAACAGAACCGAGTGTTTGCATTACATAAAGTAGGTATGGAGCCAAATGCAATTTTTAAACTCTCCATACGCTTTGTATTAGTAAAATGTTTGTGTACCAGGCTATTAATAGGTATAATGAGACCTCCTCTTTTTGTGACAGAAAAAGATCTGGCCGACTTCAGTGATGGTTTGGTGGGGTATTAGCTATGAAGGAGTGACTGAGCTATACTTTTGTGAAGAAGGTAGTGAAGCCCCTTAACAACACCATGTTAAATAACCAAGAATGGTCCTTCTAGCAAGACTCGGCGCCGGGTCATAAAGCTCGGTCTTGGTTGGAAACGAACGTTTCGGACTTCATCAGAGCTGAAGACTGGCCGTCGTCTAGTCCTGATCTTAATCCGCTGGATTATTATTTATGGTCAGTTTTAGAGAGTACGGTTTGCTCTAAACGCCATGATAATTTGGAGTCCCTAAAACAATCCGTACGTTTGGCAGTGAAGAATTTTCCCATGGAAAGAGTGCGTGCTTCTATTGATAACTGGCCTCAACGTTTAAAGGACTGTATTGTAGCCAATGGAGACCACTTCGAATAAGCTTTTTATATTTTAAATTGTTTTATATTTATGTATTAAATTAACACACTGTAAAAGTAATAAGTGTTACAAATATATTTGTTAAGTTTACAAATAAATGTTACAATTGCAAACAATATAATTTTTGTTTTCTTTGTTTCAGTATTTATGGCAAGACTAGGTATACGTTTAATGTGAACAATAAACAGTACATAATATTATATACATGATTTGACCTAGTTGTCGCGTTTACAACCAGGTGGCGCTGTACAAATCACATACAAATTCCTAGTAAACGCCAAACGCGCTCACGATGGAATGCGATAAGAAAAACTCACACTTAGCACTCTGATCCGATACAAACGAAACGTGAAAAACCGGTCAAGTGCGAGTCGGAGCACAAAAGATTTCGTAAAAAACAGCAAAAAAAAAGCATGTTATATATTTATTTTATTCTGCTTTTAATGTTTGTTGTCATAGCGGCAACAGAAATACACCTATGAAAATTTCAAATGTTAAATAAAAACCTAGCTATTACGGTTAAGCATACAGCCTGGCGACAGATAGACGGACAGACAGCGAAGTCTCAGTAACAGGGTCCCGTTTTTAGTCTTTGGGTACGGAACCCTAAAAAAGAGAATTTAAATTGGATCTGAATGGAGTTACATCTTAAAATTTAAATTAAAAAAAAAAACCAGCCAAGTAATAAGTAATCGCTAGATTTACAATAAGTTTTGGTGTAATATAAAGATATCTCAAATACACACGCACGAATTTTTTCGCCATCAAGGGGCGTCGTTAGGCCAGGAAGTCGGGGCAACCCTTCTGATTGATGGCCAGACAGTTTGTCACGATCGATGAATTCGACCTATCCTTCATTTTCACTCACTTTTGCCGTCGTACGATACGCTACATCTCATTCGCTATCTAATGATTAATCTCCCTTGGCATCATTGTCTAGCAAAGGTGACAATAATTTCCAATCAAACGGTACATAAATAAGACGAAGAAAAAGGCAAAGATAAGAATTTTGACTACTAAATATAATATAGTTCTGGCGGGATGTGGTACAGTGACGTTGTTGTTTTTGTAATTCTTCTATAAATTTGTGTGTTTTAGGTTCTTAATGTGTTATATTGGTAGTATTTTAGCCATTAAATATTCTTTAAAGTTCAAGTAGTGTGCAGTGTGGGCAAGTGGTACAACTTCAAAAAGCAGGCTATTTTGTGTTCCCTCCAAAACTCCCTAGGAAGTTTCAGTAAAGCTTCTATCACTTTACTGAATCGACTGACTTGACTTATCGACTGCACTGACGATTTATTTGGACTTTGGCTAGACTTTGGAATTGACGATTTAGACAAACGAGAGTTGAAAACTTAATCGAAAATTATATTTTCCCGTGTTATTAAAATTCTATTTTTAACTTGACACTAGCAATGGTTTTAAGCTACCGCTATATTTATAGAAATACACTTAAATACTTTAAAATTTTAACTCTGTTCATAATTTCTGTAGGTACGTGTTTCTGAGGTAATCAAATCTAAGGTATCTTTATCCAAACAAGTGAGATTTTGTCAATTATACACACTCAGTGTTATTACAAACTTTTGCCATTTCGATGCATTTAATTTACTTTCAAGTCTTACGTTATTAAACGAAGACAATTTTATTCCACGGAGGCCTAAAGTTGGAGCTCTAGTTGCAATTGATTAATCTTGGGATAAGCCGGTGCCCAATAACCCCGAAACGGAAGGAAACTGAACTTCAGCTAATTATATCCCGGGGTTAACATTTACAGTAAATTATTAATAATTAGACACTGCCCAGAGGATAGAAGCGTTAAGCTGTGAAAGAAACGATTTTTAAGGGATTTTCACTAGTGGTTTTACTGAGCTAATAATAGGTCTTTACCTATGAAATTGCCGTTCTGCAGTACTGGCCATTTCAAATCAAAATAATTTTTGTTTGGCTAAGAATTCTAATTTCAAAATAATTTTATTTTAAAAACATAGAATTCTTTTTCCAAAAGTAGTCATTTGTTTATTGATTAGTGTTACATTTTCATCGCATTTCAATCTTTTTCGTCATCATGGATACGTTAAAAATTCGAGTAATTATGGAATATGAGTACCGTCGTGGCAGCAACGCGGCACAAACGGCACGCAACATAACAAAACTACTAGACTACTTCCTTAGAGCTTTGAGCATTTTCTCATCAATTTTCTCATCCGTAAACAATTTTTTTCTGTGACCTCCCATTGCGTACCGCTTCAGTAGTTGTTTCGATTTTACCACGCTATTCTTTTTTAAATTATCAGTTAAGAAATGACCAGTACGTCTCTTATAGGCTGCAAGTCCTAAGTCACCTTTTAAAATACGCGACATGGTTCTAGGTGCTATCTTCATCTCCCGAGATAAAATATTTTGCTTTCGGACCTAAGTTTCACGTGTCTGTGTGTGTGTCTGTCCGTGGCGTCTTTGCTGCCAAACGGATATGATTTCAATCTAGTTTTTTAACAGATTTCCAAAAAAAGAAGGCGGTTACACGTTCGGCTGTCTATCATACAATTAATACAACAACAATAATAGTGCATACTGTATGGCAATAAATTTATATAATAAATATCCTGAAGTAAACAAAATTAAAAATTATACAATGTTTTTTATAATGACATTTAAATGATTACTCAAAAAATGTTACTATAAAATTAATGAACATTTTAATGATAAACAAATAAATTAGAGCAATCGAATTGTAAACCTGATAAAAATTTACATACTACAAATAGGCAACTAAGTATGTTATAGTTATTACAAAAATATGTAAATGTTGACTTATCTCTATTATAATGATCAATATAATAACAATTGACATTAAATTTAATACATTGAAATTGATTTAATTTTAATTTCATAATAATGTCAAATTGAAATATCGATAAAAATTTATTAAATTAAAACAATAATAATAATAATCATTAAAAAAAAACAAAAAAAAATGCTTTGACTGATATTACGTCCTTATGATTTAAGATTTTTAAGGTGCAGTGGTTGTAAGAATTAATAGGCTTTAAACGAAAATTTGCACGCCACTTCAAAGGCAAAATAAGAAGGATCAATGTACCTAAACTGTAACACCATATTGTACCTTATTTATGCAAATAAATGATTTCTATTTCTACAAAAATATAACTAAATATTTTCTAAATATTTATAAACAAAATAAAACTATTAAAAAAATAAAAATAAAAAAAAACTACCAAAAAAAGGATCTAAGTAAAGGCGCAAAAATTAGCACTAAATTCACACATCAGTAGAATTCATTCATTCATTCATTCATTCGTCATCAATTATTCATATTAGAGTTATTCCTCGTAGGTACACTTTTCTTGTAGATACATTTTTGAAAAAAGTTCGCCTTATTCGTTATTCATCCACTTTTATATTGTACAGCAAATCAGAAAAGCGATAGGAATGATATTTTAAGTTTTGTCACTATAATTTAAAAAGATAATAAAATACCAATTGTTTTTTTAAATAATGTAACATTAAAACATATTGGATTCAGACAAGACAAAAAATTATTTCTGTTTATTTAAAAATAAATGATCTTAAATAATTAAAGTAAGTAAATGTCTTATTTCTACGTTGTTTTAATGCATTTTTTATTTCAACGCATAATTATGTGCGTTGCATGCCGGCCGCGGCACGACCGGCAGTGAATTTGTTGATTACACTTTTGTTTACACAACTGTACCCAAAAGTGTATCTATTAGGAAACGCTACATTGGTTTTTAAAAAGTGGATCTTTAAGAAATAAAGGCGAACTTTTCTCAAAAGTGTATCTACGAGGAAAGTGTACCTACGAGGAATAATTAAAAAAATACATGCACGAGTGACGACACAGCAGTTGAAAATGTATGAAAAATGTTTAAATACAATATTGTTTTTATTAACTTAAATACTGCGTTTATATAATATATCATTGTTGTAACAAAAATGTCACAAAAAAGAGAAAGATTTGAACAGTAATTTTCGTTTTTCAATCATACCAAAAAATATTCGTAGTTTTTTCGTCCTGCAACTTTTTAATTTAGCAACTGATTACTGTATTGCTGTACCTACTGTTTGCAATTTTCGGTCCATATTATTATTGCCTTTTAGAAAACCTAAGAAATTTGTTGATTTAAAACAAATGCATGTTTCCTATTGTGACTTGCAGTTTTAACGCGAGTTTCGCAAGTCCTCCGTTTGCATCCTTTACACAAAGCAATGAAAAAACACTCACCTTGTGGGACGATTATGTAATCACTGTTACCGTAACTGTCTTTCTCCGTCATTTTGGGCCGGACGCATAAAATTAGTCCAAATCTGAAACACTTCACAGTGTACTAATGATGTAATTATTGTCACCTTTTAACCTCTACTGATTAACATTAAAAAAAACATGGATGGGTACATTTCGTGCGATACCGGGTACAGAACTAAGTGGCTTTGTTAATATTATCTTTATAGTAGTTATTCATATGGATTGTTTGTTTTCATTGTGCAAAATACTATCACTTATATAAGTTCACCAAGCTTCAACGATTTCAAAGTACGACTTGCACTAGTGAAAAGTCTAATAGCAGTGGCGAAGGCTGGTTCTCCTTCATAAGTAAGCCCTAGCCTGTATAATAGGTAAGGGATTTGGGTGAGGATCTTCAAAAGGTAAGTGGTAAGTGAAGCCGATAGGAATGATGTAATAGGAACCCCAAGCTACTGCTAATAAGTTAAAGTTTCTAAGTCTTATTTAAGTACTAAAGTAGTAGTAAAGTATAGGTAATTTCACTTCATGTAAAATAAAACATTAGTTAATCTTATTACAAACTAGGCACAATATGTTTTTAAATCGCTTTTTAAACCAGCATAAAGTAGGGTATCTAGAGATAGAAGAATTTGCAATCCATTTTAAATACTGAAGGCAAAACCATTATTTCAGTCTCCTAAACCATCATAAGCCGCCATACTGTTAGTGATACTTGTCAGTGAATTAGGTTGACGTGGCAATATATACATATAAACTGTTAAATATTTGAATAAAGAAAGTCCAGAAAACAGAGTTAGATTTTTTAAATATTCCTAAATAAAGTTTTTTTTTGTTCAAATAATAAAGTACATAGGTATAATACCATATGCAATTGTCTGTCAGGAAAATGCGTGTAATTATATAGTTTTATCGTTTTCTCCAGTAAAAGTGGGCCACTAGCGATAAAAAACAGAAGTCTGTTTATATATTGTAGTCATGGTCAGTCGTTTACAAGATAAACCAAACACTCACAGATAATAGTCATATGACTGAGGCAAATGAACTGCACTGACCGTATTGAGGGGCCGAAGTTTATTATGAATGTGGTGACCGGGCTTTGCCCAACTTTTATCATTATATTGTGTACTGTTTCCTCTATTGTTAGTAAGGCTGGGGAATGGGGCTGGCGGAATCCGGCAGGCCCGGGAAAATCCGGCAGGCACTGAAAATAGAACTTTGCACTAATACAATAGAGTTGAAAATCGAAGTGTCGAGTGTCGAACTGTCATATATATGACATTGACATTTGACTCGGCACGTCACGTCTTGTGTGTTCGGTTTTCAGCGCTATTGTATTAGCGCAGGGTTGATTTCCAGTGCTTCCGGACAATATAGACCCAGCCGAAGCAAAGTTTGAGCTCTCTGTTTTGAGTAGGTTTAGGGATGATTGAAAATCAGCTTTTGGATATTATTAAAAATAATAAAGATACGATCGTTTATAGTAGTAATTTTGACAGAGTTCCGCTTTGTAATGTGATGTCTTATGACATGACGTGCATAAAAGTTCATACAAAATTTCGTTTTGCTATTAAGAGATAGATTAAATACTTTAACCGCTCATATGTTGCTCATTTTTCAACGGAGTTTGTGAATTGTGAGTTTGGCTTAGTGAGTAATAACTTGGCCGGGAGCACAATCTACTGATAAGTGTCAAGTAGCTTATATCCATGTTTTGTCTTTGTCGTTATAGTAAGCAGCGACAAAACTTCTGAAAAAGTTATCCAATACGTACCGATAGATTGTGAAACAGGCTCTATTTCTTATTCCTTAGCTGTTAATTGTTAGACATCGTATTGTGATGAAACTAAGGGCCAACTCATACAGTGACGCGATGCGACGCGGCATATTTAAGATTCACGAGATTAACGCGATCTATCGAAGTCCCGGTGTGAAATAAACTTTCGGTGTTTTGTTTTACGTCAAATTGTAATAGAAGTTCTGATAATAAATAAATTTTTGTAGTAAACAGGCTGATTAAACAATATTTATAAAAATATAAAAAGAGCATGAGAACAAATTATGAAATAATGTAAAAAAAAATATTAGGTATAAAATGAGATCCTTCTGATGTGTGTAGGTGATAAACAAAATATTTATTTAGTTATATTCTACGTAACATGAAATACTTATTATAGCTCAATAGTGTCAAACGTACGTAGACAGTAAACGTAGTGTGTACTGTATTGAATGTTATTTTTATTAATTTAAAGTATTTACTAACCATTATTATAAAATAATATTAGTTATCTGCACTCCTTCTCCATATAAAATATATAATTGTCGCAAAACTCATCACACTAAGGTGTGAAATAAGTTTCGCCAAATTCGCATAATTTTCGTAAAAAGGAGTACAAGGTTTTTGATTCACGTTTTGATTTGAAAAAGGCTCGGCTTCTTTTAAATTACAGCATTTTGATGTTTTATTCAAAAATAATACATAAATTCAACATCATACATATATCAATAAAGTTTTATGTTACCGATAACAACATTCCTATATACTTAGTTCTAGTTTAGACGTCCCTTGGCAGTTCTACAAAACTACGAGTAGCAAGTATTACTACTTAAAAGTTATACAATAGTTTTTTTTTTGTTTTTAATTGACTTCCAAAAAAGGAGGCGGTTATACGTTCGGCTTTATATATATATACGAGCGGACCCGACAGACGTTGTCCTGCCGGGCTAATTTATGAATCTAAATCATCCAGGGCGCCACCCAAACGTGTACAATAAAATTCATTCAAATCGGTCCAGCCGTTTAGGAGGAGTTCAGTGACATACACACGTACAGTAGAATTGTACATATATATGTACATATATAAAAAAAACCTTGGTAAGTGAGAAAACTCTATAAGTGAGAGTAATAGCCAGGACCCGTCATTTTAAGCTCCCAAAACCTCTATAAGCGAGAATGAGATTGTGCTCCCTTGAACTCTCGCTTATCCAGGTTTGACTATATATATATATATATATATATATATATATATATATACCCTGGATCCAAAAGTATTGAGCAGAACTCCTGACTCCTTATAAATACAAGTTTGGGGATTTCGGCGCCGCTTAAAGAACTGCAAGCATAAGCCACCATGTCAATTAAAGTAATCATCATCTGATGATGATGATTACTTTAATGATTATGTGTATGTTTAGTTTATTTAGTGATTATGGTGGTGATCCACCAACCTCACACCATAAATCATGACATAATGATGATATAATAGGTACTTTTTATAGTATTTTACACCGATACGGATATCTTTGAATATTACTGTGCCGTTTATGGACCGATTTTCTAAATTCTTTTTTTGATGTATTGGGCATAATCCGAAATTGGTCTCGTTGTCACCAAAGCGGTGACCTCATGATGGCATCCATGAGGAATCGAGAGAACTCCTCGAAATTTATATGGACACACATAGTTATTTTGACTTTTTCAGAAGTAACCCAAGCATATGATACCAAAAAGTAAGATTCTGTACGAAGGTATATGATCCAAAAGCACTGAACAGAACTCCTCAGTCTTTAAAGATACGCGTTTGGAAATCTCGACATTGTTTAAATAACTGCAAGCATCTGCCATTATGTAACTTACAGTCATCATCATCATCATCTTATATACAATACCTAATGGAAGCTTGGCGCGTATTCAATTATACATTCGATCGTTTATTTAAAACGTTCTTAAAATGTATTAAGTAATAATTTAACAAATATCTCTAAAAGGGAAAAATTATTATTATTATTTTAAACAAAAAATTGTATCGACTTCCAAAGTAAAAATGTACAAAAAAGTATGAAATTAAAACTTATTTTCTATATAATTCCCCTTTTAAATTTGGCTAAAATTTTAACAATTTCTCTACTAAATCTTCAAAATTTTGAAGTTGGTACCAGCCAACTTGTACGTGAGTTCTATTTTAAATATTGTTTTATCAGGATGTTGTTCGGGCTGGTACCAACATTATGAAAATTGTGATGATTGAGATGATGATGAAGAATTTTAGCCAAATTTAAATGGGGAATTATTTAGAAAATAAGTTTTATTTCATACTTTTTTGTGCATTTTTACTTTGGAAGTCGGTTTAATTTTTTGTATAAAAATAATAATATTCATCACTCCTTGTTTAGCATTAAGTTTCTAAATGTTGTAATTACTGGAGGCATGAGCGAGATAGCGCGAACACAAGTACTGGGTAACTTAATGGGAATGACTCAATAGGCAATCCTCATGATTATATTATAATAATTGATTTTGAGAAATAAAGATATTTTATTTATTTATTTATATTATATTATGTAACTGTTGTAAACACTTTTGTCCGCTTTCAAATTAAAAAATACCAGAGAATTTTGCAGGTGCCACTTTATAAAACAACTTGGGCAGTTCCCTCACTCACTAGGCAAAATACAAAGCCCTTTCATGACCATTGATGGTCCTGTATATAGTAAGTATTTTTTAATAATAAAACTACTCCAATGTCCAGAAAAACATAAAACAGCTACGAATAATCAGTTTAAGCGGAAAAACTAAAAAGAGAATCTATATAGTAAGTTTTACAACTAAACGTGTTACTCTCCGGCAACTAATAAAATGTAGTCGAAGTGAACAACAAGAAACAAGTTGGAAATTGTGGGAATGTGTAGGGGTGTGGGGACAAGTGGGATATCTGAGGAGGTGTGGAGACGAGTGGGATATGTAAGCATGTTTGGGACGAGTTGGATATGTGACAATGTATGGAGACGAGTGGGATATGTGAGCATGTCTGATTAATGGGATATGTGCGAATGTGTGGAGACGAGAGGGACATGTCAGATGTGAGCATGTGTGAATAATGGGATATGTGCGAATGTGTGGAGGCGAGTAGTATATGTCAGATGTGAGCACGAGTAAAAAGTGAGATATATGTGAGATTTTGCGCGAGACGAGGGGGATAAGTGAGCATGTGTGAGGATGCGGAGACGTCCGGAGTTGCGAGTTTTTTCCTCATTTCTGCAGCTTGTGTGAGCAGCACTTTCGGTGTGATATACAGGGTGACCTGAAATTCGATAGATTCCTTTGAAAGACAGAAAGTAGACCTCATTTACAGTAATATTTTTCCTGGCATCCCCTATCCGAAAGTTGATATTTACAAAGTTATTGAAATTTCAAAATTTTTTCTTTATTTTCGACTTTTGATTTTGACATGACTTATTTTTAAAAATGTTTGTCTTTTTAGTGATTTTTTTATGTATTTTAACCGTCAATGAGTCAAATATTATTTTTAAGGAATAAATAGGGACAAACTAAGCGAGAATTTTTCATTATGAGACATGAAACAGAATTTTCTTTTAAGAAAAATGCACATTTTTCTTAAAAACAGGTGATTTTCTTAAAAAAATGTATGATACAATGCGTACAAATATTCTAAATAACTTCCTTATCTCATTAGCTTTCCAAAAAGGTGCAAATGTCTACATAAAAATAATATGACGTTGTAGTAAACATATTAGAAGTAAAATGAAATAATGTCTAAATCGATTTATTTGCGATAAGGTTAAAATAAAAGGAAAAACTTGAATTTAATTACGTTTATTGTGTTTAAAAAACATCAATGTTTAATTAAATTTAATAATAAATATTCTACTTTAGGTCTTGTTCAAAATGTGAACCTCTGTTTCTGATACAGGCCCGTAGTCTTCTCCGTACCTCTGTTTTGATTATTCTGGTAGTAAGACTAGTTTTGATTTCTTCTGCTGCATTTCTAATGCGGCTTCTGAGCTCCTCTACAGTAGTTATGGATGTAGTATACACCAAAGCCTTCATATGACCCCAAAAATAAAAATCACACGGGGTCAAATCGGGACACCGTGCTGGCCAAGGAATTGGCCCGCCTCGACCTATCCAGCGATGTGGGTAAGTTTGGTCTAGCCACTGGCGTACGCCGAGGCGGAAGTGGGCCGGGCAACCATCATGCTAGAAAATCATATTACGACGAGTTGCTATTAGCACATCTTCCATTAAACCAGTAAACTCCTCTCTTAGGAAATGTTCGTACATTTCACCATTTAAATTTTGAGGCAAAAAATGAGGTCCAACGAAATTATTATTAATTATACCCATCCAGACATTTAGACTGAATCTGGTCTGATGGATGGATGATGGATGGTTGGGCCCTTTCTTTTTTCATCCTGGGGTTTTCTCCTTTTGGTGACCAGTAATGTGTGTTGTGGAAATTGTTTATCCCGTCACGGTCAAATTTCGATTCATCCGTCCACAATATTCTTGAGAAGAAATTGCGATCCTCCATGTCTGCATTTATCATAAAACGGCAGAATTCCATTCTTCTAACCGGGTCTCCCTCTTCCAACGCTTGGACAGGTGTGTAGTGAAATGGATGTAGACGCGCTGTGTGTACTGTAAACCACACCTTCCATTGACTCAATCCAAGTCTTCTAGCTGCCGCTCTTGTAGAAATAGAAGGATCATTTTGAAAAAGTGTTAAAATTTCTTCTTCTTCTTCTGGAGCATACAAACGAGGTCTGCCTGAATCGCCACGTCTTCTATCAACACGGCCGCTTTCCCGAATTCGTCGAAATGTTGTTGAAAACACTCTAACGTTTGGCACTCGTCGATTCGGAAAACGTTCAACGTATGTTCTTCGTGCACCAGCAGCATTACCATTACAAAGTCCGTAACAAAACAAGATGTCAGCGTATTCATCGTACTCAAAGCAGTCATCGCGATACAAAAAAATCACAAGTAGAAGTAAGGGTGTAGTTTAAAGCAACAATACGTCCGTACACGGCAATAGTTGACTTAAAACTAATATTAGCTACTAAATTTGCTCTCTAAGCCAGTCGGTAACTCATTGACAAAGGGCCGCGACGACAGTAGCCGAAACATCCCGAAGTTTGAACAAAGGAAACAATTGAAAAAAAGGTCGCCTCAGGTAGAGTAATTCTTGAGATAACGTTACCTGATGATTGTTTTGTCTTTGTTTATTACATGTTCATATTTTTGTGTACATATTTGTACCTTTTTTGGAAGCTTATGAGGTAAGAAAGTTATTTAAGGTATTTGTACGCATTGTATCATACAACTTTTTAAAGAAAATCACCTGTTTTTAAGAAAAATGTGCATTTTTTTTAAAAGAAAATTCTGTTTCATGTCTCATAATGAAAAATTCTCGCTTAGTTTGTCCCTATTTATTCCTTAAAAATATTATTTGACTCATTGACGGTTAAAATACATAAAAAAAATCACTAAAAAGACAAACATTTTTAAAAATACGTCATGTCAAAGTCAAAAAGTCGAAAATAAAGAAACAATTTTTGAAATTTCAATAACTTTGTAAATATCAACTTTCGGATAGGGGATGCCATGAAAAATATTACTGTAAATGAGGTCTACTTTCTATCTTTCAAAGGAATGTATCGAATTTCAGGTCAACCTGTATATATAGCTGTCTGAAATATTGATTCGACGTCATTAGCTCGTTAATCACTCTCGCTATCAGTAATTATAATGTCATTCATGAGAACTACTTTTACAAGTGGTCATAAACGATAATCTCCCATTTAATATAGAACAATAAATTATGCGATAAACAGTACACTTGCAAAACCGCGCGACTTTGTGCGCAAATCATGTGTAGAAATTACTTTTAGGAATGAACTTTTAGATGAGCTTAGTTTTCAAGGACTTTTATTTGTACTTCATACTTTTAAATAAATTGTTCAGGTGCCGGTAGTACAATTTAGATCTTTTAGGTTAGAATATTGTTTTTTTTTCACAAACTATTTAAAGCGTCCATCGATCATCCAATCATTTGAAATCTATTCGACTACACTTTGGTTTATATAAATATTAGTTAATATAAAAATTTGGTTTATATAATTATGTAAAGTTTACATAATTTTGATACTGACTAATTTTAAATTTAAGCTTCCTGCATTTTTCGTGGATAACAAAAATTCTCGTGAATGAATTATTTCGATACGTCAATTCCTTTTCAAGATATTTAACTTCAAAGTGGCCCAGACGGTGGGTACTTGCGACTGAGTGGTCCCGTAGTACGGCGCGAACTCCGGGCTGTATGGCCGAGATGTAGCGTGAAGCATTTAAAATCATAACTAAACACACCGGCATATTTAGCGGAACACAAAAAAAAGGTCCATAATTAAAAAAATATGGTTTTATTTTAAAATCTACTTACTACACTTCTTTTGTTATTTAAAGTTTCATTTGTTTTACTTAAAATGAGATCACATTAAGAACAGATTTTGCGAGTAAAGGCTATTTGTGAAACTTTACATTTTTGAACTTTTTATGTAACCGGGAAAAGTGAAAATTAATATTAAAATAACAATTAATTAAATTAGAAAAATGGTGATTAATATCGCGTATTTCTTCCACGTGCTCTTATTAAAGTTTCTAACCGTCTAGGCATTCTGAGAATGATGTTATCGAGGGTCTCCTGGGATAGTCTCCGCCGTTCCTCAACTACGGCGATTCGCAGTTCACCAACGTTGGCAGGAGCTGGAATTCTGGACTTAACTTTTCTTTTCAGCAAGTCCCAAACGTGCTCTATTGGGTTCATATCCGGTGATCTCGCCGGCCACTCCATAACAGTGATATTCATATCATTAAGATAAGCTTGAATTACCCGAGCGGTATGCGGCCGAGCATTATCCCACATAAAAACAAAATCGTCACCGATATATGGGGCAAACGGTACGACATTTTCTTCTAAAACTTCTCTGATATAGCGGTCTGCAGTCAAACG